>OV815274.1:26110351-26710351 GCA_929108145.2 Limnephilus rhombicus
CTTAAATCATCACCCGACAGCATTAAATATTTTCGTAGTGCTTCCATTCTTGTAATTTATAATACTACGCTTCAGGTAGCCGGCTCTGCCCTCTTAGTCCAAACATTGTCCGTTTATTGTCCGACATTGTTCGTACGTTGTCCGAACAAAGGTACCTACTGGACGTTGACTACGATTCGAAAAAACGCCAACACCGCTATTATTGGCAATTGTCAACTGTTAAAAATAACCGTTGAAAATAACGACTGATTTGACGCGAACACTCACAAAAGTAATGTAAACGAGATAATAATTTTATGCAATACCAAATTTAGTGAGTTTCAAAGTTTTGTAACGACAACATCTAACAGTTATGTTTTATTTTCCACCGACGGAACCAGTTGACCGTATCAGTTTATTGTATCAGAAAATCTACGAAGAAGTCCAGTAGGAAGGTGCATAACCAAATCACGCAAAGTAGCATTCACGTGTCATTCAACTGTTATATTTTTATTGTGCCACACCAAACCAAAACAATACTGCTAAAAGAATTTGGTAAATAGTCATTTTAGTGTGTTATTAATATTCGCATATAATTACTGAAATATTACTCGACTATTACTCATATTGAAATCACACAGAAAACTGTTATAAAGTATGGAAAATTAAATCGAATATAACTTTAAATAAAAAAGAATGGCTGACACTCACCAAATATTCCAACATACATAAAAAACATGATGTAAAAAAGCAAACGCATTTTCAAGAAACGCAAACTAACAATTTTGAATGTTTTTTTCTTTATTCATTGCTTTGAATGGGTACATCATTTGTGAATTTTTCGAGCACCATGCCCGGTGGTTATTATTATTATTAGACCAGTTAGACAAACGTACAATTCATAACTTCTCCGTCGACAGGCACAAGCTTAGGGCAGAGATAAATATCAGGCAATAAAAGCATTTAATAATCTTACAAAAGATGAGGAAAACTCAAAACATTTCACATGCAAAAATAAAATTCGGATTAAAGAACAAAAAACGCAATATTACACAAATTAAAAAAAAAACTACATTTCTAAACTAACTCACAAAACATATACATAAAACACCAGATACGGTACAGTGTCTCCGAATATATTTCCTAACTTTCTTTAACGCTTTTGGGTTTCTGCGCGGGTTAAGTACCCAGTGAGGCCCATATTATAAAATCATGGGAAAAATATTTTGTATCAAATAAAATATATGTTTTCTAACACAGCAAACTTATTTTGTGGCACCATTTTAATTCAAATTAATAAAATACTTAGTTGTTACCACTTTTATTGTTCATAAAAACCAACATGTTGGTTTTTATGTTGGTGGTTTCATTTTGGTTTTTATTAACAATAAAAGTGGTAAAAACTAAGTATTTTATTAATTTGAATTAAAATATATTTATGTTTTTAGATTATCAGTTGTATTCAACTGTTGACGCAATTTTTCACCAATGAATAGCGTTGGGCGTTGACGGTACCTAGCTGTTATTTACAACAGCTCGATATATTTTGATACAGTAGGTTGTCCGAACATTTCGTGTTGCGTTGCTGCCAACCCACGCCGCTCCGATGCAATGAAGACCTTCAAAGAGTTACGGGAACGCACAAGACGCTGGTGTAGCTAGTCCCATCGATGTAACATACTTGGTGGGTGAGCTAGTCCCTAATCTCATTAATGAGCATGCTCATCTACTTTACAAATTTGCTAATTAATGAGCATGCTCAAAGACAACAATTACACATATACTCTTGTCAAATAAATGTCACAAATAGAGTCAGTTGTATTCGCCCAGAACTAAATATAATAAAATAATAAAATCGGATTGCTTGCAACGAAATTATTTTTAAGAATCTTTTGACGAAATAAAATATAAAACGGTTGATTTGTGTTCAAGATATCAACCGTTATACAGTTACAATCATGATGATATACAGGTTTCAACGACATAAAAGAGTCAGTTTCATCCGAACAGGAGTCAACAAAATATTCTTATTGCTTGCAACGCAATTACCTAAGAAACTTTTGGCGAAAGAAAAAAGAAAAGAAAAATATCGATTTGGGTTCTGACTGAGACCGGATCGAAATGAGCATCCTCATAAGCTAGTCTGTTCACAAATGCTTATAGAACTTCGCCTTCTACCAGCGAATCCAGTAGCATGCTCACAAATAACCGGCTGTTGATTTGTGATCATGATCATTTGAGCGAACTCTATACTAGCAACGTCACTGACTCAATTACTCATTAGTAGCATGCTCTCGTGCTACTAATGAACATGTCTCTCAGTGTCATTATGGCCTGTTTACTTTAAGTTGGAGGTAACGTCGGCATGGGAACAGTGCGTTTTAGTGAAAAGTAGTAAGTTACCACTAGGGGTAGTCGTTAGAGCTAACAAAAAAAGTCCAAAGAAACTAAGCAAGCAGTTCACAGTGAAGTGCTGGTATTTACCCCGATGTATGGCAGTGAGGTATGGAACTGAAATAGGAAAGATGTTATGAAAGAGTGAATGCTGTAGAAATGAGATCCCTGGGGCGTAAGTGTGGTGAAAGCATGTTTGATTGTGTGAGTAATGTGATATTCCCACATAAAATATTGAAGCGCAATAAACAAGTTTATGAAAGCTTGGGCATGCAGAGCAAATGAATGCAGGAGTGTAATAATAAAATAAGAAATCTTCTCCTGTGAACGGACGACCTCCGCAGTCCAGTGGGTAAGACTCTTGACTCACAATCCGGAGGTCGCGGGTTTGAACCCGGCATGCGCAAATAAATTTTATTTGATTAATTTGTGTTATTTAACAATTAATTCATTTAAAATAATATATAGTATATTTGCGGCATGTTCCAGAGTGGAAGATACTATCAGTATCGCCCTAGTGTTAAGACCACTATTCAGAATTGAAACGTTGCTTGAAAAATGGCTTTAGCCGTGTTTGGTGACCAGATCTGAATAGCCAGGTACTTCCCAACCTTCCTCTTCCCCACCTCCTTCCCCTCCCCACTACCTTCAGCCTCACAACATACCCCAATTGGGGATGCCATATAGTCTCACTGGCTCCAGACGGGAGCAGTTGAGATTCCTGTGCGGCATTCACTGTAAAAAAAAAATATATATATATAAAATAAATCTAATTTTAATTTTAAAATGGGACCATAGTCTCACGGGCTGGTTGGGAGTATTTGCGACTTTTGTGCGATATTCACAAAAAAAATTAAAAAGGGAAAGGTGCTCAAAGGTGCTCTTATAGCGGGTGAATAGATAAGTATGTTTGTACGCACACTAACTTGTCAAGGTTGTGACCAACGAATAAATAAATCTCTATAAAAATACACTTACAGAAAAATAAAGCTTGAACATTCAAAAAACAATTATTATTCTACCAAAAACTTGGGATATAAATGAAAATCTTGCCTCACTTTATATTAGCCCACTTTATACGCAGCGTCATCCCCGCGACTCAGATAAATTAAATTGTCACAAATATAGGAAATAAAGTTTTAATTTATTAAGGGTAAAGCTTGAAGAAACGCTGATGGCATAAAGAGCGCGAGTAAACATTTGATTTACGATTCAATACCATTTATTCAGTGGCGTGGTGACCGCTTGGTCGGGCCTCGGGGGCCCAAGTTGAAATATTCAAATACACAGTATATGAACTTTTAATATTAGGGCTGTTTAATTCAAGTTGCGTAAGATGAATGAATTTAAACCATAAAACCACTTAATTCTTTTAATCCCTTCTTACATATAATACATGTAATGCAGGATAATATACAAACTGTAAAAACGTGCAATTTCTATTGTTTTTAATATAGAGTCATCTGCGTGCAAAGTCATATTTATCTTCTCCAAGCTTATACTTTCAAATAAAAGTGTGTTTATCTAGGTAGTTTGTTTTCTGTATCCGATTTTTTATTTATTAATCTTATTTTGTGCATCAAAATTTACAAATTACTAAATAATTATAATATATACAATATATTTTCGCCTGCTTAATGTGGCTCCTATAATACCGTGGCAACACATCATTATCAACTTCGCCATCAAAAGAAGATACGAGAAATATCTAATATTCGCGCGGCGCTGGCAAGCTACTCACCTACATATGTACCTATCTACCTATGCCGTCGCTATGATGAACTTCGGCCGCCTGCCGCCGATAAATAATAATTTCGCCACCCCCTAGAAAGGTCTGGAGTTTATAAGCCGCCTGAATATTCAGCACCGGGTATGTTCGAGTACCTTCTAGTGTAAACATTGCCGGCGAATGGAACATTACTCCACCGGTAGCGCTGGTATATATAAAGCGACTTAACTCGGCGCTCGCTCAGTCAGTCGCTCCCAGACCATTAGTCGGTCAACAAATCAACATGTAACAGATCTCCGCACAAGTGCTCCTGCATTGCATCTCCGCTCTCTTCAGGGCAGCTTCCCGAGGTCCATCATCACGTCGGGGTCACCAGTTGAGGGAGCGGGCCGTATCGGCAGAGACGGGGCGTGAAATAAAAGCGTCAGTCAGTGCAGTCAGTATACCTTCCCATTCATCGGTCAAGCAACACAGTCCGAGCAGTGCAGCGACTAAGTACGTGCCTGCGCCGGGCACCGGCCCCGCGCAGTCAGCAGTGAACAACATTTGTCCAATGTGACACCAGGAACGTTTCCAGCACCTTCGAGGAACTTCACCAACCACCAACCGGCAACGAGCCAGCAACCAACAACCGGCAACGAGCCAGCAACCAGAATCCTCATCGCCTCTCAAGGTTCCTTCCTGCGTCACGTGTGTGTGTCGACTCAAAGGCCACACAGCCGCCATACGACCGCCTGGACCAAGGTGACTTCTACACCGCCATGGTGTAGAGCAACACGCCGGCTCTTCTCCGCTGTACAAATTGTCCAATTATTTTGATTATTATTTTATGAGAACCAGCAAAATATTTACTCTTAATTTCTTCCCGCATGATAGTATCACCCGTTGCCAGAAATTAAAAAAATATATATTTTGACACCCGCTCTTCATTTATCGTCGAACAGAGATTGTAACAGTCTTGCTATCCTTCACAAATGTTCACAAATTTTTCGTTTGATGTCGAAAACTGCCCGTCAACATAATTCAACACGAATGAACATGGTACATCCGAATTCGAATATTTTTGACGCATGCCAGTTTGGTAAACGTAAACATTATTTTTTTAAATGAAAAACACTGTTATCGTTGTTAAGATTTTTTTCAAAAAATAATATCCTTTATTTTAAACTTTATTTTAGAAGTTTTTGATTATTGATGATCGCCTAATTGATGTTTGACAGTTAAAACTGTGAATATTTTATATACAAGATACCACGACGGAAAAAAAGGCAAATGTTCTAGTATCAACACATATTTAAAAAATGAAGGGAACCTGTGTGTTCTGATTTCACAGAGCATTTCCATTCAATTTATATTTGCGTCCATTTTTTAAATGGCACATGTTTATATTTATAAATTTATATTTCTTCATAATCATTCATGTATTTGTTGAGGTCCTGACTGATAATTTTTAGTTGGCTACGTTTGAAGTTGGCTACTGTGACAAAAATATTGTTCCGTTAATGCATGACATACATGACACACACGATGCCACGTCTCTAAACTTTAAAATAAGCACTAAAATAATATAAGTATTTTAAAATTTTGCAATCTTTCTCTTCAAGAATAAAATCGAAGATGAAATTTTATTTATTTATTTCAAGATTTGAAAGGTTAAAGTTGAAGTTAAGTGAAAGTTAAAGTTGTTTTAAATAAATCTTCCAAAACTACAAACCGTAGTTACAAAAAATATGTCAGAATATAATACACCCATGTAAATAATTTCTTCATACCCAGAAACATAGCCAAGTTGAGATCCAGATCCCCACTGAGACCAGTGTTATGGGAACTTACTACTTAACTGTCAAATATCTTTCCTGGAGTATTTTACTTAATCAATAATTATTAATCTGCAATTCTTTAATTGTGCACAAATGATTTCCGGAAACCCTTAAAACAAGTCGAATCACAGATCTGGGTGGATCTTTTATTGAATTGGGTAGAGGTAATACTTTTTATTGATTTGTATTGACCTGGTGGAAGCGTGCTTCGGCTTGCCCGGGGGCTCGGGAGTTAACGGTTACGCCACTGCACTGATCCCATCTCTTGTGACTCATTATTGGTAGGCAACGATTCATCCCAATTTATCCGGTTCGTCGTTATCTTTTATGAATATGAAATCAAAATAAATTGGTATTCTGAAATAAATGACGTTGCGATTGTTTGTTATGATACATAATCACATCTTTGTTCAGGATCACAGTACCTACTGCCACACAAACCTACCCACTCCAACATACCGGTTAATATAACGAATTACGTTATTACAATCCAAGATCAAATTCATTTAATGAACCGTAAAATAAATCAAACCTTACTAGAATCCAGAATTCCTAAAAACAGAGCACGGCAGCGAAGTGCGCTATCGTAATAAAGTATTGCTAATGAGTTTTTAACGTATAACAAATACAGCGAAATACGTTTCCCAATGGCGAAATCACCCTGTACGTGTAACCCACGCCAAAGCCATACAAATCAACACATTTATAATGTTCGTATGGCAGAAAATTATCCTTTTCTCATTTAGCTGGGACGCACACCCACCCCCGGTATCTTTACCACCCCGACCGACGAACCGATCCGCCCATAAATAATAAACAGCACCAAATGTCTGCAGATAATGGTAATTTACGATTCCACCCGCCACCTAGCGGTAACATTTAGAAGCAATCAAGTGATATGACGTAGCTCCACTTTTACATACGATGCATCTCCCCTTACCTACCTACCACCTCCCACTACGCGAACACGTTGCTCCTGCTTCTCTCACTTACACTTGGCGAGATAATTTTCTGTATAAATCAAGTGTAAAGAAAGTGTTTTAATTAGTTTTCAGAGACAACGGAGAAAGGTTTTGATCGCGAGCAGTGCTACGAGATACTCATAAATTTTCTATGTCGAGACTTATGACTTATTGTAAAACTGATGGGGTTAGGGTCTTTGTATATGCATAAAAGCATGTCTCGATAACATGGTAATTAAGAAAAATCCCTCTTTTCTCAACGTTCGTACTTCGGACGCTTAAGAAATCAGACGTTCAAAATAAAATACGGCTGAATCCTTGTCCAGAAACAATAATTAGCATACAGGCTTCTCGGCTTCGTAATTAGAAACTCATATCCGTTTCGTAACACAAAAACACTGGCGTTATTAAATAACACACTAGTCCTGAGTGTACTTGAGTCAAATTCGATCATCTGGGCCCCACACGAATTAACATACACTTTACGCATTGAAACAGTCCATAAGAAATTTTTAAGGTTTTGATTCTCGCGGCTCTATGGACGTTACCCTTGGCTTTTGATTTATATATTAGGCATGACCAATTACCACTCCCTAGAGACTCGTAGAGGTATTGCTTTGCTTAAATATTTTTTTCAACTAATAAACGGTCACTTATCTAATAATGAGATACTGGCCCAATTATTTTTTTTTTGTACCAGAGTCTCACTCTCTAGGACGTCATCACAACCTCCTATATAGTAGAGCAAGCCGCACTAATTTATTTATGAACTCACCTTTGGGGAGAGCTACGTGCTTTTTGAATGTGGCGGATAAAAAAATTGATTTATTTTTTGTGTCTAGCGCATTTGTAAGATTTTTGGCTTTGCATATACACTGCATAAATGGTACAATTATAACGTCTTAGGCTATATTGCCTGTAATTGTCTTAAATAAATGTACAAATTATATATATAAATAAATAAATAATTAAAATTATCAGATTTTTCAGCAAGGGTGTAATATATTGGTCAAGAGAATGACTAGTATAATATATTAAGCGGGTTTTTGATAAATTGGACATATAATTTAAACTAATGTTTTTATTGATACTCGTACCTAAGTAGTTTATTTATATTAGAACAATGGAGTCAAAGTATCCAAAAATAGTTTTTTTTTAAATACATCTATTCAATGACTTAATGAATAAAGTGGAATCCTGTAAGGGGAAATTAACCTTCTTCCCGAAAATTAGATAGACTCTTTGTCGATGACAATGCATTCTATTTCGGTGGCACTTTTGTACATAAATACATTTTTATAAAGTTGGATGAGCAGTTAATATACGAAATAACTGTTGGTACTCTCCAATTGCCTGGGAGAAAAGTTCAATGCATAAAAAATATATATAAATTCGTATATGTTTTAAAGTTTTAAAAGACATTTGAAAATACTAGTATTATATAAGGACGGAGTTTATAAATTAAAATATCTGGTAGTTTATGAATTAAATTGTAAAGTTTGTGGACTCTTTTACTTAGGTAAAACCTTGAGGAACTTTGAAATTAGGATAAAGGAGCTTATGAGGTGTTTCAACAATAATAGTTACTCAGACTTTGCTAATCATTTATTGAAGACCAATCAAACTTTTGATTTTAGTAATGGATCGGAGTTGCTACACTGTAAAGTAAATGGTCATTTAGAGTTTTAGATAAACTAGAAATATTGGAAATTAGAAAGAGTGTTTAATTTAAATATTACTGATGACCAAAAAATATTTTTAAATGACCAGTTATTAAATTTGTTCCCTTTGTAAACTACACCTAATTATCCCCCCCACTCACGCATATCCATTGACAAATTTAAGTCCATTGTTGTAATAATAATCAGCATTGTTTACAAAACATTTTGGTTTTTCAAACAATAAAAGTGATTAAAACTAAGTATTTCATTAACTTTGAATTAAAATGGTGTCGCAAAACAAGTTTGCCATTTTTGAAAAAGAAGATTTGAAGAAAAAACACTTTGTTTTTTGAACGGGTTGATTTTTTAACATAGTTTTTTTTTAGTCAGATTACTTGCGTTAGATAAAAAACTCATTTACCGGCTCTGTCTGATCTGACTGATTAATTACACAGTAATGTTTTATTGCTATTTAGAAATGAATAAATGTGTTTGAATAATAATTAAAAGCGAAAATGTCCTGATTTAGTCACCGGACCTCCCCCCCCGTCCCATCAGTAGTCCCGGCTGTCGTCCCCTCTCTCCGGAGGATCACAAATTATTTACGTTTAATAAACGACCTTAGTTGTTCTGACATTATGAAAATTCTATGCTGTTTTAATATTTATTCATCCCAGGGGTACATCACCCATGTTCGGTGTGTAAATACTTACTCAGGAATCGAAAAATTAATAAAAGCGGACTAACCCAGATATATATTATGTGTTTTTTAGGCTCTGAAAAATAAATCACATTGTTTTGACACAGCCAAAAAGGGTAACTGATGCTTCTAGCTATCCTCCTATAAATATTTATTTCGAGAAATCGCTGTAAATAATTTAAAATTAGGTACATTTCATTCAGTTTCCGGGAGACAATCTGTTCAAAATATATTTTTTATTGTGTCCCGCTCTTTTCAATTGGAAAATCTCAATAAAAAAATTAAAAAAATGATGGTGTGCGATTAAATATCAGAATGATGAATTTTTGCACTTGCCTTGTGCAGCATTATTCATAAGAAAGCGTGTATTAATTTCAGTTGGGTGTCAGACTCTAGGCATTCGTCATTGGCAGCCGATTCAAAGAATTGAGTCAAATATTAGCACCATACATGGTCTGGATTCCGAGTTAGCCATCAGTTAGTCCTACGACAATCCCAGTGCTACGACGGCGTAGTGCCAGTCGTAGTGGGTAGTGGGTAGAGAGATGGGGCAGGGGCAGTTGAGGGTGGCTTGTCCACCCAGTCCCAACACGAGGAAGCGGGTGGTGAAGTGGGAGGGGGAGGGCCTGCGGGGTCCACAGGCACCCTCCCCCTCGGGCAGGATGTATCCGAAATTACAAAAACTCTCGGGATCATAAAACTGTCTGCGAAATGAGGAAGTGCCTTTGTTATTTGTGCTGGGAGAAGAGAGCGACGCCGGGCGGCCCAGAAAGCAGCTAATGCTTGTTCTCATCTATATCCATTACACGACGCCACTTCTTAAGTAAATATAAATAACAAGCGCCATTTTGTTTGACGCTTTTGAATACCACCATTTAGTCGCAGAACGGTGTTGGCATGAGAGATTGATTTATTATTTGACAAATAACGTGACTGTTTTTAACAATTTCCTATTCAGCAAACCTACGTTACGAGAGTCTTGCAGATATGTTTTTTTGTTGCAGAAAATGAAAGTGTTTTCGGTCCCTATAAAAAATACCCATATAATATTTACAAGTATCAAATAAAAATCTCATGTTTTTTGTATTGTAAATACGCGGTGGATAATAAAGTCTACCTATAGGCCACTTGCATGGATTTCATAACGACTTGGAAAAAATCGTGTGGATAGATTTTTTTACTAAGATTATTAAAATGTTGGTAAAAATTTTTAGAAATGTACAGTTTTTTTTTGAAATAAATAAATTAATTATTTGGGTTCGTGACGTCACTACATGACAATGTCCCGTCACCGATAATATTCTATTTATTTTGTAAAATTTCACACTGATTTATTTTTGATTTGCAACACTTTGATTTCAGGCGAATTTTTGAATTTGACATTTAACATTCACTAGATTTATTGTTTATTCTCTGCGAACTTATCATTTGGTTTGACGTTTTGACAGATGTTGCGAAGAGAACCCCATACTTTTATGCCTTCTGTACCTGTTTTAGAGGTATAATGGTAATGGTGCTGTTTTTAACAAAATCAAATTTTATAATATTCTTATTATTAATATAATTTACAAGTACAAGTATATAACATTGGATTTAGTTATATATAGGCGTTGAATATGGTAATGATTTATGATCAATAAGATTGATGAAGAAAAAAATATTTATGAGATGTAATATTATTGGTATGCTTCGTTATTCTCCTGTGCCATTCGTGTGGAATACGTTATTTTTTTAAATGATTTTCGGCTACGTAATTATCGTTTTTTCGCACCCATAAAATTATGTCCCGTCTTTCCGGTTTATAAAAAAATGGTCTGATTTTTCGGATTGATATTTTCAAAACATCGCCAGGGTTTCAAAAATACGATTAAAAAAAATACAGAATGTCTTAGAATATTTGCCTAAACCGGATTTTTTTTTAAATGTGATGCAAGTGGCCTATTGCGTATAGGAAAAAGTTAACATCACAAAGATTGTCCATTTCACGGTAGTAACCATTGTGTGCTATAAATCCTAGCGGACACGAAATATTACAGGCCGGAGCCAAATTGAAAGAGACTTTGGTAATAATTTCTCCCGCGACAAAACTTTAACACAAATCATCTCATAAAAAATGTGTCACAGTCCCCCGCTCCCTATGTTTAGTTTTGGCTCATTGTTTTGTCCACAAATAATGTCCTGCTGACTGCATGCTCTCTTAACTTTAACAATTCCACTCGATGATTCATTTTTATTAAAGACGTAAGATATTATGACTTCAGGAAATATCTAAGGAGAACTGGCTTAGTTGGATATCGGAGCAGTCGATTCTTATTAGATCGATGGATTAGAAGAAGGTTATGATACCACCTAATTTGAAAAAATACGATATGTCAATGATATTATGGAAAATACGGTATGTCAATGATATTATATATAATGCGACATTTCAATGATATTACATATAAAATACGGTATGTCAATGATATTATAGAAAATACGGTATGTCACTGATCAATATATATATATATATATATATATATGTTATGATTAAGGTTTTCACGGGTGTAGACAAAAAGGTTTTCACGGGTTTGAGACAAAAACTCAAGACATAAGGCCTCTGAAGATGGACAGTGTGATCTGTCCGAAACGTCAGGAGTTAAAAAGTCCTTTTAAGGACTACGTTACGCGGGTAAACCGAGAAAATTGTTCTACATATATATATATATATATATATATATATAAATCAAAATATGTATTTATGTGAGTGAGATGAGATGTCTATGCGTTGCTAAACCATTCATCTGATTGCGATGAAACTTTGGGGATTTGATGTGCGCATTCCCGCGATAGTTTCTATATACATCTAATAATGAGTTCTGGCATCATGAAATTATGCGTTGCTAACCAATCATCCGATTGCGACAAAACTTTGGATGGTTTCTATATAATATACTGGTGAACTCTGGTATTATGAAATTTGTATAAAAAAATGCAATAGGTGGCCCGCGAGCAGTTTGAAAACTGAATGTACCGGGACTGAATGTTTGGAATTCTGGAGGGGGGGGGGGGGGGGGAACTTGGGAGGGGGGTTCGGGGAGGGAAGCGGGAGACGAATGGGACGCGGAACAATTTCTTTATTAAGTGGCGCATGCCGGGAACTCGCTAGTATTATATAAAACACGGTATGTCAATGATATTATATATAATACGGTATACCGCTGATATTGCATAAAATATGGCATGTCCATGATATTACATAAAATACGATATGTCAATGGTTTACAAATATTTGTATACCATTGATTGTTGATAAATGCCAAATTTTTTCCTTTTATAGAATCACAAAACTTATTCAGTTTGATTATAAACTAAATAGTGTTTGTCACATCTATCAAGGACCTTGGGGTCACTCTAGACTGCAAACTTTCTTTCCTTGATAATATTAATAATATCGTAAATAAATCACTTAAACTACTCGGCTTCATTCATAGAATTACCTCTGACTTCAAACATATAAGTAGACTTAAAACTCTTTACTGTTCGCTGGTTCGCCCTCACCTTGAATATGCTAGTGTCATTTGGTCTCCTTTATATGCTGTCCACATTAGTCTCATCGAATCCGTACAACATTGTTTCCTAAGAGGAATTGCTTGGAGGTCGGGTCTTGAAAGAGGGGAGTACTCATATGATGAAATTGAACACATTTTAAACATCTCTTCTTTAGAAAAACGTAGAAAGGACTCTGATCTAATTTGCATATTTAAAATTGTCAACTGTATTACTGATACACCTACTTTGCTCAACTCATCCAGTTCAACATCCCTTCCCGTAGACTCCGAAATAATGAATTGCTATTCCTCAATCAGCATTCCTCAATTGCTATTCCTCAATCAGCAAGTCAAAGCATTGATTTTTTCGTGTAAAACTAAATGACTTTCGGCAGTCGATACGCAATATTTAAATGCTTCTTCATGATTTGATTTGCAGTGTCTTCTATGTATACTTTTTACATTTTATGTTGTCATTGCTATTAATTTATATGTGGTCTCCCTTCACTGTCATCTCTGTTTTTTTTATTCGTATTATTATTATGTTTTTAATGGACTATTGTCCGTAAATTAATAAATAATTATTCTTTTGAAATATCACGTCTGAAGTAAAGGATCTTTACACAAATTACCCGCTTGCTGAAATTGAATTTTCTTGAGGCAGTCGAAACTCTGAAGCGGTGAGCTTGGACGTTTTGAAATTGCATCTTCTCGGTGAATAAAACGTGTTTTCAGCTATTAACGTAATTTCCATAATGAGCTTTTAAGCATTGGTATGTTCACTTACGAATGGTCACCAATAACAAGCAATGTGTCGATGGTTCTGTAATTTTCAGTTGTTCCATTAGAAAATGCGTTGCGGTCAAAATCGAGTATTAACTAATTATCAGCGCTCATGAGGTGCTTTTTCACGAAAACGGCGCTATATAAAATAGCCAAATATTTTTTTCTTACGACTTTATGTCCGGGTTAAATCTTCCCTACAGGAAAAACTAAACCCTTCCACACACTTTTCCACAAATGATCATCTAGTCAATCTACGCTATATAAGTATAATAAATACAAAATAATACAAGAATAACATGTCAACCTACCAGAGACCAAATGGGAAAATAATTCGACTCCAGATATTTTCATATCAGAGTGTTCGGCTCGGTAGAACTCCTAGCTTGATCGATAAATCCTATTAATCCCTCAATATAAATATTTGGAAATTAAAAAATCCCTTAAAAATAATGAATCTATTATGAATAAACAAAAAATATTATCTTATAGCCCAATCATGGATTTGTTCCCCTACCCACCCACTCTACATTAATACCTACCCACCCAATCTACATTAATAACTAGCAACGGCTCCACCCCTACCATAATAAAACATTGTTCGAAACTGTCAAATTAGTATAAGCTTTCCCTGAAGAAGGAACGTTTCGACGTTTGTTCCGAAACCGGTAGGATTTACGCATTATATAAGTGGTTTATACAAAGTTGTATTGTTTCTTTAAATCTCATTTTCTAAAACTGTATATTTTCTTATTTTTTCATAAACAGATTTTTTAATATTACAGGAATTTGGAATAGCGACATCAATGATATAAGTTTTTTTTTAAATTTGTCATGTAAAACTATATCAAGTCTATTATGACTAATTGTTCTGTCGGTTAGTATAGTTTTATCATAATATATTTTATAAAATTCATTTTCTAAAAATGAATTTAGTTCATATTCATAATATGGTACTATATGACGGCAGTCAATCAAGTTATGTTTAATTACCAACTTTGGTGAATTATTTTTAAAAACTGATTGTGCCTAAATGTATACTCGGACGACGCTAATACAGAACATCCCGATATAATATGTTCTATAGATTCCAGAAAAGCCAAACATTTTCTACATAATTTGATTTGTATCTTTGATTATAATATGTGCTTCCTATAATGTTTAGTATTAATGACTCCATCTTGAATGGCAAGCATAAATCCTTCTATTTCTGCGCTCAACTCTCCAATACTCAACCATTTGTTTGACGAAAGTTTGTCAACATGCGTTTGGTTGAGATAATTGAAGCGTTTTGCGTGAATAATTTTCTTTGACCAGGAATCTAATACTTCCTGGTTAGTATTTATTTTTATTATTATTACTATTAAAAAAAGGTCGAACACTGACCCAAATCATAGGTCCTGGGTTCGAGTTCCAGATGTGACCGTACCTTTTCCGATATTTCTGTTACAGATTTTCAAATTGAGTTTCACTAATATTGTCTTCATTAATTAAATAATATTACAATTTGAGGTTTTAATAATTAAGTTAAAAATAAAAATAAATATTCATCCAAGACTTGTAGAAAAGTCAATAAATGTCGCATATTAAATAAAAGTTGATACATTTATCCAAGACACTCTCTAGATAGCATAGCAACAAAAAAGAAGATAATATTGGTAGTTCTTGGTCAGAGATTGCTACAGTTAAATAAGACCGAATCTGATAGGGACACATTAGTTCAGTTGGTAGAGCACTGACCCGGCAAGTCATAGGTCCTGGGTTCGAGTCCCAGGTGTGACCTATCTTTTTCTGATTTTTCTATTTCAGATTTTCGATTAAGTTTCACTAATATTGTCTTCATTAATTAAATATTACAATTTTGGAAGTTTTACTAATAAAAATAAATTAAAATGTGTTGTTCATGACAAACTGTAAAATGACATTGTTTTTCAAAACCAATTCTTAATAACCATTCGATAAGTCCTGAAAATGTTTCTTGTGTTGTTCATAAATTTCCCATCGATATCTCCAGTTTAAATTCATTCTTTGGAATTTAAAAGAGACATAGGATACATTTGGCAGCAGCTCCCCGCGGAGTCTCGGCCGCAAATGAAGCTTTCGCGTTATGATCAACTTTCTGGGGTGATTTTTTCTTCGAACTTATTTATGACCATCAGACTTTCCGTTCTTAACAGGGATGAAATGATTTGTGGATGTTGTTCTGCGAACAGTTGTCCTCGTCTCATTCTCCCTTATATATTATTGAGGCTGTATTCTTATCTTGTATCTCTTTCCCAGTAATGGCTTCCATTTAGCGTTTTTCCTTTCTGCACACTGATTAAGGCCGAATTGATTTAGTGTTATTGCTCTTTGTCTAATTGTTAATGGTAGTTGGTAGGACATAGCTGGGACTGTGCGGGGTACATAGTTCATTCCTTGTTTTGGCGGATGTTTGTCCTCTGGCAGTCTGTCAGGATTTACTGGGAGGCGAAGTGATTTACACAAGGATATGAGAAAGAAACTAACCCAAGTCGAGCCGAACCATCCCACACATTTCTTCAAAAACTAAATGAAATGAGTTTTTAAAAGTACTTGATTTCTTTAAAATTCAGGGGGTATTTCACCATTCTCCTCATAGATTGTCCAAACGATAACGTACATGTACGATTTATTAAACACGATTGATTTATTTAAAAAGTCTGAGTTTACTATTCGGTACCTGAACCTATGGATAGTGACTGTATGCATATTGGAGTTTTTTACCCGTTGGGAGTATTTATTTATTGTTAATGTATTAATATTCGTTATTTTAAGGATAATCTATCAGGAGGATGGTGAAATACCCCTTCAAAGGATTATAAAAATAACTGGTTTTACTATTCAAATTTTCGAAGAAAGACTAGACACCTTGTTTTAGAAGGAGACTATTATAATGTTTAGACTCTCTTACAATCGGTAGAAATATTTCGATTAAACAATGTTACATCCTACCCAATTAAAATGAATTTTCAAAGCTTCAAAGGTGAATGTTGTTGACCTATACATTCTGGATAGAAAAAACAATGTAATTTAGACTACGCAAGAGCTCAAAGTTTATAGTTGTTGATGCATCAGACGAAGAGAATTCTATAGTCAAAAGTGAATGTTGTTGACCTATGCATTCTGGATAGAAAGATGTAATTTAGACTACGCAAGAGCTCAAAGTTTATAGTTGTTGACGCACCAGACGAAGAGAATTCTATAGTCAAAGGTGAATGTTGATGACCTATACATTCGGGATAGAAAAAAAAAGTAATTTAGATTACGCAAGAGTTCATAGTTTATGGTTGTTGACGCATCAGATGAAGAGAATCCTGCTCTTATAGTCATGAAAATTCGGTCAACCCACATAACAACGTAAAAGAATCTCGAATCTAAGGTAATCCTTTCATAAGAAGTAGTTATGTAATTTAAATCAACTATTTATATTCATGTCTATAACATCTTTATAAAGAATCCCAATTTTTAACAACTACTAGGTAGTTAATTTTGCGATACTTGTATAGACTTTTTTAAACAACATATTATTTCGTGTATATCTTGTATAATCTTGTTTCCACTGTTTATCTTTTTCACCAACCTTACGAATATATAAACTCCTGTAATATGAAAAATTCAAAAGCATTAAGCTCCCTATTTAACAATTATTTATTGATAATGGAATGTAATATCTAATATCTAAGCTGGCTGGATGAGTTTCCACAACCCCACAGTCAAAGGACTTTTGTTCCCTTATCGTATTCCAGTGGTCTCTGTCGGTAACTCTGCGCTCTGCCTTAAAGATCTCATAAAGCAAAGAACCGCTAGGAGGCGCCTTGTACCCTACCTCGCGTATGGGTGGAAATGGAATAACGAAAGAAGCCGTATTATTATTTCTTTTGTTTAATAGCAGTCTCCATCTCTCCGGGAGCGTTGCCTTTCCTTCTTGTTTGCATCTGGCAGTTTCGCTTTGCATTATATCACGAAATATTATTCTTATTATAAATTTGTTGCGTGTGCAATGTTTGCATCCCGGTTCACCTATCCCAGTGTCTGTTTCCTAACATCGGGCTAAGAGATAGCAATGTACGTTCAGAGATAGAAGAGAAAGCCAATGTTTATTCACACTTAAAAAGAGGGCGGAAAATGGTTAAAAAGACTCGACTTTTAAACGCTGAATTATTGTCTTTCCTAAATTTAAATATCGATAAGTATGATATGATTTTAGATTTTCACGGCCAAAAGTATTTTTTTTGTTTGTTTTTGGGGTGTTATGCCGTGTTACGATACCTCCTCCTTTAGCCTAGGCTAATAACACCCCCAAAACACACAAAAAAATCGACAAGTATGTTTTTACTTCACTTTTTTATTTATTTATTTTTTAATTAAAATTTTATTTTATTCCTAAAAATGACATTTTCACTTATTTCTCTAGAATGGTTGGTTACCTAAACAGATATTATAAAGTAAAACCAGGCAGAGCTCGTATCTACGTCGTCATGGAGCATTCGAAAAAAAACGTTTGTCCTAACCTGCTTATTGTAATATTGATGGGTGACAATTACTATTTTTCTGTAATTGACGGGACCTTTACAATATAATATATTTATATTAATAAAGTTTGTAATAAGTAACAAAAAGTATTTATTTATTTTAATTTTATTTATTTATTTACATATGCATATATATTACAATACATTACAAAATGATACTTTGTCTGTCCAACTGGGAAGGATACCCGTTTCAGGACAGCCAAATTGTATATTTAGTTCATAATATTCTTAACAAAGGAATGGTTTCATTGAAAATATCACAGGAATTTGCTTCTGTGAAGACAACTTTTGAGAACATTAAAAATTGTGTTCTGAACGAAGGGATGGTTTCTTTATGTCTTTGAAAGAATCGCAAAGATGTGATTTTTTTTCAAGGTCATTCTGGAGAACATTAATAATTGCAGTCAGAGTGAATGAATGGTTCCTTTAGTGAGATCACAAGTAGGAGATTCTTTCCAGACCATTTTAGAGAACATTTACAATTACATCGATGATTTAGATAGATGGTTTAGATCGATGATTTAGACCAAATCCGGCCCGCCAGATGACCAGTGTCATCAATCAGGCCCGCGACAGCTAATGACTTATTGTTGTTGTGATAAGTTGGACAAAAAACACATATTGATTGATTGATTATTTTTTAAATGCTAAAAAAATTACATTAAAAAAACACGCCTTGGGGCATGACGGGGTAATTCCATCTTGCCCTCTCCATCATGCTCCCTTTCTTACGGTTATTTTATTTATTTATTAATTATTTAAAATACGAAACGGAAAGCTGGAAACAGCAAAAAAAAAACTAAGAGAAGTCAAGCGGTCGAAACAACTTCTGTTTTCTGAAGACAAAGGAAAAGTTTGGAGACCCCTGATTTAGTTGTATAATATTTTATTTGTATGCATACATTAATTAATTTGTGGTAACGAAATAAAAACACGAGCTAGTGAAAGAATTTTATTTATTACAAAACGCATATTAATTTTTTTTTCAAGTGTTATAAAAATTCCACTATAAAAAAATTGGGTTGTCATATTACTATTTCATTATGTGACATTATAATTCGAGGTGTTACATATCTAAAAATAAGTCGTCTCAATAACTTTTATACTTCACGACGATAATATTATATTATTTTTACAGTAAAATTATACACCTTTTACGATAAATTACTATGTAATTAATATTTATGTAATTACTATGTAATTAATTTCATGAAATAAATCAATTTTTATTTTTTGCTTGTTTTAATAACTGGCAATCCCATAATAATTCTACAATTCTAAAGAAAGATACATTCGCAATAAGTCTATAGAGATATGAAGACATTCGACATTTTAAGATTTTTAAAAACAATTTTTAGGACGATCGTCGATGACGTAATTACGATCTCTCCCTGGGACGAATATATTAATAATTATATATAATTTTTAATAAAGAAAGCCAAACATTTCCGTATTATGAATAACCTGATAAAGAGCAATGTGAATAACCTGGGTACAGAGGTTGATTTTGAAAGTCATCTTACGAAAACCATCTGTATTTCCAACAACATAGCTATTTGACTCTTTTAGGGTTCTCAGTCTTAATAAAATTTTCAAAAAGAACTCATTATTGCAAACTCATAAAGATCATTTCAATCCATCAACAACAACATTCACAAACATAAACAACCGACCACGATCACGGGGCAATTTAGAAATTCCAAAATTTAAAACGAGTGATTCCCAACACCATTATGCTTATCAAGGTATAAAATTTTTCAATGCTCTCCCATATAAAATCAAGTCTGAAAAAAATTATAAAGTTCTTAAATCCCAAATAAAAACACTCATAGACCAACCCGACACTAATTATAAGTTTTAAATTCATCATCACAATAATAACAACAACAAAAAAAAAACTAGAACATAATCTCTAAAAATATTTCATCACCATATCAAATTGAAAGCAAAGTACATACGCATTATTTGCAGGCACCAAATTGTTACAACTTTATTATATGTACCTACTCTGACAATACTGTCAGTTATTATGTCCACTTGTCTTCATGAATAAATATTTTATTAATATAAGTACTTGTAATAACATACTCTGTGTAACTATGCATTTTACAATGGCACTCCAAAATTCGAGCACGAGAAATGTTTTCACTTTTGAATTGGGTAGTTTCATTAAAAAGAAATTTCTATATTGTTATTAGTTTTAAGAATCAAATGTTTTACTATGAATCTGTATACGTATGTATTTTTTTAAATAAAAAAAAAATTTAAAAAATGTCTAAAAATCTCCTACTGTAAGCGGAAAATGTTGCTTGTGTCTTGATGGATGACTTAGCCAGCCGATAAATCGAACTCGCGACGCCCGGGTAGGACCCAAAGATGATGCCGGTACTTGAATTCTGTTGTTAATTTAATTTCAGAATGATTTTGATGATCCAGAATGTCATCTGGAAAGCTATTACACAAATTGCCCCTCACGGAGCCAAAGGATTGCTTGCTAGTCATATTGTGTATGCATGGTGTTTATGCTTATGTATGTTCAAGGACATGCACGGAAAACAATAATGTCTTTTCAGACGCTGATATTTTCCATTTGTTCTCAAGTCAATTTAACTAAATGCGTATTAGAAAAAATTAAACCAAATTGTTCATTACGATCCCCCACCCCTGCTACGGGTAAGATCTTTAAGTTATTTTTTCATTTTCATTATGTTGTTTTACTTTCTTTAAATTGTATATTTTAAACATTACTTTATGACGTAAGTATGTATTATTTGTACAAAGGTACATAGTTTATTTTTACATTATTTATCTACATACTTTTTATCTGTTTTTTTTTTTAGATTTTCTCTTTCTATGAACTCCACTTTATATTTTTCTTTGATCATTTAAGTTTTTGTTGAATATGAATTTTATGCTAAACTTCACTGATTTCTGCAAACGTGTAACATCAACCGTGTGATCGGTCAGTCCCACCCAGGCGTTCCGCGTTCTATTCCTCGGCTGGCTAAGTCCTCCATCACAACTCAAGCAACATTTTCGGCTTACGGTGGTAGTAGTAGGAGATTTTAAAATATTTTGGGTTATTTGTAACCCGGGAATGTTTGTCTTTCTTTAAAAGAAAAAAATAACTGTTTTAAAGCATACGTCGAATAGTTTGTTTCCCCAACAAACTGAAATGACTTTTGATATACTGGCATACAGAGCTCCGGACCAAAAAAGGGCCCTTTCTCTTTCATCATGATTTTATAATTAAATTATGTTTGTAGATGTACAAACTGAAATAAAATTAAATTAAAAATAAAGTATGTTAAAACGAAGTTGTGTGAAGTGTAGGTACATAATATATCTTATTGAGCTATAATACTATAATATATAATACATTAATACTAATAAGAAAGAAATGATTTGTCGACTTGCCTTATTTTCTATACTATTCATCCAATTGCGATTAAACTTTGGTGAGTTGTTGCGCGCATGCCTGCGAAGGTTTCTATATATACTGGTGAGCTCTAGCGATATGAAATTTGTAAAAAAATGCAGTGAATTGGAAAGGACACACAGGGAGAAACAATTTATTTATTTTACGTGGCTCAACGCATGCCGGAAACTCGTTAGTTTTATATAAAATTGTAAATGGTCAGTTGGTTATCCCTGCTATATGTTGATTCACTTTCCTGTTCCCATCTTTAGATCAAGGTTCCCCAGTATTTTATTGTATTATTGTGTTATGTATTACTAGCTTTTGCCCACGGCTTCGCTCGGGTAGTATTAGGGGGGTTTCCACTCCGTCTCCTCCACTTTCCCTAACCCCACTCCACCTCCCATCCCCCCCTCCCCCTCCTCCTCCCCCCCACCCCCCTCGTTTCATGGATATTTCAAATCTCTACAGCTCATGACCGAAATAATTCCGACCTGAAATAGCGACGCTGACCTAAAAATTTAGAGAGAAAAAGTCGTTGTAATGGCGTCACGCCAGATCTGAAGATTCAGAAATAAACAGATTTTTTCTTACAATGCTGAAATGCGACGTATTCTAACAACTTGCAAGAGCTACACTATCACAGAGTTATCTGAAATACAGTTCCAGCACTGCCATTAAAGATCTTCCGAAAGCCGTGTCTCAAATAGAAATATATTTGCCTACACTACATACACAAATTGCTAGATGAAAGATAGCTTTTGTTTGTAATATTATTTTGTAGCTCATATCAAAGATCATCTGCTTTACCAGCGCCAGTGCCAGTGCCAGAGAACCCCTTTACCTTTACCCTGTTCATAAGGTATATCAATCGGCTATATCACCAACCCTCAAGTGGGTGTTTCTCGGCTAAGAAAATTGTCTGCCCGGCCGGCAGGTGATATAATTTACACACCGAACCCTGCCTACTCCGTATCACCCGGGTGATCTGCCGCCTCGTCTGGCCGTTACATTCGTTATTTAGTGCTCATTCTATCCGACAGGCGCGCTGATATCACAAGGTGGATGAAAAGGATTTGTAATTAAAATTAAATCTGGTTCAGGTCTGCTTTACTATTATTAAACTTGACACCATTATGATGTAAATAATTATTTTAATTCGATGCGTCTTTCAATTTTGTCAATACGCAATAATGCCTTCAAGACCTATCCAGAATTTGTCACATTAATTTGTTCTTCGCACATCTTCGGCCTATCACCCAAAACGCGTGAATTTATAAAGCGTCCAATATTACACTTTTTTTCAAAATATTTATAAATGTATTGTTAAATCAGCCAGCAAAAAACACATCTAATTACTTTCCTTTAAAATTGTGAATTTATATATCTTGGTGAAAGATCTAAAGGTTCAACGGCACCTAGGTAATAATCTATGCATTGAATAAGAAATAATAATAATAATCTAAACGAAAATATGAAAAAGAACAAGATAAAGAAAAACAGAAAAAGATAATGGTCGCAACTGGGACTCGAACCCGGAACCTCTCGTCTATCCGGGACGTGCGTTTACCAATTCCGCCATTGCGCCCTACTGTCAAACAGTCATAATGGCCAATCTCATATTTAAAATTTTAGAATTTACAATATTATCTTAAACTAATTTATTTCAACGCAAATATTAAAAATTCGCCTTACTATTTTAAACCATAACTTGCAAAAAGAACTTTAACCTAAAATAATTAAATTGGCGCCATCCGTGAATGCTTGGATTATAACCTAGGTGCCGTTTAACCTTAAGAGCGTTTAACCAGCCAGCGGCTGAAAATCCACATTTCATCGAAATTTGCTCTTAGGATTGTGCAGGGCGGTTACAATGAGAAAGATTAATTTGTCTCCGTACCAGGTTTTTTAAATTATAACTGAATATCGATTTTATTCCATTCCAAATTTGCTTTAATTTTACATTCAAAAATGCTGAAAGGCGTGATGATAAAACTATAAAATGAATGTAATTTCTGTAATTATTTTTTGATTATAAGTATTTTTAATTTTTCAGTAATTTCTAAGTTAAATAAGAATGTTAAAAAAAATCTGAAATATATTATTTTGTAAGTGCGCAAATAAATACACAAACGGACCAATTTTCGTCAAGAAACACATGTACGTACATTTTTTTAATGATTTTATTTAAACTAAAATTAAAATTCTAAAACATGCGATACACAGATAATGTATTGATTTATTTTACTGCATGATTTGAAATGGGTGTGGTATAAAACAAAATCTTTTGTGAAAATTTAACAAATCTGCCAACGACCCATGGTATAATCTTATTATACTAAAAATAAACATTTTTTCTCAAAATTTAAAACCTGCGAATGCTAGATAAAATAACAATCTTTCGAAATCCATTTATAATTTTTTTGTGGAAAAGAGTCAATACGTCTAAAATCTGGTTTAAAAATGACATATTTCTGGTTTTCTCTGGTTCCCTCTTAATATATCTTTCACCAAGAGGTATTTTATTTTATGCAGTAAGTACCAACTTACATTTTATTCATATTCTTTCAGTATTTTTAGTCGAAGTTATGAACTAAAATCGAATTATTAAAAAAATGTGATATGTGATAATCCCCTTAAATGTTGTCGTATGTGTAAACGATATCTCGTTAGATGTTGTAAGAAATCTTTAATAATAGCTATTCATCTAAATGATGCTACTTGAATAAATTTAAAAAAATGTGTTTTCCTTAAAATGTATCGCCATATAAATAATTTCATACATTCTTACAACAGAATAATGGTAAAGGTGATTTTAATAGAACTCCCAGCAGAAAATGAAAATAATATTTCTTGTTCGCATTGAAAATTCAACATAATGTATGTTTATTGTTTTAAAATCCACGGATGAATAAGTTCACCCGATTGGCTGTAAATCGCACTCACCTCAAAACACAAATCAGCCGAAGTTGCCGCCCCCGCGCCGCCCCTGCTTTTCAGACACGTCAAAAAATAAATAAAACCCATGGAATCTGATTCTCTTTGTACGACTGCAAAAGCAAAGCGATTTTCCGCGATTTCAGAGTGTACGTGGAAAGCGATCGTTTATGTTTTATGCTAACCTGGTAACTGGTAAACAGCTGTTGGAAAATTAATCTTTTAACTTAATTTACTTCTCCATGTGATTTCTCCACTTAATCACGAAATATCTCTATCTATAAGTTCAATTATAAGATTTTAATATTTAACGTTTATTTTTTATATATTACTATCAATTTATTTATATTTTATTTTTTTGGAAATTTATTTCTACAAAATATAAACATAATTGATAACAGAGTAATTATTACATACATAAATAATATATGAAACACTTTATTTTCGTAATTTTGTGTCTATATTTTTTATTAGATGTAATAACTTGTAATAAAAAGCTATGCACATGTATTTGGGAGGAAGGCGTTATTTATTTATTTATTTATTTACTAGCTATCCGGCATGCTTTGCAATGCCACTTAAATAAAGTAATTGTTTCTCCTTGTGTGTCCTTTCCCATTCATCCCTGATACCCTCCCCTCCCACCACCCCTTACCATACCGCGTTCCCAAAAACGCGCGCGGCACCCATCGCAAAATTTTATACAAATTTCATAATGCCAGAGCTTACCAGTATATATAGAAACCTTCGGGGGCGTGCGCACAATAAATCATCAAAGTTGCATTCTGGTCGGATGCACAGTATGGGAAATATATCTATAACGCCAGAGCTCAGTATCGAATATAGAAACATCGCGGGCATGCGCACATTAAATCGCCAAAGTGTCATCGCAATCGGATGAATAGTTTTGAAACGCGTAAGGGACAAACGAAGAAACCTTCATTTTTATATATTAAGATAAGAATATTTTTTAATCACGGTTGTTGTTTTTATTAAAAGATGTTTTTTTTGTTTAACTTTTCAGTAAATTTTTTTTTTTTGAATTCTTTGAACCTGTTATAAGGCATCGTATATTTTCTGGCCATTTATTCCTAGCTGTAGGGTGATTTTCTCATGAAAATGGCAGTGGGGAAATCATCCAAACATTATTGTAGTTCTGCGGGCCCAAAGTTTTTACATATGGAATCAGTAACACGTATTTTTGCCTGAGATTTGCTGTGTTTTAAAATGGTCCGACTCTTTATTTTATACACCTGTAAAGTTGAGTGATCCGGAAACTTTATTTTCATTGAAATTTTTTAATTTGATTGATTTAAAAAATTGATTTAAAAAATGTTCTATAAATCATTGTTCATTATCCTTTTGTAATATTTTTTTGTAACGTTTTATTTTTTACTAGGTTCATGTTCATGCTAATTTTTATTTTCTTGATCAGATTCAGGGCCCATTTAGAAAGGTCTATTTTATTTTCATAAAAGTTTTTAAAGATTTTCAATCTAACTTTAGTTTGTCTAGCTTTGGTAATAGCGTGGTATTTCACAAAAACAGCGCAATATGAATTAGCCAAGTATTATTAATGCACGTCAAGTACTTAAACCATCAAGTCTATTTTTTTGTTTTACGGGTCAACTCACACATGTCTCTTAGAAATTATTCTGTCTCCCTTACATAATAGTGAGAGACATGATATAAACGGTGTTAGAAAGAAAAAATACCACGCTTCATATTCAAATATAAAAGTTGACCACAAAATAAGTAAAATGTAGACCTTTTTACAACCAAAGTTTTGAATCGCGAAAAAAAGGACAAATCTTTGAAAACTTTTAAATAATTTCTTTCACATGGAACGATAAGGCAGAGATTTGTCGATAACGTTTGCAATACAATTGTTTGTAATAAAATTTGTATGTGTTATTTTCGTTCAGTAAGCTTCATTTAGTTAGAAATAAAGTAAAAACTCATTTTTAAAACGTTTTTGTGTTTGCACGCAAAATTTTCATATTAAAAAAAAAATACCTATATGTTTATTTTGAATAATGTAATTTGAGAGCATCTTTTATCACATTTCAAAAAAAGTTTTTATTTTTCGGATAAGTTCGGACATATTCCGTTGTTCCTCTGTTAAAATAAATTATGGTCTAGGCCTGAGGGGTTAAAATATTATAGTTACAATAATAATTTCGATTTTTGGTAGTTAAATTGGGAGATACAAAATATGAATATACTATTTCCGAATGAAACAACATTATAGAAAAATGAAACAATATAACTTTGTATAAACCACTTATATAATTTGCAAATCCGACTGGTTTCGGAACAAACGTTCCTTCGTCAGGGAAAGCTTATACTAATTTGACAGTTTAGAACAATGTTTTATTATGATAGGGGTGGAGCCGTTGTTAGTTAATAATGTAGATTGGGTGGGTAGGTATTAGTGTAGAGTGGGTGGGTAGGGGAACAAATCCATGATTGGGCTATATGACAATATTTTTTGTTTGTTGATAATAGATTCATTATTTTTAAGGGATTTTTTAATTTCCAAAGCTTCTAAGTTATCTAAACGTTTTCCTTTATGATTAATATGAAGAATATTTATCCCTGTGTTTTTTTCAAAACTATGGTTATTTTCAATGATATGGTTAGCGAACTCAGAAAAATTATTATTATTAAGACACCTTAAATGTTCTTTGATTCTGATTTCAAAATTACGAGTTGTTTTTCCAATATAAAATGAGGGACAATCATTGCATTTGAGTTTATATATTCCGGAATTAGTCAATTTATGATTTATAATTTATTTATTTATTTTATAATTTTACATTATTAACTAACAACGGCTCCACCCCTATCATAATAAAACATTGTTCTAAACTGTCAAATTAGTATAAGCTTTCCCTGACGAAGGAACGTTTGTTCCGAAACTGGTCGGATTTGCAAATTATATAAGTGGTTTATACAAAGTTATATTGTTTCATTTTTCTATAATGGATAACCACAAAGTAATAGCTACATTCAAAAAAATAAGAAACAACATTACCTTGTTCAGAAAAAAGAAACGTAGAAAATTCTTTATAAAATAATGCGACATTAAAAAGTTTGATTTCCATGCTAATCAACCCCATTGTTCACCTCTTACTCCTTTCATCGCCACATTTCCTGTATGTAATAATATGTAATATGTTAGATAATTAGCATGTTCGCCGGAACAAAGCTCCAAGGTGTGTCGATACCACGTGCAATCAGGGTTGTCCACCGTTCAATACAACCTGTAAATACCACCGGAATACTTTATGACACCTCAGTCGTGGGGTGGGGGGGTCGCCACCCCTCAACGGGGCGCCCTTATCGGGTATCAGAGCCTTGGGGGAAAGTTTCGAACCGAAAGCACAATCAAAGGCATTAAATCATCGCTCGACTTCCTGCGGCTGCCCCCCGCCCAACCCCATCTCCCTCACCGCCAGCGCAGGTAGAAGGACACCGATTTTGTTCAGGGTGGCAAGGCGTCGGGACGTCTTTTTGAGATGAAGCAGTTACATTAAAAAATAAACTATATCTGCATTAAAAGTAAACTCCCTTACATTAAATGTTAGTAAAACTAAATATCTAACTTTCTCCAAAAACAAAAGAGGACAACCAATGAATGTGCATTCCCTCAAATTACATGAATGTCAAAATACTTTTCCACAATGTTCCTGCCCGTCTATAACCCAAACCAAAAGTATTAAATATCTTGGGATTGAAATTGATGAAAATCTACAGTGGAATTCACACATTGAGCTTACCTCAAAAAAGCTAACAAAACTCATCTACTTCTTCAAAAAATTAAGAAACATCTTGTCGATGAGGGATCTAAAGAGAGTATATTATGCTTTATGCCACTCTCGATTGGAATATGGAGTAATAGGATGGGGCTCAGCAGCATCTAATCACTTAAAACAACTTAAGATAACTCAGAATTGCATTATAAAGACCATTCTAAAGGTCCCCATAAGGACGTCAACAGCAGAAATTTTTAAACGGTTTGATGTTCCAAGCATACAGAAAATCTATGCCAAAAACATTCTAGTACATCACCACAAAAATGATTCAGAGGCAGACACCTCACACGCTCATAAAACCAGAGCTAAACAAACAGACATACTTAATATACCAAAGTGTAACTCTTCATTTGGTCAAAGAAGTTCTGCATTTTTAGCAGTAAAGTTATATAACAAACTCCCACTTAGTATCAAACAAATAAAAATAAAAAATAGCTACATTAAGGACATTAAATGTTGGCTGAAGAATCTATCGGAAAATGAACTTACTAGTATACTTAAAACATCATAGAAGTTTCTGGAAAACCTTATCCAATGAAGTTAAACCATAGAAGTCGCTGAAAAACTTATCCAAAGCATAGTCCCCCTCAGCACAGGATCTCCTAGTGAGGAGGACTACGAATATATTTTATATATACATCTAACTAACATGTTTCATATAAAAATGTAAAAAATATTATATAGTTACTAAATAAAAAAAAATAAAAAAAAAAATAAAAAATTATATATGCATGTTTAAAGCAAGCCCTTTACGATCGTTGAGAACTTGAACTACTCTTTCACTAAAAATAACTAGGTATGCCGCAATTAACTGTAAATTAAAGATACCTTTTTGCAAATGATTCAATGCGTTGTAAAGAATATCAAAGGAAGTCAAACTACTTACCAAAAAAAAAAATTGTCCAGTTTACTAGTCCGAAATCTCCGAAAAATCTAAATTTTAGTTGAGTATGCAGTTATGTGTAAAAGTGTACCCTCTATCTGGTACAATATTCAGATTACTCATAAACATCGCCAAATCAATTATATTGCAGAAAAACTTGTAGCGAATTTTACTAAATGTTGATATTTTCTGGTTCACTATTAGGACATTTCAAAATGTCATACTAATGTACCTGACCTTTATGCCTTCCGGTGTTATTATATACCATATTTAATATGTGAAACACAGACACATGTAAATAATAGTTGGTTTTTGGTGAGCATTCGAATATTGCTTTCCACATTAACTCAAAACTTAGATTAACAAGTTGGACGATCGATGTTTCAATTGTAAAAATCTTTTAAGATTAGAGATTTCCCTAGACTAACGCAGATACATTTGGAGCAAGGCTCTCCGGGCAGCGCAATGCTGTAGGTCCAATTTGTCAAGCAATCTACCCACTACTCTTTTACCCCTAGTACCTATTCTCACATCTACTCACATAATTGTCAGAAAAAAATCATGTTTGTATTTTTTTTTGTAAGATGTTTAAGTTGATGTCACCAATAATAAGATGACCAAACGTTTAAAATGTATCCGAAGAAATTTTAAAAAGTTCTCTCAAATACGCTATTTAAAAATTTCAGTGAATTCGTTGGTTTTGCTTCATCCTCAAACGGGAATTTTTCATAGTCACCCTCCGCTCTTCAGCACATCCCACTTATTTTGCCTATTGAGGTAAGATATATGTTCTGGCGAAATATGAAAGGGAGGATAGCGAGTTACCATCCAATGAAAGCTCGGGGCACATTAAAAATGAATAATATTTTTAAAACGTGACATACGGCGGGGAGTGTGTAAAACATTAATTTCCAACTGCGGTCCACGATTGTGTGATTCCGAATGAGAAATCCGCCCTTAAATGAAAATCGATGATTCGTATTAGAGTTATGATCAACTCTTGGAATCCAGAACCCAGAGGCTTTCCACGAATCGAATTACTGAACTGTTAGTCTTGAAAACTCATTTTTTTCTATCTTCATTTTAAACGTCATTCGTCGTTCTATCTTATGTAAAAATGAACCGCTAAATGTGTTGCTAAGCGCAAATCTCGAGAGCAGCTGAACCGATTTCGCTAATTCTTTTTTTATAATATTTCTTGAAGTACGAGGATGGTTCTTACGTAGAGAAAAATTAACAAATTTGCGCAAAAATTGGATAATTTCAGAAAACCTAACGCCTATCGCACGTTTGACAGTTCGCGTGTTTGAGAATGACATGAATCGAACCAAGAATTTTAGATATTTTAAATAGGTACCTATGTTAGGTACCAAATTTAATAAACATGAAAAATGTAAATTTGAATAAAAATTGTAAAAGGTGGAACGCGGGCTGTTTAAAAACTGAATGTACTGGGATTGAATATATGGAACGCGGGAGGAGGGTTGGCGGGACGAGGGAGCGGGAAAGGGAAGGGGAAGGCAGGGAAGGTGGAAAGGGAACGTGGGAGGGTGGAAGGGGGGATGGGAGGGGGTGAGGGGGGGAGTGGAGTGGGGAGAGGGAAGGTGGAGGTGACAAGTGGGAACGAGAGAGGGGAAGAGGACGCAGGAGAAGAAGGGGAGGCGGAAGGGGATCGGGACGAATGGGAAAGGACACTCAGGGAGAAACAATTTCTTTATTGAATGGCATAGCAACGCATGCCGGGACCAGTAAGTATAATATAATATAATACTATAGTCATTTTAATCAAAAACATATTCTCACTTTTGATCGACTGGTGAACATTTCCTTGTTGCAGATTTGGTAAATTTTGGATGGTCTGTACTTATTGAAGTGAATTCAATTCAATTTAATTTATTCATTTTAAAAACATTACAAAGTTACAATTTCACATCGTTTTTAAAAGAGAAAATATTTACAGATAATAAAAAGATTTAGACCAACAGCAACAAAGATTATCGTTTGAATTGTGCTTCATTGATGTTAAAAATATCGATACTCGAAGTGATTCTATTTAACAACAAGATAGCTCTCCCGTCTTGCATAACCATTGGCAAGTTAGTTCTTGAAAAAACTTCTTTAGCACCGTTGTGATTTGAAACTCGATAAAACGAAAAATAGCGACACTAAGAAGTGACAAACACGTACATCTAAAGTCTTTAGCCAGCGAGATAATGAGATAGCATAATCGGTCTCCTCTTTGTGCGGTGCTTCGTAGTCTCCCTAATTTTGTCTACTTTAGTTTTCTGCAGGTTTCACTTCTACCGCGTGTGAATTGCACACTCTGAATTTTACTGACAGCTACCTATAATTTAAATATAGTTTGACGTGACGTATAATATTTTATATAAGATTTTAATATGACGTAAATATGGCTGAAAAGGCAATATTAAAATAACCCCGGTTTTTTATTTGTTTTTAAATCCACGATGTCTAATTATGTCAAAGTAATATTTTATCCCATTACCACTTTGCAATAATATATTGTAATCTACGCAATTTTCAAAACATGATCTTGAGAAGTGAACAAGTCGGAAAGAATCCATACTATTTGAAAACGATAATAATTTTCAAGTGATAGATTTTTTTACTGCCTTTAACAATCATTAATCACAAACTTACAAACAATAATAATAATTATAAATTATCAAACGCTGATTGAAATGATAAATCAATTCGGTAGTTAATTCGGCGGCCGATAGGGTTCCCATATTACCGTTATCCGAGATCCGCACCCATTCGACGCCACCTTCCGCCGTTATTCTGCGGGGGTCTCCGCTGAGATCGGCCGATAAGCAAGGAGCTCCGTCCCACGCCAGTTTATGTCCCCAGGGTCGAAGGTCGAGGAGTATTAACGGCTGGATGAAGGTTCTCAGGAACTGTGAAGAAGCCGAGGTGGTATTTAAGAGCAATACGGATTATGGGACACACGATGAAATTTTCCAATACGTTATATAATATTAAATAACCCACGTTTATGATTGTCCTTCAATGGTAATAGCCAAGTGTTTTTTTGTAATAAAGTTCTTGATTTGGTATACAATTGTTTAAATTTTTAAATTTCCTCTTGGGAATTCGTCGCAATTTCAAACTTTCTAAACAAGACGAGAGTTAGCTGAGGATAATCTGCTTACGATAAGGCTTAAAAATTCAACAGTTTTATTACTTATGTGAAATTATTATCCAAAAATGCTTATCTGTAATAAAGCTATAAAGATTTTTAACAGTAATGGTTTTCATTATGTTGAGAAGAATTAGTAATTAATTAGTTTCAGTTTGGGAGGCTGGTGTGGGTACCGCTGCCACGGGAACCATATTTTGGATAACCAACACCCCTGCACTCCAAGTGGTTAGCTACGTTTGGTGACTTAACAAGGGTTCATGGGGTGACGTGTGTCAAGGTTTTGGCGGGCCGGATCGGGTGAGACTGGGGGAGGGGGACCTTTTGATTTCTACAGCGGACTCTCTCGATCCATCGCCTTGCACCGCAGTGGGAAGGATGGATTCATACGTCCGTCACTCCTGGACACGCTGATCCCGGATCCCTATCCATCCCCTTGTACCTCTTTCCTTTCCAGGACTTCCTTTCCCTAAAAAAGACCCTCCACACAGCATCCCCAAATTTGACATAGACCTCGAGGGAAATTGTTTTCCTTAACGCCTCCTGCGTGGAGCTATTGTAAAAAAGCTTACGTATTACAAAGCAATTAGAACATACGACATTCCATAATAATTTATTTATTTATTTATTTATTGCTTCTTCACAATTTATATACATATATTTTTAGCATGTAATTATTAACCCCACTAGGGTTCGCCTATATCGGGGTTAATAATTTCACAATTTAATAAAAATAACACACGCAAATATCGGTCATGCAAAACAGTTAAGTAAAAGCAAAATAATAAAATTTAAAAATAAAATGATAAACAGAGAAAATAATAAGTGATAAAAATATATGAATTAATAACAAAGTGTTAAGAGATCAGACAAAATGTTCTCATTCATTAAATTAAAATTAATAACATTATGCACTCTGTATATTATGGCAAGTTTTCAAAAGGTCTTGGGCGATCGCTTGCCGTAATGTGACAAATTTATAGAACCTAAAAATATGGGATAATCGCTGAAATCTAGATGGATTCATTGGCTTTAAATCGCAGCTCGTCCTTGAGGTGATTTTTCACAAAAACGGCGCGCTACAAATTATCTAATTATTACTACCCAGTTCACATATTTCCATAATAATATTTTGAGGAATGATATTAATTTATCGAATGACTATTTCTGAAACCGAACCTCATCTCAAGTGGTTATTAAAGTTTATAAAAAAATTAAAGTTCATTTTTATCAAATTTGTTGTAAACCACCAGTGGTTATTATTTATTGCTTTCTACCATTAAAAAAATCATTTATTTTTTTGTTGACCAAATATTGAGTAATTCTTCGTAATATTTTGCGTAGAATTAATTTGTATCTTCTATTTACCATCTGAGTTACGCCGAATTTTTTTTTTACACTAACTCCACACAGGAGGCCCTGAATAAAATAAATTCCCTCAGGGCCTATGTCATCTTTGAAGATGCTGTGTGGAGGATCTTTTTGAGGAAAGGAAGGAGTGAACACGGGTCTTGAAGAGACCCATGTTGTAGGAGGGAGGAAACACAGAGGCTGGCAAATCGTTCCACAGCCGAGCTGGTTTTTCCACACATCCGCCTTAGGGATCTCATTTCAACAGCATTCAGTTTACTTTAATCCTTCCTCTGCCAGTTCTATGCCTCACTGCTATACATCAGGGTAGGTACTAGGACTCCATTGTGGACTGCTAGCTTCGCCTCTTTTGAAAGTTTTTTTTTATTAGCGCCAACGGCATTCAGTCCTCCATTATTAGAGGTACCTGCATTTACCCTTCTTTCTATATCTCTATTAGCCTTCCCATCTCACGTAAACATACTACCCAGATACACACACTCATCCACCTGCTCCAAGTTGCTCTTGATACCATTTTTAACAAATATTCGATCGGACTACTGTCCAACGAATATTGATTACAATTGTATCTAGCGTAACGAACGGATGATTATAGGAATAAAATCGGCCCTAAATAAATAAAAGAATAATCCAAAAATATTTTTTTAAATTCTCCTACTACCATCACCCAAAGGCGGAAAATGTTGATTGTGTCGTGATGGAGGACTTAGTCAGCTGAGGATTTGAACTCACGACGCCTGGATGGAAACCACTGACCGGTCAATTAAAGGAATTATTATTCTTTTAAAATTTTATATTATTTAAAGGAAAACAATCACTTTGTTTGTAACCACGATTTGTTGATTTATTTTTATTTACCGACCGGTTTCGCTTAATACAAGCATCTTCAGGGTATAAATTAAAACTGATGAAGAAATACATTGTGTGAGCTTATATATACATACAGACAGAGACAAAACATAATATAAAGTAAGAGTGAGAGAGTGTAATTAACATCCTACATAGTGATAGAGAGAAAGAGACGGGTATATCTAATGAATAATTACATTATATCTTCCGGGACAAAACGTCATTTGAACAGGTGATTAAGGAATAAAGTGGCTACGGGTTTTTTTCTAGTTTATGGGAAATATTCCTAATATCGGACTATTTGACACATTTAACTGATTATTAAGGATTTGGGTTTTTGTTTTAACGGCTTTCTTTATTTCGAGTGCTTCTAAATTATTAAGCCTGTTACCATGACCATTTCTGTGTAAAATCTTAACACCGGTGTTTTGATTGAAGGTATGATCTTTATCAGGAAGGTGATTAGCGAATTCCGAAAATCCATTATTATTTAAGCATCTAAGATGCTCTTTGATTCTAATATTGACATTACGCTTCGTTTTACCTTCATAAAACATATTAACTAATAAAATGTAATCACAAAGTGACTGCTTTCTACAAAAAAAAAATAAAATAAAAAAATTTAATTTATTTTTATTTTTTTATATTAGTTTATTTGGGAAACAAGTTATACATATTTCATTAAAGTAATTACATGTTACATGATTACATGAGCCAGCAAAGTTTCCGCCTAAAATTCATAGTATAGGTATACAAAAAACTAAGCTAATTAATTAAAGTAAGCCTAAAGCAGTGGAAAAAGAAATAAAAAAACACAAATTAAAGTATAAAATATTCACAGTGAGAAATTAAACCATTTTAAAAATAATACATTTTACATCATTAGATAATGTTAACTAAAACCTAAAAAAGAAAAACAACATAATGAGAATGAGAAGATAACACACAGTAGGGGTAGAGGGTTTGAAAATTAACGATTTGTTTTAATTTTTTCTATTATTTAGTAAATTCTTACAGTTTTAATTATTAAATTAAAACAGTTTTCTTACACCCATTTTTAAAAAAGGGGACAAAACGGACGTAACAAATTATAGACCAATATGTATCCAATCATCGATACCCAAGCTTTTTGAAAAAGTTGTCCTCCATAAAATATCCACAAACATTAAAAAAATTATAACTCCCTACCAACATGAATTTTGTTCAAATAAATCTACACTGACCAATTTACTAATATATGAAAACTTCATATCTAAATCTTTTGCCAACAGGTGCCAGGTTGACTCAATATACACTGATTTTAGCAAGGCCTTTGACAAGGTGTGTCACAAAATACTAATCAATAAATTGGCGAAACTTGGAGTTTATGGTAGCTTATTAAATTGGTTTGTTAGTTATTTGTCCAAAAGAATTCTTAGTGTGAAAATAAATGGCACACAGTCTTACAAATTTATAGCAACAAGTGGAGTGTCGCAAGGCTCCCATTTAGGGCCCATTTTGTTTATTATATTTATAAATGATATTGTTGATATATTTACTGACATAAATATGCTACTGTTTGCCGATGACATGAAACTATATAAAGAGATTAACCACATTAATGATTGTATTATACTTCAAACTAACTTGATATATCTTTTTGAATGGTGCTCTATCAACAAACTAGAATTAAATATAAATAAATGTCAGTTCATTCATTTTTCCAAAATAAATAATCCTATTATTTTTCATTATTCTTTAAATGATGAAAATTTAAATTGTGTTAGTGAAATTATGAATCTAGGCATTATATTCGTCAGTAAACTCACCTTTGTATGTCATATTAATAATATTATCAACAAAGCCCTAAAGACTCTTGGTTTAGTTTTGAGAGCTGCAAAAGATTTCAATGATTTAGACACATTTATTATGTTATATAAAACCCTTGTCAGATGCCAACTTGAATATAACTCTACGTTATGGTCTCCCTTTTACAACATTCATTCAGACAACATTGAAAAGATTCAACGGAAGTTTCTAAGGTTTATAAACTATACTAAACATTGATTACAATTATCTCCTGAATAAAACGTCTCTATTGAAACTTTCAGAAAGAAGAATAAAAACAGATTTAATACTATTACATAAAATACTGCATTACAAAATTGACTGTACTGAATTACTTCAATTTATCAATATCCATGTTCCCCAAAAATCATGTTGACATTTATTACCCTTCTACTTCAATAACACCAGGACACTAGCTTATCAAAATTCTCCGTTTTCGAGACTTCACAGTCTCGGAAATAAATATTCTAATCTAGGTGATATATTTCATCTTAAAACTAATCAGTATAAACGTTGTTTATTCTATCACTTTTATTCTTCCAGGCACAAATAGATTTACATAATTTCTTCAATTTTTGTTTATATTGAATATGAGACTTCTTATCATTTATACATAATATGTATTTTTATGTTATTATTTGTTTTGTTGTTACACTGTTTTGTGTATTTTCTTTTCTCATTGTATTATATTTTCTTCATTGTTTGTTACTCAACTTATAAATTATAGTGTAAAAGCCCATCAAGGCGTGTAATAAATAAATAAAAAATTAAAAAAAAACAAAAAAAAAACAAAAAAAAACAAAACAAAACAAAACAAAAGGAAATAAATAAATAAATAAATAAAAATAAATTAATGTAAGTATACAGATTATATATAGGAACTACCTTTTTTATTTAATCAAAGCTCTTTGACTTTGAAAAAGTACATCTCAAAAAGACTCGTATTAGAAATTATACGTGTTTAATAATAAGGTCGCGTTTGTGAATTTAAAATCACATTACCAGGCGCGCATAAATCAGTCAGGGTGCTCTGGTGTGTTCGCCGCTGCAGCGAGAAGCGGCCAGTAGCCAGTACAGTACAGCGCAGAGTACCGACTATAGGCAAGGGTCCTCCAAGGAGCGATAAATCCAAAACTTGGGAATTATAACAATAATTTACCGCCGGCCATTATCAGTTCTTTGCCCTTCGTCGCTTCCGCCGCAACTTCCGTCACAATGTCGTCCGCCCATGGAAAATAAATTAGAACCTAATGATACTGGAATTATGTTCGAGTTGAATAGTGCATAATGGTGGACTCGTTAGTATGTACGGACGATATTAAATCGTAAAAAAATATTTTTGAATTATAATTGAAGCAAGTTCAAACCAAAGTGTGATTACTGCATTTTACTGAAACAGTATGTTGAACGAGTACATTTCTCCTTGGGCATTGCAATGTATGTTGAATAACCATATAATCTGATAGTTTTATTATTCTTATGACTGTTCAGCGACCAGTGGAGTGATTTTTGCCATATATTGGCGCCACTTTAAATGTCTACGATTGCTTTTCGGTTAAAAATGGCAATTATCTCCTTGATTCGGCATTTTTTTTTAAATATTTGAACCAGGTTTATTATTTTGGACTTAAAACGAAGCGATTGAAATGTTTTATTTATTATGACCATAGATGTCGCAAATCCGAACTTCGTTGACTATTACGATGTTATAAATATATTTTTTAAATATTTTATTGACGCCAAATTTCTGATCAACTGTTTACGGTTAAAATTAAGTCACTTTTCCATAGATACTTTCATTATCAAGTATACCACAGACAATATACAAAACTCTATAAAGTTTACAATTTTTTTAATATATTTTTTTATAAATCGTACAAATGTGAGATAAACGGTAAAATACAGGTTAATTCAATGGCTATGTAGCACTATAATAAGTTTTTATGTCTTCATGTTAAAATTCGAAGGTATGATTTTTTAAATGTGAAATCTCGACGTGGGGACACGTCCCCGTCCGACCTTCTGACGGAAATGGCGACATCTTGCGAAGAATTCTTAAATTCGAAACCGAATTAAAACGATAGCTTTGTTTGAAATTCCATGTACACAGATGTTATTTGTGGCGCGGCGCGTATGGCGTGGCGTCAGAAATGCAACCGAAACTGGGTTCTGGAATTCAACCACGCTGACGCAAACCTATTAATACTATTGTGAAAAATCACCGTGAATCTTCATTGTGGGGGGCCCATATTATTGAAAAGCATGATTTCCTATATATATTGTAGACGGTTATTTTTAATTTTTTTTAAAGTAATCTGACGTGATGCATAAAATACCCCAGAGCTTGCTAATTTTTCGATTAAAGGTTTCATTAAAATATTAATAACATAATTAATTATTTATTATTCTTTATTCATAAAAATAACATAGGTACACAGTTTTTACAGTTTTTCGACTACCACACTAGGCACTTGCCCGTTTTATGTTATCATTTCCCTGCAATAGTAAAAATGAATACCATTTTTAATTACTTCTATCCCAGGGCCAAAAAGTTAACTACAACCGGACTGAAGAAATACATCTCCTTTAGTTTGGAGCTGCAAATATCTGAAAAAAAACATAATCCACAAAGATGTGATTTGAGATTTTCACGATCAAAAGTATTATAGTGATTAATTTTTGGGGTATTATGTCGTCTTGCACTCGCTACCTCCCTCCTTGGTAAATGTTTCGCACAGCGTTCAGTGTCCATCAACAGGTCTGATGGGTAATCGGCATGTACAATGTACACATCGATGTCCGAAATGTTGTATAAAGAAGGAGGTTGAGCAAAAAGGCATAATGCCCCAAAAATAAATCACGATAATAATCCAACAAATTTGCTATAACTATTTATTGAAGAGAAGACACCAATCAAATCAAACATACAATCATTAACTAACCTAGAAAAAAAATCATTTAAAGTTTAAAATCATCCCGAAAGCTCCAGAAGTCTCCGAAGGTAGCACAGTACGAGTAGGTCTCGGAGTGACAGGGCCGGCCCCAGGGGCGCGAGATGGAGGGGCCCGCATCAATCCGGGCGCGGTCCAGTCCCCGGCTCCCTGGACCATCTCCATCTCAATTTGGCCAGCCCTGCGTCAACTGGCTGTAGGCCGGGAGGGGGGTGATGAGGGATCTTCCAAACTTTCGTCAGGGATCATTTTCTTCAAAGTTTGGATCTTGTGAGATTGTTAATCGGTGAATACTATTAATAATTGGGTGTAAAAAAAATTATAGCAAAGAAAATATATTTTCATTTTTATTCTAACTTTTATGGGTAAAACTTCAAATTGTAATATTTAATTAAATGAAGACAATATAAGCGAAACTCAATCGAAAATCTGGAAACAGAAAAATCAGAAAAAGATATTGGCACCTCTGGGACTCGAACCCAGAACCTCTCGCTTTCCGGGCAAACGTGCTAACCACTGTGCCAAGGTGTCGATATCGGATATATTCATTTAATTAAATATTACAATTTGAGGTTTTACTCATAAAAGTTAAAATAAAAATATTCATCCTAGACTTGCGGAAAAGTCAATAGATGTCGCATATTAAATAAAATCAATAAAGATTTTATCCAGACACTATCTAGAGAGCATTTAGTTCGGGTTTGAATCTTGCAATCATATATAAAGATAACAGCCAATAATATATTTACGCGTTAAGAAAATTAAGATAATGTGGGTGGTTCTTAGTCAAAGTATGTTACAGTTAAAAATGACCGAATTTGATATCGACACCTTGGCGCAGTGGTTGGCCCGGAAAGCGAGAGGTCCTGTGTTCGAGTCGAGGTGGGCAAACGCATTCGCCGCAAGGCCTAAACAAACCTCACCCAACGAACTCGGGTGAGGTTTTCATACAATGTCATATTACCCTTCTCCCAGAGAAGGGTAATATAGAAAGTCTCGAAACAGCATGCAGATAAGTACCCTTTTAATAAAATAATAGCATTTGTTCGGAGGGTACAAAAGGGAGGCTGATTAATGGTGTCACATGGATAGATGATGTTGATTTGCCATACAATTTACCACTTTCTTATTTGATACTAATGGCATATAATGGCATAACATCAATATCTACATTCACTCCTTTTTTGCTGCGTCCACTCATCTCCACCTCGGCCTCAAATCACATTTATATGATAGATATACCAATCAGAGTTTTAGCTACTCTCAGTATCACCCTGGTGAAAGATCACCAATCAGAATCGAAAATTTGATTGAAATGACTTTTGACGTTTTGCGACTTTGTTTTGGTACCGCGCATTTTCATTCAGCGTCAAAATATCTGTCTGTTCCGGGCCGCAGTAAACAAAGTCCGCATAGCTAATATGATAGCCAACGTCCGTTGATTGGACAGGGCACAAGAAGAAGAAGAAGACATAATATGCCGGAAAAAATATCACTCCACATAATACCCCAAGTACAAAATATCCTACTGACAAAACATCCCCAGACAAGGAAGGAATGAGACAGAACAAGGAACTTCCTGTTTCGATTTTAATTTTAAATTTGCCGCCGAAAGGTTTTGTTGGGTTAGGTTAGGTTAGGTCAGGTTAGATAAGGTTAGGTTAGGATAGAATATTTTGTAGGGCACATTTTGTCGGGGTATGTTTTGGCCGTACGATATTTTGTCGAGGATATTTTGTCGGGAATATTTTGTCGAGGGATATTTGGTCACGGGATGAAAAGTCGCGGAACCCTTTGTTTAGTGAACAGTTCTGAATAGGTATTTTTTTAAACATTTCTCTTCTCTATCTCCATCCCGTCAGCATTTTAACATTCTCCGATTGGGGACGCCATAGTCCCAGTGGCTCTAGAGAGTTAGCCGCAGTTCGGAATTTAAAAAAAAAAATTACATGCTTAAGAATAATTTTACGGTGTTAATTTGAGCAATATCAGAATTACCCACCTTCTATAATTAGGTATGAGCGTAGCAATACAATCCATCTTTATTAATATAATTATTATAACACATTTAATGAATCAATTAATTACCGAGACATCTTTGTGTCTTGACATGTCCTCCTCGTGTCCTTTTTCTGAGCTGGCTATGAATATTCATTAATAAGCCGCTCCATCATCATGAAATCACGGTAAAAAGCTCCCTTAATTCTCCCCCGCCCATCACCCGTATGGGCGGCCCGTCGCGTGTGTGTTGCGCCACTGGCCAGCGGACATTAATGGACAAGATGGAGCCGCCCCTGGGGACCGATGCATATTCTCCCCGCCTCAAAAATGAAGATTTAGTCACCAGTCCGTACTTTATTACGCAACATTTATTTGTGTCCCCGCCGATGGCGAAAAGGCGGATTTCTCCGTTTTCAAAGGTTTCGCCTTACGATTGAACACAATTTTTTTTCAAGATGTCCAAATTACAGCCGTATTTCTTAACAAAACAAACGGTTAATTTTATTTCATTTAATTCAAACTATTCGTATTTAAGTAATGGATGGTCCGCGTGATGTCCAATAGATGGCGTTAATAGTAAGATTTATTGCTTTCTGTGAAATGTAAAAGTCCATCGCCTGCATAAATTTTTTATTCAAACGTTTGGAAATACTGTAAATCAAAAACATTTTTCTTTTTTTTTTATACATAAACTCCTCACATGAAGGCAGGTCATAAGGAAAATAATTTCCCTTTTGGCCTATGTCATTTTTTGAAAATGATGTGTGGAGCGTCTTTTTGGGGAGAGGATGGTGTGAACATGGGTCTTGAAGAGATGTTATAAGAGGGAGGAAACACAAAGGCCGGCGGTTTCACAGTCGAGCTGTTGAACTCAAGATAGAAATTGTGACATGTTCCCATGTTACAAATGTCAACCATGTACGTATGTCATAATAAAACAATGAATAACAATACAATAATAAAACAATGAATAACATTACAATTAACCGTTTTCGCGTTCGCCTTTAATATTATCTAACAATTTAAATTCAACAAAGAATACCCCAACATGTTTTTTTTCTGTGAATTACTAAAAAAACCACGTGCTAAATTGACACTCTACTCTTTAAAATAATAAACACTTTGTTTTAAGAAGAACGGCTGCGTGCTATTTTTAGTACCAAACTTAAATTTGGATTATATACCACACAAAACACATTAATAACTTTTTGTATCAATTGGTGTAACAAATATCTAGTACACAAACATATTATTTTATTTATTAGTCTTTTAAATTATCATAGATAGGTCATAAAAAAAATTAATTTAGCGTGATTTTAACGTTAATTAATTATAATCATGTAAAATATAATCTCGCCTTATTTAATTTGATAAAATTTATTGATTCAATAAAATAAAAATATTAAACATTTAAAAAAGGCATTTCTTTGTATAGAAATTTTAATTTCCGAGAATTTTTGTTCCATAATAAAGGATTTGTTTGTAATTTAAATTCACACCAAAGAAAATAATTTTATTATTTATTTAATAATTTTTAAATAATAAATTTAATAATTATCATTCTAAATTTTTATAAAAATTTTAATGGCCTATATTTTATAATTTAAACCACAAATAAGTAAAATATTTGTGGTTTATTTACACATATTTGTATATACTATATAATTGCAATATCTTTTAATTAACAAAAATGCTTTTTCAGTTTGGTTGGGTATTTTGCCAGTGTTTACCACTTCTTATGAAATATTTTGTGAATAATGCTCACCTCAGGATTTACTTACTTTTCATAATTGTCAGTTAATCAGCAAGAGAAAATGCAGGCTTTTCCATACTTTTAAAGAACGTAGGGCATTAAAAAAAATCAACGAATAGATGAAGAATTAATGTAGTCCACATTTTTTTAAAAATAAAGATTAGCTGATTTTATCCAACTACTATAATAAGCGTTAATCAGGCTTCATAGTAAGCATTAAAAAGGAAGAAGATATGATTTGAAAGAGGGATATGTAAATGCGAATGTTAGAGGGATGAAAAAAAACGATTATCAATAGGCGAAAATTGTGAAAATACATGTGTCCTTTATAATATGGAAATAATCTCTCGGCAAATGTCTAAAGTAGCATTTAAAGATACACTATGATTTTTTTCATACCTATAGCATGATAAATAACAGAACAAAATGTGTTTTTAATAATTTTTGGAGCATATTTTGCGATTTTTTTTCTATCGAGGGAATTTCATGTAAATACAGTTTCGACTCAGGAAATGTGTAGATATTATCTTCAAATTTGCATATAACATAACATATCATCAAAAATACCACCACATCTGCCATAGGTCACCCCAAGTGATTCGCTACGTTTGGTGACTTAGCAGGGGTGCCCGGGTTCATGGGGGTGAGGTTTGTCCAGGTCTTGGCGTCCGATGTGTCTGTCCATCTGCTGCGTGGCGGGCCGGATCGAGAGAGACTGCTTGAGGGAAGTTTATTGACCTCTTCAGCCAGAAACCTTCGACCTATCGCCTTGCACCTTAGTGAGAGGGATGGATTCATACGTCCGTCACTCATGGACACACTGACCCCCCGATTCCTACCCACCCCTTGTACCTATTTCCTTCCCAGAACTTCCTCTCCTTCTTTTCCTAGAAAACCATTCACACAGCTTCCTTTAAGATGACGTAGGCCCAGAGGGAAAATATTTTAGATAAATGAAACAATTTAACTTTGTTTGAATCACTTTTATTTTTGAGTAAATCCAACCGGTTTCAGAACGACCGTTCCTTCTTCAGGGCAAATGTATACTGATTTGATAGTTTTGAAATATGGATTGGAACAATGTATTATTATGGTAGGGGTGGAGCCGTTGCTAGGTATTAATGAAGAGTGGGTGGGTAGGGGAACATATCCACGATTGGGCTATAAGACAATTTTTTTTGTTTGTTGATAATAGATTCAATATTTTTAAGTAATTTTTTTTATTTCAAAGGCTTCTAAGTGATCTAAAAGTTTTCCTTAATATGAAGAATATTTATATCCGTATTGTTTTATAAACTATGGACATTTTCAATGAAATGGTTAGCGAACTCAGAAAAATTATTATTATTAAGACACCTTAAATGTTCTTTGATTCTGATTTCAAAATTACGAGTTGTTTTTCCAATATAAAATGAGGGACAATCATTACATTTGAGTTTATATATTCCGGAATTAGTCAATTTATGGTCTTTATCTTTAGCATTTCTCAAAAAATTACCGATATTATTTCTTGTATAAAAAGTTGTACCGTAATAATACATTGTTCCCATCCATATTTCAAAACTGTCAAATCAGTATACATTTGCCCTGAAGAAGGAACGGTCGTTCTTAAAACGGTCGGATTTACTCAAATATAAAAGTGGTTCAAACAAAGTTAAATTGTTTCATTTATCTATAATGGATAACTACAAAGTTAAAGCTTCATTCAAAAGTATGGAAAATATTTTTTTCAGGGCATTCTGTGTGGATAATATAAAAAAATAGAACTAAAGCGTAAACATAAAAAAAAAAACATAAAGCGTTCGAGAAAAATATGTTATAAATACGTAGAAATTCCAAATGCAGGTCTTAAAAAAGCGCCCTTTCCTCTATGTTCCATGTCCTAGTCACCCTCCTCAGCCCCTCCCCTCCTCCGGCTACTGGGAGTAGTTTTTTAAGAGTTTATTTAGTAACCTGGACAGAGCTAAATAGACATATTGCCACATTACTCCGAGGGAGATGAAAAAACTCATGTGCCGGGATCTATTATAATTTTAGCCGACTTAGGTCGTAATTCTGATAAATAATGATGATTAATTATTTAGGTCAAGAAATCCGAAAACGTATTTATTTGAGGGCTTTAACAATACTTTAATTTATGTAAATTAATTATTTTATGTTTATATTTTTAATCTTAGTATTTACTACTTAGCTCCAATCATTTTTATTCACGTTGAAAAATTGCATAATATGAAACGAACAAATAAAAATTAAGGCTTATTATCATATTTTTCAAATGTAGATGACCATTTCAAAGCGCCATTGCTTATGATGGAAAAGATTTTAGGTACTATACAGTAAGCCGGGTGAAATTTACACAATTTTATTTATTTTCTTTTCTAGCTAAACATCTAAAAATATGAGCTAATTTTACAAAGCTGGTTACCTGGTTAAAGAGATTTTGTAACTAGATTTTCTGCTTTGGAGTTATCGGATACATATCTTATTGATTGTTTTCGTTAATTTCAAACTCCTTTATCTATAATTTCAAAAACAAACACCAAAGCTATAGAAAAAAAATATATATTAAATCAAACATAAAAATTTTTCCACTTAATTTATTTGTGGCCTTAATTGGTTTCAAGGCCATCTTCAGACTGATACAATTGTTTCTAAATCTACGGTTTATATACATAATATGGGGGAGGTAGAGTGGTTGACCACAAGGATTATCCAAATTTCAATTAACTTCAAATTCGAAAAATCCTTGTAGATCACCCCCTTCCCCTAACCCCACATTTATATGTATATACATATATATTTCTACATAATTGTACCAATCTGAAAATGGTCTTAACAAGCTGATACCGGTTATGGTCATAAATTAATTAAGTTGAAAAAGTTTTATATTTTCTTTTACCACTGGGGCGCTTTTTGCCACAATATGGGTTATTTAATATACCCGGATTGTTTTGCTGCCATTTTTGGCCAAATTTCTCTCATTTGTAAGAAATTAAGTAGAAGTTTACGGTTTTATAATATTTTGTTTATAATTCCTTCGAATGTGTGTTAATCGACAAAATATAGGTGAATTCATTGGCTATATGGAACTATAATCGGAGGTATGATTTTTTTTAATGTGGGCGAAAAATATTCAAAATGATCATTAAAAAAATCTCGAGCAATCGGAGAAAAAAGTTTTAAATTGTGCTGTCGCTCCAGTGGTTATTATATTATTAAAGTGGAATTCCACCACGAAATGTCAGTACCAAAAGTAGAAATATCAAACTAGTATAAAACTGAAAGAATGACGATTTCTTCCAGAGGCAAATAAGTTTATAACTCATCACATTAAACAATTACACAACTATAATGATTACCTTAATTTTGCAATTTGAAAACATCCACCAAAAACATTCGCCCATTCTGTTATATGTTTTCAGCATATATTCCAAAACGCACTCAAACTATTCGTAAACATCCATCAATAAAGTATTTTGCATCAATCAATCATAAGACAATAACTCCACACATAGGTCCACAATATTCAGGCATCAATCTTCCTCACCATTACGCGCGGCCATTTCAATAACTGGCCGATCCTCGCGGTGGCATTTTTCTTCCACAAATCCCAGCAACTTGTCATTCTGATTGAATAGATGTATCAAAGGGATGCCTCAGGGATGGCCCGCAGGATAAGGGATGATAAAATATGCTGCATTATTAGGACAAATGATTATTAACGGACTCAACGACGAACCCCTTAAGCCTGATACTGACAATTTCACTCCCAGTAAAAAGAAACTTTGTCAAAAAGGGAGACATACCGCTTTTAATCCAGACTAATCCACACAAATTATATAAACTTTTTTGTAAAGAATGTTCAGTATGCTCTGATGATCTTTGTTCTTTCACCTCCTCAGTTTAGGGTGGACTAATAATTCTGATAAAATCTCATTAAGGCCTCTTTTGGCGACATGTATGCGTCGCAAAATATCCGGTCGCATAGGTAGAATCTTATTTTGATGTATTTTTGTGGCATGAATCATGTTATTAATATAAAAGTCATTTCTGATGTGACATTATCTTCCTGTCAAGATGTAGTGATAAACAACCTTTTTGTACATGAAACATGAGATGCGTACGAAATCCGATGAGATTATCGCTTTTTACATTTGTTTTTATTATCAGGAGTAAATATCAATAATCCCGTGGTTTACATATAAGGAGGCCAAAGTCAGTTTTAAAATTTCACAAGACTTAGTAGGATTTTTTGCACATTTTAGCAAATTTTAATTTTAAGAAAGGCGATTTTCTAGATTTCTGGAAATCGGTTCTGTTTAATCACAAGAGACCATATTTGTCCCAGCTCATATAGGTCTCATAGAATTTGTCGTGTCTCCCTTGCTATCATAGTGAGAAGTATAATCTAAACGGTATTGGAAAGAGAAAACAACCGGTCTATATTAAAATCTAAAAGTTAACCACAAAATAATTCAAATGTACACCTTTATGAAAATAAAGTTTCCGACCACAATTTGAAAAAAAAATTTACTTTTGTGAATTTTTACAGTTTTTTTTAACATAAAGCAACATAAAAGTGAGGTACTATAACGTTTATAATTCATTTGTCTAATAAAAAAATTGCGTGTTTTAATTTTTTTCGTTATCTGTAATTTTAGTTAGAAAAAAACGTAAAGTTAGTTTTAAACCTCTTAAAGTTTTTTTTTTTTTTTTTTTTAATTAGTTTTTGGGGTATTATGCCGTGTTGCGTTACCTCCTTCTTTAGCCAATGTTTCGGACAGCGTTGCAGTGTCCATCATCAGGGCAGATGTGATGATGATGGACACTGCAACGCTGTCCGAAACGTTGGAGAAGGAGGTAGCGCAACACGGCATAATACCCCAAAAACTAATTACAAAATAATATTTGGCCGTGAAAATCTAAAATCGTACCTCTTAAAGTTTGCTTTAAAAATGTTTATATTTAAAAAAATGCATGATTAATTCTAATAATAAAATTTTAAAGAAATAAACTTTCGAAAACAGTTTCAAGTGGTTGGATACATTCACAAATATTCCATTTATTTGGATTTTATTGCAAAATGGAAATATTTTTACCTACTGAAAAAGTAAGCCCGAATTTTGAAGGTTAACATTCGGAAGACAACCCTATTTTGAGCCGAAATAGCAAAAAATATATATTATTATTTTTTAATTTATAAACTAACGTTTAGACAAGATTTTTATGCATAGCACAAAGGGTAACAATTATTACAAGCAATAATTGTCAGCCTGAAACACTCATTTACATTGAAAAATCTTCCGAGAAAAGATACTTGCCGCCAACGGGACATGAACCCGTGTCCTTCCGATTGCCGGTCGAATGCTCTGACCACTGAGCATTCGACCGGGTATCTAGGTATCTATCCGGGTAGCACTGAGTATTTGATAAGCCCCCATAGCTCAGTGGTCAGATAATTCGACCGGCAATCGGAAGGACACGGGTCCCGTTGGCGGCAAGTATCTTTTCTCGGAAGATTTTTCAATGTAAATGAGTGTTTCAGGCTGACAATTATTGCTTGTAATAATTGTTAAAAAATATATATGTCGAAAAACTGAAATTCGCCGGTTTAGAAACAAGCCCCAGATCCATCGCTTGACCAAAAAGACGCGAATCTAATTTCTCATTAAGTCACAATAATAATTCTTGTCCGCTCTTTGCAGATTAAGCATACCTACGTACATGTTTGTTTTCGTCACAAACCTGCTCATTTATATGTAATGTCATTGCAGAGCCGCGCCCGTAAGCCCCACAAAGTTTTGCCACGGTAATCTCAGCTCAAGTCTTGGTGATGGCGCTCCCGCCCTGTTTCCCTCACAACCACCCCTCTGCATCAGGGCCGGATGAAGCCCGGTTGAAGTGTGGAATCCCCCACGCAGTCAAAATATCTGGCTTTCCTCTGAAACCATCTCATTTTGTTACACGAGTACGTATAACAAAACATCTCGTACGTATATAATTTTTTGTTCTTTATTTGAGGGAAGAGATAAACCAATGTAAGTGTTATATCGTGGGGTAATGACCACTCTGAAATCAGCTTTGTTGGGAAATTGAATTCTAAGATTATGTAATAAATCGGTTTTTGTACATTTATACTACAAAGTATTGTTAAACCGTAGATTGATGTGTTGGGAACTGTAATACTTATATGTTGTAAATGAGAAAATTGCATAAATATTTACTAGCGAGTACCCGGCATGCGTTGAATACCACTCAAAGAAAGAAAGTGTTTGAGTATTAATTATATTTATTGAAGAACTTTTAGATACACATTTTTTTTTTGTTTTTCCAACGCGTTAGCAGCCCACATTCGGCTATCTGTGTGAGTAGCACGGATTTTCTAAATTCACCCTTTGTATGTTCCCTACCGCCCAATCGAACCCCACTCCTTTTTTTCTGTGGATTACCCTCCCACATCCCTCCTTCCCACTCTGCCGCTAAACTATATGAAATACAAACATTTTAAAACAACTCGCAGTTTAATAAGGACAGAGCTCACCATTAAACATAGAAACCATCGCGGGCTTGCGCGAAACTAATCACCAAAGTTTTATTGCAATCTGATAAATGGTTTAGGGACCGCATAAGAGTTAAACAATGAAACATTCATCTTTAATATATAAAACAAAGTCGAGTAAGTTACACTATTTATAACTCGAGATCGGCTGCACCGATTTTGATGATCTTTGATTTGTTGGATTTGTCTCCGCCCCGGATAACAGAATAACAATTAAAACATCGCAAAAATTCACGAAAAAGAGAGTTATGAAGAAAATTATTTTTTTCATACATTTTGTATGAAACGAATTCTCATATTTTGAAAGAACTGCAGCAATATTGTGATAGGTATAATATTTAACTGTGCGTGAATTCCGAAAATTCAAAAACGTCAAATGTCATCGCGTTGATAGTTTAGCTTTTTTCTTAATCATATAATGCTGCCCCTCTTTCTTACATACTAAATGGCAATAGCCGAAAATGAGACAAACGGTGAACGTATGTCTCTGCACCCCTCCAAAGGAAAAATACAATAATAATAAATCTCTGAAATGAAACGCATTTTTTTTTACGTAAGCTCCACTCAGGACCTGTGTCATCTTAGGGGATGCTGTGTGGAGGGTCTTTTTAAGGAAGGGTAGGATAGGAAGTTTAAGGAAGGAAAAAGGCATGAGGGGTGGGTAGGAATCTCGAGGTCAGTCTATCCGGGAGTGAATCCATCCCTCCGACTGCGGTGCAAGGCCATTGCCTTGACCGAAATTGACATTTTACCTTGACCTTTCCAGCCGGACTAGGGCCCCAGGAAATACACACATTTTCAAACCATTCGCGTACCACGTGTAGTATGTTCTGTAAAAATGATGAGTCCATAGTATTACCGTAGAGTCCATATGAATACATCGTTTACTTTCCGAGATTTGCGAACCCAAACATACTGAACCTAATTTTTTTAAATATTGTATGTACATATAGATAATGCTTATTTTTAATATTACAAAAGTGCGAGTCATAATTTTTATTATTATATTATAATATTACCGCTGTTTAACGCGGAGCACACTCCTACTAGCATTTAGAGTAGGTACGAACCTGTAACTAGTACGTAGAATTTATGCCTACATAACTTACCTAAGCAATATTGTAATTCACGAAAACGTTTCAGGGTTTGATCGCAGTAAGTTGAATAATTTTTATTTTGAAACGTTTTGATTCAATCTCGCGGGCGCCTAAACGCCCATGCACAGTTACCTATTCTACCTAACGGATAATCCGGCACTGCTCCGAATCCTTCTCTCCTGGTTCGTCCTTCCCTCGCGGTGGCTGCTGCCTTTACCATCTACTAGCTAGCAGCTACTCTCTCGTCTTCACTGACACAATGAATATGTAAATGTTCGGGATTAGTGTCTGGACGTGTAATACAAGCATTAACATCGATCATCGTTTAGGGTTGCTAAGACTTCAGACGGCTGAAGAGGAATATGAAATAAGCCGCACGAGGGGCGGGCGGTGGGCGGTGGGGGAGGGTGTGACTTTTTGCAATTATTATTATTACCCCGCAACTTTATTTTAATTTATTTATGTAAGGTTTAAGCTGGAGCAATATAATTATTGTGTAAATGTTAGACTTCACTTTTCAGAGTCAACTCCACGGTAGTTAGATACGTAAACTGTTAATCTGTTAATATAATATAATAATAAATATTTTTTAAATAAAACTAAAATACAGTACAATAAACTGCTACCTAACATTACCCAATTAGTAGAGAAATATTAATAACTCGGGTTTTAAATTTATTTAATTATTTATTTATTTATTGACGCCGTATTGGGCTTTTATATATAAAATACAAATTTCATTTATAACAACAGTATAACACAAAATAAAAAAGATTACAAAATATACAAATAAAGCATTTAAACTCTATGTAAAATAATAGGAATACATCTAATACTAATTCCACATGGATGACTTTAGAGAACTCGTTTGTACATATACCTACGAGCAACAAAAACATTAAAAATAATCAAAGCACATTAATTTTTACTTAATTACTCGTTGTATGATTTTGAAATAAGAACAATAAAAAAACAATAAACAAAAGAAAATTGAAATAAAATAAAATGATTTCTCAATCATTATTTACATCTAAAAAGTGGTGGACTAATTTTGCTTTAAATGAATCGAAATTTAAATTAAAAATGTCAGCGACATCAGTTGGTTCATTGCCCAACCTGTGTATTCTTTCCATCACAGAATTCGCAGCGAAGTTATTGTTGTAAAATAAAATATTTCGTCTAGAATATTTTTCGCCTTTCAGATAATTTCGATGAGTAAATAAATGTAAAAATTTATTTTGATTTTTTTCAATTTGTAAACAATGAGAGTTGAAATGAGGACACCAAATGCTTCAAGGGCTTCAAGGACACCAATGCAAATTTATTTGATAATTCACTCGAATGTTATTTATTTATTTTTTATTTATTTATTTATTTATTTAAACGCCCATAGGGCTTTTACATAGAATGCAGTACATTTTTTTAATTACAGTGAAAAGAATGGGTTTACAAAATACAATACACAATACAAGTAACATAATATTTGTTAAAAACAAAATTTAGCTTACATAAAATATAAGCGTTAACAAAATACAGGTAACATAAAATATAAGAAACAAAATATAGTCCATAAAATATAGTAGTTGACATAAAGTAGGTAATTTTAAAAATTGTTGTTCTCATTAGTTTACGGGATAGGTAGAAATAAATAGTTGGCACATATGGCGTTTGAAGTTTGCTAATTTCAAATTATTGTCAAATACATCCAGATTGTTTAAGTATTTGTTACCAAGACTATGCAAACGTTGTATTGGAGAATGTAAATCATAGTTCGAATGAGATGTACGTATATAAAATGTCAATGTTTGTCTAGTTGTTCGAGTAGGTACATGTAGATTTATTAATTGCAGGAGTTCACAACTGTCGAATTTAGAGTTTAATAATTTTAATAAAAAAGTTAGGTCGTTTATTTTTCGTCGGTTTTCTAATGTTGGAATATTTAAAGTATTCATTAACGACGGATAATTTATGTGCTCTAAAGGGATGTTAAGTTTAAAATTTACAAAACGTAGACATTTTCTTTGAATTCTTTCAATAGTATGAATATGAATTTTATAGAACGGCGACCAGACTATGGAGTTATATTCTATTAGGCTTCTAACAAGGGATGTATACAGTAGTTTAATGATTTGTAACGATTCAAAGTTTTTAATTGTTCTTAACACAAATCCTAAAGTTTTCATACCCTTATTTGCAGTTTGTTGAATGTGAACCGTGAAGTCTAGTTTCTCATCCATTATTATGACGTTGGGTAGGAGACTTGAATAGCAATCGAACGAATTATATTCGACCTCCTCACAACGAAGAACAATTTACTCTCTTTTTCACTTGAAGAAGGCTTTCGTTTTGCTGTTCTCAATTAACAAATAAAACGAACACATAGGTGTATTTCATAAGTACCTTTTCTACTTTAAATATATTAACTTTATAAATACAGTAGTGAATACTATAAAAAATGAGTTACCTATATGTAAAAATCATTACGCATTAGGAAATTTTCAAGAAAAAAATTACCTAATAGAATGGTTGCCGACTGCGCATTCACTCGCACAACATCATAATTGATAGAATTTACAATGAAAGGAATACCTACCTACCTGTGTTTGAGATTATATTATTAATTTGAATTTTAAAAGTATTTGCTTAAATTTGATTATATTTTAATTTCATGTTTATTATTTATTATACATATTATTTGTATAATATTAGAGGCACTGCTGAAAACCAGCTGCATTCTGGGAGAAATCCTGAATGTATAACTGAGCAGTGTCACCCACTTGTCAATAGAAAGAACGTAATAAAATAGGCAAGATGCATAAATTTGTAAAAATCCATTGACAAATAAAAGTTTTTTATTATTATTATTAGATATTTAAGTTTCATTTCAAATATGCCTGCAATTATATAAATATTCTGCTACTAGAATTTAAGTGAAGCTAACTATCTCAAAGAATAAACATGAAAAATATATTTGTAAACCTCTACGTATTTTAAAATATACTTCAAATATCCATTCGTTGTATTAAAAATAAGAATACAACACGGGAAGAGATTATCTATAACTCAAGCTTATCAAAATGACATTTTAGTGTCGTCATGTAAGGGTTAGCCATTTATTTTTCAAGGCATCTGATTGTTACATATGTTTCTGTTACGCAAGGCAAACACAAGGGTTGGAATTAGAAGCGGGGGAGGACTCACCCCCATCTCGCCAGACATCCCTCAGATCTCAGTCTCCCAGATTGGTTCAATTAGTCGGGACTCGTCACAAACAAACCAGACTAAGACCTGATGATGCGGAGACAAAACAGCTTTGTCAAGATTAACCCATCATCAAACAAACTAATTGAAGATTTACACTGGTGCGGTATGCGCAACTCTTGATTTGCTACCTAGATACGAAATATTCGTAGTTAGTGCGGAGGAAAATGGATGGACATTCGATGAATTGGTACTAGTACTCGTTTAGCAAAATACAATTTTTTTTTTATTTATCAGAATACTATTTCTTTGGATTTGTTTTTAGCATGGAAATTAATGCCTCTCTGAGAATTCAACGTCATACATAGAGGTAGTGGTCAAAATCTATGAGGGTTAGTTAACCCTTTAACTTTCAAGAAACTATACTTATATTTTAGGAACATCTTTGGTAATTTCGATTTTTACATGCTTTTAAAATGAAATTTCCAAATTAGAAGTGTTTGTTTGGAGAATCCAGAGAAGCGAAAAAATAACTACATATGATATAATTTTTTTTTTAAGGAAATTATTTCAAATGCCATTTTTAAAATTGTAACCGATTTCGTCTGCATTGATGTATTTTATTAAGAAGGGGCTCAAAGTGAAAAAAATATGTACCACTTTTTAAGCTCCAATTAGTCCAATTTGACCTCCAATGCTCTAAAATCGAATGACCGGACATTACCGGAATCCGGTCCCCGCGCTCTGCTGCTTGCGTGATAGTAGTGGAATCCGTTTTGGATAGATATTAGTATGCCATAACGACTTTAAATGGCGTAATTTTTCACGGATAAATAAAAAAATTAATGATCACACACATCAACGTAATTAGGAAGGCGGGTATGGGTACCACCGCCCCTGAAACCATTTATAGGATAATAGACAATCGGTGACTTAACAGGGGTCCGGGTCTTGGCGGTGAATGCATCTGCCCACTCTGTTCGGAGAGACTGGTTGAAGAAGGCCTTTTGACCTCTCCAGCAAGACACTCTCAGAACATCGACTTGCATCGCAGTTGGAGGGATGGAATCCCAGATTCCTATACACCCTTCATGCTTAATATTTCCAGAACTTCCTCGCCTTTCTTTCCATAGACAACCCTCAACACAGCCCAAAGATGACACAGGCTCTGAGGTGAATTCTTGTTCTCAGAACGTCTTTGTAATATGGGGCTAAAAAAAACATGTAAATAAACCATAGACATATGAATATTAATATTCATATGTCTATGAAATTAATATTCATATGTCTATGAAATTAATATTCATATGTCGATGAAATAAACTATATTATTTATTTTTAATCATTTTGGCGCCCCAATTTATCTCACTAGCAGCCATTAGGTTAAGATGAAACCATACTAAATAATGCAAAATCATACAAAATCATATGTTTTTGTTTTGAAAATTTGATCGCTTAGAAGTATTATAGATGCTTCAATTAAATACTGCGTGTAGAACATATCTTGGTTCTTAAAAATATCGGTCATTTTTCATTTAATAAGCCTAGAAAAAAATAAAGTATTCGGACTCCAAAAAATACTTGCAAGTGCAAACTTTCCTACTTATAAATTATAAACCCCTTTTCGGATAAGGTTTTATTGTATAATATGGCAAACTCACAAAATAAAATAAAATATGCATTTTCTCGTTGTTGTTTTTGATATCAATCAATACGGCCTGCACTCTACGAATTTGGATTCTTGAAGTGATCCTTATGGCATGGGCACAAGGACCATGCACTGGGCACACCTATTTCGTATCAGTCACGCCCCGGCCGGAGCGGGAAATAGACGTGTGACTCCACGTCGCTCAGTTTCGTGAAATCAATTTTAAATTTCCGTTTTATTACAATAAACAATGCGTAAAAAAGGAATTAATATTTTTTACAGGCCTTTACAAAATTAACCTTTAAAAAAATTTCTCAAATTCGAAAGCTTTTTCTCAAGTATTTTTAAACTCCTATAAAGGGCGTGAATTCCGATTTCGATTTTTTCCTAGACTATTGGATCGCCTTAACGATATAATTCCCTTTTGCACAAAGACGACGAATCTTTTGTGATACATTTCTTATCGTTTGTTTTCCCGATATCTTATCAACAAAAGTAATTTAGATGATTAAGAACTAGAATATAATATAACATATATGGATGCATTAAAAACAGCTAGTTACATTTATTGCCTTTATCTTAAAGTATGCGATTTATGTTTTGAAAAATATTTTACTTAATTACCCAAGCTCTATAAATCAGGACTACGCGTCATCGTCTTCATCAAATAGCACCGATAAATCCTTAATCAAAATCCTCTTTAAGTAATCCTCGGGTGGTTAAAGGGGGCGGTTGGCTTGCCCAAGGAACGGGGGGCGGTAGGGTGGATGGGAGGATTCTGCGGGAGGAGGGGGCGGAAGAGGGGGGCGGTTTTGAATTGAGATTGAGCCAATTAAAGTAATCGCCATTACAGCCGGCAGTTATAAGGATTAGTATTGCAGAACGCCATGGACCAAATCCTATTATTTATTGCTTGATATTACTTTGCGGGATTCGGTTCCTTTCCGGGACATGGGGTGATATATTTGTCGCTAGTTTTGTGTTCCTAAAGTATTTTATATTCTCGCTGCGTTTATTTTGACTTGTTTATGGTCACATTCACATAATTTAACCGTTTGTTGTCTACATTAAAAATATACACCCTGCGATGTTTGGGAATATAAATATATCCATCTCGTAAAGATAAATATACAGAGTGATTCTGTTACGTTACGGCCCGTGAATGGCTATCACTGTTCATGTATTCACGTACTTATTGTTTCAATGTGCTTTCTCACAAAGGAAGCATTTCATTCCATTAAAAAAACTTTCGCTTGAGGCGCACAGTTTACGCAAGTTTAGTTTACGCACAGTGAAGCAAGTTGCCTCAGAGCAGAGTCATTCGTTAATAATTATTCTAACCTAGTATTGTTATTATTCTTAAGACGACACCATCCCTAAAATATATTCAGAATCTTAACGATATAAGTAAAGAAGCCGTGTATACAAATTGCAACTCGCGACTCGTGTATTGGACGAACCCACTGTCGAATTTGATTTTGATCGATTTGCCCTATAAAAGAAAAGAAGAAGAAGAAAAATAATATGGGAATACGTCTTACGTCGTTAAGGTAAGTGAAGAAAGCGTGTATTGGATGGACGTACGGTCGAATTCACCCCAGCAGGCTTGGAGATTCGACCTTTCCGCCGGGTTCATTTTAATTAATTCTGAAAAAAGTTTTTTTTATTTTTATTTTTTTTATTTAGTAACTATACATTTATTATTTTTTACATTTTTATATGAAACATATATAAAATAGTAAATATATTCGTAGTCCTCCTCACTAGGAGATACTTTGCTGAGGGGGACTAAGCTTTGGATAAGTTTTCAGCGACTTCTATGGTTTAACTTCATTGTTTGGATAAGGTTTTCCAGAAACTTCTATGACGTTGTTTTAAGTATACAAGTAAGTTCATTTTCCGATAGTTCCTTCAGCCAACATTTACTGTCCTTAATGTAGCTATTTTTTTGTTTTAATTTGTTTGGTACTAAGTGGGAGTTTATTATATAACTTTACTGCCAAGTGTTACTAATATTTAAGATGTTTCTAAATGAATACCTCCCGAAGTTCATCGTCTAGAAAAATATAATCTGGTACTCACCGCTAAGTTTAGTTGTACAACGTATTACAATTTTTTAAAGGCGTTGTACGTTAAAAAAATTATGGCAACGTACTGTTTTTATTAATTTAAAATAGAAGACATGGAAATAAAAAAGATAATTCAATTACGAATTCACCGAAATAAATTGAAATGTGAGCTTCGGGCAAACCCCCGATAAACATGGTTATGTATATATATTTTATAAGAACTAACTAATTGTTTATGAATATATTGGAGAGCAACGTTTTCTCCATAATTCCCAGAAAACAACGTAAGACATGAAGACAACGTAAGAAGTTGTAGTCGACACAGGTATACCCTAGTGAGACAGGCATACAAATAAAATCATTGTAAATATATTTTATTATAGATAAATAAATAAAAAAATTTAAAAAAAGTAAAAATCGTAGGTTGCGTAGCTACAAGTACAGGCATGGAACCTGACGCGAACCGAACAACGAATTATGGGAAAGGAATGAAGCAACAGCAAACGGCGCGAAACCCCACTTGCGGTTACTTCGTACCTTTCCACAATTCGTGGTTTGGTTCGCGTCACGTTGCACGCATATATATGCAGCCTTAAAATTAATAAGAAATGTAAAAAAAAAATGTTTTTTTATTTTTATTTGAATACCAAACAAGAGTCCGAACTGCCGCCAACCGCCTGGAGCCAGTGATACTATGGCATCCCCAATTAGGGTATGTTATGAGGATGCAAGTTGTATGAAGGGGAAGGAGACAAAGGGAGATAAATAAGTTGAGGCTATTCTGATCTGATCACCAAACACGGCTAAAGCCGTTTCAACATTTCAATTCTGAATACATTGTATCGTTCTGGTCTTTCACCAGAACGATACAATGTATTTTTTTATTATTAATTAATTGTGAAACGAAACAAATTAATCACATGCAAATAACATACAAGAATTGAACCTGCGACCTCCAGATTGTTAGTCGAAAGGCTTACCCCTCGATCATGGATACTATTGTATTCAAACAATTTCCAAAATAATATTTTTTCAGTTTTATTTGGAATTTGTGTTAATCTTCTAGCGTCACACATTAAGCCTGATGTTTTAGAAGACTCGGTGCTCAGGTCAAAATCACTGTGAATAAATCGTCGCGTGCAGCTAACAGCTAATACTGCGGACTATGGACTATGGAGTATGGAGCATGGACTATGGACGGATACAGCAGGAGATAAGGCGGGGATGTAGTATTATGACTCGAGGTGCGCCAATAATCGCCAGAAGCCAGTTTACTTTATAGCCTCATGATAACTTTTGCTCTCCATGCGAAAGCCCTTCAATATGGTTATTTACCTTTGGATGCATGAATTCGTGATGTGCTTTTTTCTAAAATCGTTCTATTTTTAAGAGAATAAGAGATGGTAAAAATATTTTTTGTTATCTTTCCGTAATGTTTTATTGATTTTCAACCGTTTGACGGCAATATTGTGCTAGAATACGGAAACAAGAAATTTTTTTACACTTTGAAATGTTTAGTTTTTTCTTTAATGTGATTATGCCAACTGCTCCGAACGATCTGAAACCAGTGAGACTATAGCATCCCCAATTGGTGTACCTATGTTATTTTATTTATATTTATTTATTTATTCACGCCTTAAAGGCTTTTACAGTAACATATTATTATAGATACACGAGTTATTCAAGAGTATAATTATAAGCGTGTAGTATACTAGTATAACATTATAAACTGAACATTAAGTATATAAGCAGGTTCAATATGTAGGTTATTGGGCTGATGGTAATGGAGATGGGGAAAAGGATGGTGGGGAGTACCTGGCTAATCAGATCTCGTCACAAAATACGGCTAAAGTCATCTCAAGCAACGTTTCGATTCTTAATGGTGGTCTTTCACCAGGGCGATATTGAGAGTATATTTCACTCTGGAACGTGCGGCAAATAATCCTTAAATTATATTAAATAATTAATTTGTGAAATAACACAAAAATCAGATTAAATTTACTTGCGCCCGCCGAGATTTGAACCCGCGACCTTCCTATTGTTAGTTGGTGAAAGTAGTAATAACGTTCGGTCAAAAAGCGCTTTATTTATCCAAAAATGTAATTTGAAGACAAATCTTCATTGAACTGAATAATACTCACTGCCCGACACTGGAATGCATAAGATTTTAGATTTTATTCCAGCAGGCCTGGGAGGATAGTGCAATCCAAGTCTACTAGTCTGTTACAAATACAACTGTATCACAGAGTAAAACAAAAATAATAAAAAATAACAAATGAGATGAGATTACGTATTAGGTAGGTACCTAATGATAACATAAAATTAAAATTAAATTCTAACATGCATAATACAAAAGTTTGTTTTGTTTTAAGATGCGTTTTCAACTTGAGTATATGTACCTATCTTCGTAACATTCCAATAATCGAAAATTAAAGATGTTCATGTAAGATTAAGGAACCTAAAAATTAGAGTGTAGAGTTCACACGCAGTTCATAAAACTAAAGTAGACAAGAGTGGGGAGGCTACGAAGCACCGCCCAAAGAGGAGACCGATTATTCTATCTCATTCTCTCGTAGACTAAACCCTATAGATGTATGTGTTTGTCATTGGCGGTCTGTGATTGAAAAATACGATGTTATTGATGTTGTAGCTAAAAAAGATTTTTTTTTCACAATGTCAAGATTTTGAATGAAGATTTTCAGGATTCTTTCAATTTAGGAATGCGCCGCATCCACATTTCAGTATATCTACATACAAAAAATTGAAATTTGAAAAAAAAAATCATTTTCAGCTATAACAACAACAATAACGTCGTATTTTTCAATCTTAGCACTCTAGCTCACTGAAAATTCAAGGATCGGCACTGGTGTTTGTCTCTTTCTAGTGTCGCTTTTTCGTTTCATCGAGTTTCAAATCACAACGGTGCTAAATATGTTTTCACTCCAAAAATACTGAATCACTTTCGTTTAACCCTAATTATCACATTATTATACTAATTGTAACCATTTACACAGGTTATAAAACACGCTTCATTCTCTCTCTTTTAAATGACGCATCATTGAAAGTAGGTACTGCAATAAATATCGTGGGATTTAACAGGCTCAATAAACAGTGTCTCTATTCTCGCAAATATTATTAAATACGACGTTTAAATCGAGCTTCTCGTAGGGGGAGATTATAATGGCTGCGTATCTAAATTAGGATTCAAGCATGCGAGGAGTGACTCCCGTAACTGACACACGTCCCACTTTAACGGAATTTTACGGAGAACACAATCCACCGTATCTTCAGAAACAAGAGATCCTTGTCTCTTACGCGAAGTCGTGGTATCCTTAGAGTTTCTCTTGTTCTATTCTTACTTATGTGCGAAACTTGAGAGAACTTGTTCTTAGTGTTTGCATGCAGTATGTATTGCGGAAGTGTTTGCAATCATTATACAAAAGTTGAGGTGATTTAGTTGTAATGTATTATTATTGGGTTAAAGTTATGGATTAAATTAATAATTGAATCACTGATTTTTAAAAAATCCCTCAGGATTATTTGTTCGGTTTTCATTTCGTTTTCGTTGTTCTTAGTGTTTGCATGAAGTATCTATTGCGGAAGTGTTTGCAATCGTTATACAAAACATGAGGTGATTTAGTTAATATATTATGGGCTAAAGTTATGGATTAAATTAATAATTGAATCACTGATTTTTAAAAATCCCTAAGGATTATTTGTTCGGTTTTCGTTTCGTTTTAGTTATTCTTAGTGTTCGCATGCAGTATGTATTGCGGAAATGCTTTCAATCATTATACAAAACTACAAAACATGAGGGGACTTAGTTAATGTAATACAAAACAAATTCTTACGTTTTCTTAATTTATAATGGGTATTCCAGCAATTATGTTGAACTACAATACTATTTTGAATGATATGAATATGCTCAAATTGTCAGACAGAAGAACTTTCACTGACTTGGTATTTCTGTATAAAATTCTAAATGATTTAGTTGACAGTCCGGTATTGCTCGAATTGATAAGCTTCCGGATTCCACTACGTAATACTAGAAGTCAGGATTTATTTCGGTGCAGTAATTCTGGAACTAACTACCATATGTATTCCTCTTTACCCAGAATACTAATGGAGGGAAACAATTATACCAAGTCAGTGGACATCTTCAATGTATCTTTAAACAAATATAAAATATTGTTACGAAGGCAGTTCAGTTATGTACAATAAATACTGTATGTTTCTTACTATTCATATGTAAAAGCCCCGAAAAAGGGCGTTAATAAATAAATAAATAAACAAAATTATTTGTTCGATTTTCGAAATAACTCATAAAGATCTCATAGAAATCGTTGTGTCTCCCTTATTATCAAGGTTAGAAATATAGTCTAAACGGTGTTAGAAAGAGGAAACATCGCGCTTTATATGCAAGTGTAGTAAAATGTACGTCATAATTCTTTATGAATCCAAAATTTCCGACCGTAATTTAAAAAAAATTATGAAATTTTAGGAATTCTTTAATAATTATTTTGACATAAAACGACAAAAAAGTGAGTTGACGATAACGTTTATTTTACATTTTCCTAATAAAATATAAGTGTGTATTTTTTCGTTTATCGATAATTTTAATTAGAAAAAATGTAACGTTTTTTTGCATAAAAAAATGAGTCTAAAAATTATATTTCATTAAATTATATTATAGCGTTTCATCACCTTTCAAAATTAGTTTTTTTTTATGTTTCGGATGCGTTCAGAAATATTCCATTTATTTTGATTTTATTGCAAAGCGGAAATATTTTGATCTTCCAATAAAATACGCGATGGGGCTTGAGGTATTAAGTACATAAAAACATATTCTGAGATAATCAGGGAACATTTTCTTCCAAAGATTAAAAAAAAAGTTTAAATGGAAATTGATGCTTACAAATTAAACACATTAGATATTTAAAAAAGTTTAATAGTTATTTTTTTCAACAAATTAAGCCATTTAAGCATTGTTTTTCATATCAAGGAAAGAATTTTTTTTTTTTTACGTTTCTTTAATCTGAAATATCAATTTAAGGTGATACTTAAAAGAATTCATAATCTGCTCTTTCATAGATGGCGCAAGTTCAATTATTTTAAGTTAAAACCCTTTTTGCAAGTTATGCGTTAAAATACTATGATGAATTAATTGTTTGCGCCCGTACATATTCAATATGAACATGAATAAATACTTTTGTCCATAAACAAACTCAAATGTTTCAAGAAAGGCTAACAAATAGAATATTGGATTGAGTCACCGATATAATTTGTATTTGTCAGCCTTTCTTGAAAGATTTGAGTTTGTTTAGGAACGAAACTATTTATTCATATTCAGTTTGGACATTTAATTCATCTTAATATTTTAAAGCACAACTTACGAAAATGGTTTTTACCTAAAATAATTAAACTAGAACCATCAGCGAATGAGCAGATTTTGAAATCTTTTAAGTATCACCTTATTTTATTTTTTTAATATCTGTATTCCATATGCTGTTTATTTCATATGCCCTCACCCAAACGCCCAGTCATTGACAGTTGTTATTGTAGTAATAACCTTGCAGTTTTTATATTGTGTATATGCAAACAATAATGTAAACTAAAATAAAGTTTTTGCTGTATAGAAACCTACTTTACACATTTATAAAAAAACTATAGATAAAATTGCGAGAAACTATTTACAAAAAAATCTGCCTCAATGCAGGTTCACCTAGTGAGGCAGGCTATGCACAACTAAAAATATTGTATAATTATACTACTTCCGTGTAACCGTTCTTACATTACTTTCTATTTGTTATTTTTTTGTCCTGATTGATGTAATCTATTTGTAAACTACATTGAATATGTAATTTTTTTTAGTTATAATGTTGCCAATTTCATTGAATAGAGATATTATCATATTAAAAATTGAATGCCGATGGTTCAGATCACTTTTTTTCTTTTTTTTTTGCACATTCTTGTGAATAGGCTTTAGAAGTACATTCAAAGACACAAATAGAATATCCACAGAATAGACACAAATAGAATATCCACGTTGCATTTTTTGTCTTTGCATCTCATAGATGCAAAGACAAAAAATGCAACGTGGAAAATAAAATAAACATATTGATTACTAAAGGAATCTCAGTCCAGGATTTTTCTTTGATTTAATTTTATATCTTAGGTGTATACAGTAGAAGTACTTATATGTCAAATGGTGGACCTGGATATAAATAAAGTAGAAGTAAAACAAATTAGGGTAGTATTTTTTTATTCAAATTAAAGATTCTATCGTTCAAATTTTTGGAAAAACCTTTGAAAGTTATACACATCTTTTGTGAATTCATTCAATTATTGAAGCAGATAAATCTAAACGAAACGTGAAACACGAAAAAAATTTATCGTAACTCGGGATCGAACCCAGGACCTCTTTCTGACCGGGATAACGCTCTGCGCACTAAGCTAATAAGACCCGATTATTTACTTGGCACTTTTGTTGATCTCTTATCTTAATTTTAAATTTACCAATATTATCCTCAAGTAAATCCCTTTGTTTTGGCTGCTTTCTTTGTATGATTACAAAGTTCTACCAGAACATGTTTGTAACCTAGATGGTTTCTCGGATACACCTGTCAGATTGTTTGTTTTTATGGGTCATCTATTGACTTTTCTAAAAAAATAGCTCAGTGGTTAGAGCATTGTCCCGCTAAGACTGAAATCCTGGGCTCGATCCCGAGTTGCGACTGTTACCTTTTTCTTTTCAGTGTCTAGTTCTGTTCAATATTTCGTTCGGATTTATTAATATTATCTTAGTGATTAAAAAATATTATTTTTTTTAATAGCACCTATTACAATACCTTTCACGATTTTTTTGTAAAAATAAATTTCAGAACACCGAGAAAGCCAAAAAAATATGTGTACTATTTTTAGAGGTTCAATTTTATGCGTCTTCATCTTCTTCTTTTGTCTGATGATCTTTGATTTTCTTGGTGATAAATCCAAACCTTTTGTTTGTTTACATTAGTGAGGCCGACATTGCTGAATTGTATTTGAAGGGGTGTTCAGACATCCAATATAACCGCTAGCAGGTATCTGTTGAACCGCGAGCGCTTATGTTTCGTGCCGTTCACACGGCGCAGATAAAATATTTCTTCCTATGGTAGGAGAGGGGGTCAGTTGAATTAGCGAGCGGCCACGGAGTGCGCATTTTTTGTACTGAATCTATGAACTTGACATCGTCACCCACCGGTCTTGGTAGATCCGTAATTAAAATGACTCCTTCTCCTGTTTTCGTCGGAGTGGGGGGCGCTTATCTGTTAGCATATGGCCTCAGGAGCGGTTACGGCGTAAGATGTGCAGTGTCTATGGTTGATGTGCGCATAAAGCGCTCAGGTGTGAACTGTCTGAAGGGATTGTATGGAGAGCGATATGTGGCGTGCTACGATCTTTTATATTTATATGCTCAATGTGAACGAGCTCTGAAATGTAAGATATTATATCAAATAAATAAATAAATTGTAGTAGTGTAGTACTCAGCTGTAGGTCATTTATCGTTTCGAGTCATTATAACATTGTATCTTTTACCGATTTGGTATCGTGAACGCTTTGCACGTTCATATTCAGGCTCTGCAACCTGGCCCGAAAAGAAGAAGATGGAGAGATACGAAATTACGAATGTTAGAGGAGAGCGCTAACATTTACAGCGACAAAATCGATGCGAAAATTGCGAAAATGTTTAATAAAACACGACTCGTTTAAAATTGAGCAAAAATCTCGCGGGAATTATCTTAAACAGCATTTTAAGCACTGTAAATTTTTTCCTACATATAACTTTTAAAATAACTGAAACAAACGTGTCAATAATAATTTTTGGAGCATACTTTGCGATTTTTTTCTATCAAGGGAATTTTATATAATTTGCGTTTCGGCGCGGGAAAAGTCTAGATATTATCTTCAAGAATAACATATATTTTTTTAAGAGCTTTAAAACTTACCGTGTTTAAGGGAAATATGTAATAAATCGGTAGAAATCCGGGTTGCGGGCCCTGCAATGATAAAGTTCAAATGCGCCGAACGCTGTTGTTTTTCTGTCGAGCTTTAAAAATTTAAGGCATATTTTGAATACATGAAAAAAACTACCTCACTTTATAAGTGATTATAAATGACTGCTAAACTTTCAGAATCAAAATTATTTTTGTGTAATATTTAAAATGCGATTTCCTTGTACTAAGATGAAAGGCATTTCAACATTAATTACGATCATATTCTTATATTGTAAGCATTTTTTTATATAAAGATCTCCAGGACCCATTCATATTGAAACATTTACTGGCACCATTTGCAGCAAACCGAATCCTGGATATTCGCTTATCAAGTATCAAAGCACGGGGAGGTACCATTAGAGTACAACCCAGACGAAGACAACATAGCGCGGAAGACGAAATAATACACAATGATCCCGCTTGTCTTTCTCGTTGGAAATAACACCGTATATCCTGAGGGAAATGGCTCGAAATGTCTCCGGCATTAGGCAGGGCAATCGTAATGATTAGGCAGATTTATTGGGGTTGGTTTCTGTTTCTACCTTCGCGCGATACGTCTCGACTGAGCCGCTATCACTGCCAGCAGGCTTCACTGCCAGAGATATATGTGGAAGGGAATTTTAGAATAGATTAAATTCAGACATTTTTAGTTTGGAAGTTGTTGGGACTCTATTTGGTTGCCTTGAGGCTAAACCTAACTAGGATTAAGTTGTGCTTTGTGATAATATGTAGGTACGCTGGATTTAAACACTACAGTATTTGGGAACGTGGAACTATTATATTGTAGAATTGTGTATATAAACTTACATTAATAAAGTTTGTAGATCCTCGTACTTACTTATATTTTAAATTTGAATAAATTGAAAAAAAAACTACTTGCCGCAAACTCCGGGTTTTGTGAAAAGAAGTCGTTCCGATAATATCATTTTTGGTTAACTGAAGTAGGTGACGATTTTTTAAATCTGATAAGTAACAATTATATTTATACTTAACCGCTTTACGAACGTGAATATTAAGTTTTGTTGAAATTCTGATGTAAATATTTTTAAAAGCTAAAAGAGATCAGAGTACATAGGAATTGGAATAATTATTATAGATTTTATTAAAAAATTATTTCCAACACTGCTAAAATGGGTATTATTGTTGGTAGTTCTTGAAACACTACCCACACCAAGTTCCTCATAAATGTTCAATCATTATCAAAAAATTTCTATTTTATCTTTACGCATTTGGGCAAGCGAAAAACAGATCATTAATATCAGATCAGAGACAATCACCTGTCAAAAAAGCTCGTAGGTGTCACTTTTGAAAACATTACAAACAGACCTGTTGCACGTCTCGTTTCGGAAGATAAATCACCATAGCGACTAAGGTGAAAAAACCGCGTCAATTAATCATGAGATTATCGCGGATATCCGGACCGTTAATGGACAAAAGAGGAAGTGTAATGATGATTGTCTCAATGACAGGGGACAAATGGTGGCTCCCCGATGATGGATGAATAAATCATTGGGCGGCGGATCGTCAGACGGGACTTTGGGTATGCGGGGGCGGCTAGGGCGGCGGGGAACAAACAGGACTACCTTACGCGGGACGCGTTAGGGCTGGGTAAAATCCAAATGAAAATGATTTTCATAGGGGTTGTCCACTTAATAGTTAATACGTGACTGGCTTTAACCAGTTCGACCTTTGAAATTGTTGTATTTGGTATTTTAAGTAAAAATTCTGAAAAATATGTTCATCACGATTTGTGGGTATATTTTCAGAAAATTTATTGGAATCTTCTTCTTGTTAAAATATTGATAAATATCGAAGAAAAATTGTTGTGTCTTGTCTCACTTTACAAGAAATTGAATTGAAAGCATCATACCTCATAATGAAAATGACTAGTGTGGATTTGATTTTTACCTTATAGTTGAGATGACATATACTAACTTTACACGAGATATATTTAATAAATTAACATAAATTAAAACTATGAGATAAGTTTATTAATTTTAAATTTGTAATTTTTACCCTCATTTTCGCTAATAGGTCAGCATCCCTTTGCCCAAATAAAATACTTTCAGATTTTCCTTGCACATGTTGTACCTGTGTGGGTTCATCATTGTAGGTCATATTGCAAAATCTAATTTACCCACTTCACTCCAGCTATATAAGCATCTTAACCAATAAAATACTTTTTTTCAATAGTTTGAACGCATGTGAGAACTGAATACTTTATATTTTACATAAACGTAATAATTATTAATATTTTAGAATGGAATTCATCTGTTCAGATTAGACATTTAGCCGCAAATGTAAAAAAAAAATTCTAACAACAAAGAAAATAAAAATGACTTCCATAGTCAAATATTCTCGTATCACATTCGTGAAAAAGTATTATTCATTCAATAAAGTTTTGTTGACATGTCACTCAGGTCTCAGCGCTCAGCCCTGCGCGGATCCGCCCATGGGCCCTGACGGAAGAGCCACTCAATTACTCCCCAATTGGAGGAGGCACAGAGCGGAGCTGTCACGGCCGCCCGCCCTGATGGATTGTGTAACAATCAGCCCCCGCCCTCCCCACCCTACCAACTCTCCCGCCCGCCTACACTCTACACTTGCCGCCCTTCAACTCCACAGCGGCGCTACATGATATTTATTTACTACCAAACGTTCATTATTACTAAAAAACTTTACAGTCATAAAATATAATATTTACATTTCTATGCGCTTTTCTTTTTGCTAAGCAAGAGATGTGCCGTGCTTTTTACTTTCCCCTTTAATAAGCATATATGTATACCTACAAAAAACATAAATAATAAAATTTCTCTACCTAAAGTTTTCCATTAACCAAAATACATATAAAAGAAGAATGAATTTATTTTTATTATTTTTTATTTATTTGTTTGTTTGTTTTTGTTACAAAGAATACAGTACAAAGCGGCTTTGACTGTCCAACTAGGAAGGTCTCCCATTATAGGACAGTGAATTAGATATGATTTTTGATTTTCACGGCCAGAAGTATTTTCGTTAATTATTTTTGGGGTGTTATGCCGTGTCATGTTACCTCCTTCTTTAGCCAGCGTTTCGGACAGCGTTACAGCGTCCATCATCAGGGCAGATGTACATTGCAGATCTCACAAAAAAATGAAAAAAAGGAAATAAATTACCTCCAAAATTGGTGTTTGGTTCCGTCCACACGAAGCCTATGCAGCGCTCTAAACGTCTCTTAATTAACGAAAGTGCACGGACCTTCTTGGAACCGTCTAGTCATCTCTTCAAGAATCTTGTGATTTAAATACAACTTATTTCATTATAAAAATAAAGATCGTTAGAAACGAAACTTGATATCTAGGCAGTACTCCTAAAAGACGTTGGCATTGTTTTTCTTACTTTATCAATATAGTCGTATTTCTTCATAAGTGTGTCTGTCAATATAGTCGTATTTCTTCATGAATGTGAAATAAGTTAATGTACAGAAAAGGGTTTTAAGAAAAAAAATCGGGTGCAGTTAACACGCGGTAGAAGCGAACCTTTTCCAAACCAATCTAACCAATAAAGAACAAAGTGAGGTCATAATCAAAGCGGCCAATGAACGCAGACCTGGCGCCATTTCCGTTTTACATCTCAACTAATAGGAGCCTTGATATGAGTTTTATGCTTCGCAGGTGCTGTATGCGTCATTTCCGTTTCATCCGAATTCCTAACACGACGGGGCTATAGAAGTTTCACTTCAAAAACCATACCCTTTGCCAAATAAGGTAACCTGACTATTATTCTAATAAAGTCGTAAATAATACGCACGCAATAATCGCGACGCCTATGCGGGCGCCGCGACGTACCGCGACCTGTTGCTCGGCGTCGCCACCCCGCCCCACCCCCTGCCACCCCCTACAACCTCTGCGCTCCCGGCGCTCCGGATCCGCAGAGCTCGTAAACAAATAGCCCGCTGAATGTGTTTGATTACTCGCATCAACCACAACCAACGTGTACAGAGAATTTGATTGTGCGATGTTTATATTCTCATGTCAATATTTTTTTAAGAGATTTATGTTAGATTTAAATATGGATGTTTTGTGAGAATGTTACATTTGTTTGGTGTGATTTTTGGTTTTATCCTGTTTACGGTGAACTAGTATTTATATTTTTATTTGAACACCGCACAAGAGTACCAACTGCTTCCAAGCGCCTGAAGCCAGTGATACAATGCATCCCCAATTAGGGTATATCGTGAGACAGAAGATAGTGTGAAGGGGAAGGAGATGGGGAGGAATGTGGGAAAGTGCCTGGCTTGTCATTTCTGGTTATCTAATACGAGGATCCTGAGAGTTTGTTCCACCGTGGAACGTGCTGCAAATATGCTGAATATCATTTTGAATTAATAATAAATTGCGAAACTACACAAATTCAAAATAAATTTACTTCCACACTCTGCGATGTGAACACGACCTCGAAAATATATTTTTAACAAATTCGTTAGACCCAAAATAATAAATTAATTAAATAAAAGTTATTTCTCCGCTCTTAATTGGATTCCTGTAAAGAATACAGTTAACTTTATTATCAATTTATTTTATTTATTTACTGTTTCTTTACAATAAAATAGGTAAATAATAAAGCAGGTAAAATGTTTATAATAAAATTTGTCATCTCACTAGGAAAAGCCTGTGTAGAGGTTAACTTTTTACGCACCAGATTTAAATGTCCGGATTTAATTTTCCCCACAGGAAAAACTAAACCCTTTCACACACTTCCCAAATGATCATCTGGTCAATCCACGTTATGCAATTGCACTATATGTATTATAATTACAGATGGGAAAATAATTCACCGACTCCAGATATTTTCATATCAGAGGGTTCGGCTCTGTGGAATTCCTAATTGAACCTATAAATCCTACTGATCACTCAATATAAATATTTAAAAAATCTTTTGTAATCCTACATGTATTTAAAATTACCGATTTTTGCATTTTTATATATAAATTCTTTGACAAATCTAATACGCCTAAATTTTGAATCAGAGACCTAGGTATAATGCCAGTAGCCGAAATAACAAATGGTAATATTTTTATAGTCCGAGAATGCCAAATTCTTTTAATCTCATTTCCTAAATCTGTGTATTTTCTAATTTTTTCAGAAACAGTTTTTTGAATATTACAGGAATTTGGAATAGCTACATCAATGATATAAGTTATTTTTTTAATTTTGTCAAATACAAATTGTACAAATATTGAAAGAACAATATTTTTGTATTTCTTACAGATTGAGATTATGGGTACATACTAAACTGATGGTGCTAGGTATTACATTAATGTAAACATGAATTTTAGGGTGACCATAGTGTTGAGATCTGATTTAAAATAAAATAAAGTTTTTTTTTTAAAGGATTAAGTTGTAAATAATAAATATATGTATATAGTATAACATGCTAGAAATTTGGCAGGAGTAAGATGAAAAAAAAAAAACGGTTTAAACAAAAATAATATTAATTTAGCTTATTTAGCCAATAATTTAGAAAGGACAAATAGAGAAAATCAATTGGCAATCCTTGACTAACACAAATAATTTATGATTTTTTTTAAAAGTGTACAAGGAATTAGATGACTCTATATATTCTGGAAGGCTATTAAATATGAGTGGAGCTTGATAAATATAATTACTTTGACCAAAAGAAGATTTAGTTTGAATTGCGATAAAGTCAGACCAGAGCCAATTCTCGTAGTACGAATTTGCTGTGTTTTTTCTCCAATATTAATTTTATTAAAAAATCTACAAAGCGTCTTTGTAACATATAACTGTTTTACATTCATTACATTGCATTCCTTAAAAAGTATATGAGTTGGATATTTAATTTTTTTCTTGAACATTAATTTAAGAATCATTTTTTGGGCAATATTTAGTGGTTCTATATAAGTATTTGGGCAGGATCCCCAGCACACTAAATTATAAGAAAGCAGTGACTGGATTATTGCATATCCTTTCCTATTTTATGAATAGTTGTCCACAAAACAAAACAATAAGGTTAAACAATTCGATAAATTAGAATAGGTCTGTTTCGACCAGATGCTCAAGTGTACCTAGACGAGAAAAAAAAGTTTGGCGCATTAGTAGGTTCGTGTTCGACAAAACCGTAAATATTATATATACATATATATATATATATATTTATGTATATATATATATATATATATATATATATATATATATATATATATATATATATATATATATATATATATATATATATATATATATATATATATATATATATATATATATATATATGAACCTATATATTATGAACTGGCTCTTTCCGGGATAATTATAAGGTGTGCAGGCATTTGGCGCAACTTTATTTTCTGAATTTCTTGTATATTTTTATATTAGCTCTTCATGAAATTAATGTTTGACTTTCCAACTGATAAAAAAACATTGTGTTCACAACACACAAATTTTTTTAATGTGGGAAACTGATCCCGTCTGGAGCCCGTGACTCTACGGCATCCCCAATTGGGGTATGTTGTGAGGCTGAAGATAGTGGGGAGGAGAAGGAGATGGGGAAGAGGAAGGTGAGGAAGTACCTGGCTATTCAGATCTGGTCACCAAATACGACTCAAGCCATTTCAAGCAACGTTTCAATTCTGAATGGTGGTCTTAAACCAGGGCGATATTGAGAGTATTTTCCAATCGTAAACGTGCCGCAAATATAATTGGTATATATCATTTTTAATGAATTCATTGTGAAATAACACAAAACCATCAAATAACATTTATTTGCGTACGCTGGGGTTCGATCCCGCGACATTCGGATTGTGAGTCAAGAGCCTTCCCCTCGACCACGGCGGCCGGCCTGCGTTGTCATTTCGTGAAATGAATTTGGAGTATGATTATGGCAGTAAAATTATAGTTCGATAGAAAAAACATAGTTGTTTAAAATAAATATTTGTAGACTTTTATCTCCCCGATGGTACCCCCGTCACCGAAAGCATAATATGTTATTTCTCCCAGCCGCAGCCGGCACGACTAACTTGCCAATGGTGATGCTGGTGGAGAGAGCAATCTCGCTGTTGAACAGAATCAATATCGACATTTTTTATTATTTTTGTTTAAGATGAAGCCATACTAAATAATGCAAAATCATACAAAATCACATGTTTTTGTTTTGAAAATTTGATAGCTTAGAAGTATTATAGATGCTTCAATTAAATACTGTGTGTAGAACATACCTTGGCCCTTAAAAATTTACGTCATTTTTTTAATAAGTCTTTTGCCCTTAAAAAAATAAGGTCTATAAAAAACACTTTCAAGTCCAAACTCTCCTATTTATAAACCCCTTTTCGGATTTGGTTTTATTGTATAATGTGGAAAATTTAGTTTCTTTTACAATGATCGCAAAAAAAATGATATGTATGCCCGAATTTCAGAAAATAAAATAAAATATGCATTTTCTCGTTGTTATTTTTGACATCAATCAATACGGCCCACACTCTACGAATTTGGATTCTTGAAGTGACCCTTATGGCATGGGCACAAGAACCATGCACTGGGCAACACCCAACCTATTTCGTATCAGTCACGCCCCAACCGGCGCGGGAGACAGTCGTGTTACTCTGCGTCGCTTAGTTTCGTGAAATCAATTTTAAATTTCCGTTTTCTTACAATAAACAATGCGTAAAACAGGAATTTATATTTTTTACAGGCCTTTACGAAATCAACCCGTAAAAAATCTCAAATACCTTTTCCAACCTTTCCAAAAGCTTTTTCTCAAGTATTTTTAAACTCCTCCCATAAAGGGCGTGAATTCCGATTTCGATTTTTTCCTGAACTATAAGGAAACATACAGTTGTAAACTAACATTCATTTTACATTTAATAGTGAATATAACATAAACCAGTGAAGTTCCATTTATGATTTCAAAAAAAGTAATGGTTACAAATTAGGAAGCAAGTAGATATTGATAGTTATAACATTATATAGTTTAAGTAAGTAAGTAAAAAGAAACAGTAAACAATAAAGAAATAATAGTTTTGGTTTAAGTTTGAGGTTATTTTAATTTTAAACGTTTCAAGGGTACAGTGGAAAATATCGATATCTCTTAGGGCGTTGTAAGATTTGCAAATACGTCCGAGCAAAGAATTTTGTGCATATTTCGATTTTAAATGATATGTAAACAATAGGATATTCGATCTGGTATTGCGTTCGGGGCAATGAAATGCAATCCTTTCTAATAGATATGGTGAGTCAATAAGGCAGTTCACAATCTTGTATAGAAATAGTACGTCAGAAATTTTTCTCCGTTTGTAAAGAGCAATGGGCTTACACAGGTGGACATATTTAGCATTAATGAAGATGCCATTAATTTACCTTTACAAATTAATTTAAAAACTCACAAAATAGTTTTATTCTTTTTTACTTTAGCTCGACACAATAATTTTCCTCAGGGCCTGTGTCATCTTAGAGGATGCTGTGTGGAGAGCCTTTGTAAGGAAGGAAAAATGTACGAGGGGTGGGTTAAAATCTGGGGGTCAGTGTATCCAGGAGTGACGGACGTATCAATCCATCCCTCCAACTGCGTGAAAGGCAATGGGCGAGAGTCCGGCTGGAAAGGTCAAAAGGCCTCCCGCAACCAGTCTCTCTTGATCCGGCCCACCATGCAGCAGGTGGGCAGACGCATCCGCCGCTAAGACCTGGACATACTCCACCTCATGAACCTGGGCACCCCTGCTAAGTCACCAAACGAGCGAGAATATGCAATTCACATGTGATAGAAGTGAAACCTCCAGAAAACTAAAGCAGACAAGAGTGGAGAGTCTACTTTGTCGTGCACCTTTTCACTTTTTAACCTGTTCTTTTTATTAGTATTTGTGTTTTCTTCTTCGGAGTTGCTAGATGTCGCTTTCTTTTGTGTTTTATTTGCCTGTTCATTTTGGAGTGGTTTGAAGATTGAATATTAATTTTACAAAAACAAAAATATTTTTGTTAAATCAATATTTATAAAAAATAAAAATATTTTTGATTTTGAATTTCATAAGATTTTATCGTCGGTCTGCTAAATGTCTGGCCGCAAAGTGACTTGCGTGGGACCGTGGATTTATCGTATTATACTGCAAACAAGTTGGGAGGCGGTAATGGGTACCGCCGCCCCGGGAACCTTTATTGGATAACCAACACCTCTTTAGCAGGGGTGCCCGGGTTCATGGGATGAGGTTTGTCTAGGACTTGCAGGCGGACGACCAGGACACACTGAACCCCAGATTTCTACCCACCCCTTAAACCCCTTTCCTTCCCAGAACCTTCCTCTCCTTTCTTTCCTTAAGTAAGAACCTCCACACAGCACCCCCAAAGATGTCATAGGCCCTTTAGAAAATTATTTTTCTCAGGGCCTCCTGTGTGGAGCTCATGTAAAAAAAAAAGTACCCATGAATATCATTCTCTCTCAGGCTAAATCCCATAGATGTACGTGATTGTCTCTTTTTAATGTCGCTCTCTTCCATTTCATCAAGTTTCAAATAACAACGGTGCTAAAGAAGTTCACTTCAAAACAATTTTATAATATTTTAAAAATAATAAACAGAATTACATTATTCAACATTATTCATACTCTGCGCTTTACATATTGGTATTGAAAAAATATATTCCCCTTTAGTTAGAACTCAATATACAAATTTATTGTACATAGCTCGCAATCCAAGCCCATATATAAGAATAATATTTAATAATGTATTTTGGTTGATAGATCGTAAGCTTTCACATAACGCAATATGCACTAAATCATCACTGATTATTCGGTATTCGTTATATATTTTAGTCAGCATTAAAATTTTAAAATACCTTCATGAATCTCGTTTGCTAATCGATCAAGCATGTATGTTATTAAATTGTATAGCACAACACGAAGAAAAAATTGTTCAGAGGTTAAGAATAGAAATGTTAAGAGTTTGGTTGAAGATTTCTTCATCACGATTTAGGCGTGGTTGCTCCATTCTATTTCTGATCGATTTTCTAAGTAGGTTTATTTTGACGATGTACTTATCTTTACAGAGATTAATATCTTTGATTTTGCTCTGACAGATTGATGTCACTTTATTGTAACTATTATCTACTATATTGCGTGGTGTTTTCTCGTTCAAATATTGGTCAATATTAATTTATTTAAGAAAATTATAATTATTTGAGTATTTTTAATAAAACCATGATTCGCTCGTCGCACTAGGAAATTCCTGTATCGAGATGGACAGCTTTTTAATTTTTGTAAATAAAAAAAAAAACTTTGTGTAATATTAAAAATATAAATAGCAACATAACATTCTACTGCAAACTAAATTAGTATTACAAAGTACCTGAGTTGGGTTTTCTGATTGACATTTGATAGATATTTTAATGGCCTCCGTGGTCGAGGGGTAAGTCTCTTGACTCACAATCCGAAGATCAAGGGATCGAATCCCGGCGTCCGCAAGTAAATTTTCTTTTGCTTTTAGATTTTCACGCCAAAATTTCGTTTTTTGTGTTTGGGGTGTTATGCCGTGTTGCCCTACCACCTTCTTTAGCAAATGCTGTCCGAATCATTGGCTAAAGAAGGAGGCTATTATTAATTTGTTATATTTCACAATAAGCCACTTGCATCACATTTAAAAAAAAAAATCCGGTTTAATCAAATATTCTAAGACATTCCGAATATATATATATATATATTTTAATCATATTTTTGAAACCCTGGTGATTTTTTTTTAAATTTCAATCCGAAAAATCAGACCATTTTTTATAAACCGGAAAGACGGGACATAATTTTATAGGTGCGAAATAACGATAATTACGTAGCCGAAAATCATTTAAAAAAAAAACGTTTTCCACACGAATGGCGCAGGAGAATAACGAGGCATACCAAAAATATTACACCTCATAAATATTGTTTTCCTTGATCCATCTTATTGATCATAAATCATTATAATGTACAACGTCTACATTACTAAATCCAATGTAATATGCTTGTACTTGTAAATTACAATAATAGTAACAATATTATAAAATTTGATTTTGTTAAAATCAGCACCATTATCATTATACTTCTAAAACACGTACCGACATCTAAAATGTACGGGGTTCTCTTCAGAACATCTGTCAAAAAGTCAAACCAAATGATAAGTTCGCAGAGAACAAACAATAAATCTAGTTAACGTTAAATGTCAAATTCAAAAATTCGCCTGAAATCAAAGTGATGCCATATACAAAAAATAAATCAGTTTGCAATTTTTCAAAATTAATAGGAAAATTTTGGACATTTTCATGTAGTGACGTTACGAGCCCAAATAATGGATTTATTTATTTAAAAATAAAATAAAACTGTACATTTCTAAAAAAATTTACTAACATTTTCGTAATCTTAGTAAAAAGATCTATCCACACGATTTTTCCAAGTCGTTATGAAATCCATGTAAGTGGCCTATTGTGACGTCTCATTGGCTCCAGACGGGAGCAGCTGGAACTATTTTGAGGTATTCGTACAAAAACTTTAAAAAAAAACGCAATATTATTTCCCCTGAAAATTCGGTACATATATTTTAGAATGCTTAGTCCTAATTGATAATTTTAAAATTAAAAAAAATTATAATGTTGAAAATTCTCCTAGTTTTATTTTATTTTATTCTGGTGATGGCTGTTTCGGCATTCAAAGCTACTATTAATTTGTTCGATAACGGCTCTGAACGTCAACATAGCTGGCACAATAATAAAACGCATGGCGGGCGAAGAAATACCCGTTGGTTTATTCGTTTGTAATATAAATTTTTTAATTTTTAAAACGTGGAAGACAACTGCGTATTAAATGCCATTTGAGAATAAATTATATCGTTCCCAAAAATATTTCAATTATTTGTGTGACGGTAACAGTTTTCATTATTTACATGTATATGTGTATTTGTGTATGTTGTTGCTACGCTAATGCTTTTACAATTATTTAATTTGTGGTTGTAACTAATCTGTGAAACTAATCTCCTGCTGACAAGCTACTTGCAGTAGCTTAGCGGGTAATAAATTCCAATTTCATGCAATTTTTATACAATTTTTGGTAATTATCGGTTCGGACTGGCCACGCTTATTACGAATAATTTTTAGAAAAAAACTTTAGATTCGCCTTAATTACTATAATAGGAAACTTTTTGGCTTTGGGGCGGCGGAAAATAATGCATTTTAATTTTCAATTGCATAAAACCAAAATTCACTTCGCAAACCGACACAGCGAAAATCCGCGGCCGTACCTGTCACTGTTATGTTGGTATCCTTGATAGATTAACAAGAGCTAATACGACTGTAGCCGACTTCGTGGGATACCTACATGAAATACCGCGAACCACAAACCATGTTACACAAACCTAGCGTAGCCGCTAAACTACTTGAAAACTGGGATGTTTTTCTTGCCTTGACGCGAGTAGGCGTTATAAAGGGGCACATTCTTTTGTATCACAAACCATGTTACACAAACAAGCCCGCTAGACAAATTTCATAATTATCGCCTTATCCCACGAAGTCGGCTACAGTCGTATTAGCTCTTGCTAATTTATCAAGGATACCAACATAACAGTGACAGGTACGGCCGCGGATTTTCGCTGTGTCGGTTCGCGAAGTGAATTTTGGCTTTATGCAATTGAAAATTAAAATGCATTATTTTCCGCCGCCCCAAAGCCAAAAAGTTTCATTTTATAGTAACTAAGGCGAATCTAAAGTTTTTTTCTAAAAATTATTCGTAATAAGCGTGGCCAGTCCGAACCGATATTTACCCATTTTTTATATCATTTCCTATGATTAAGAAAGTAAAAGAAAAGCAATTAAATAAAATATAATTTTATCCAATGAGGGGAGAAAAATATTCAATACTTCTTATGAAATAATTGGACTACTTCTCGTTTTGGAAATCTGACGATAATTCACACGCGGATAACAAAGATGGAGAAATCACATGCAAATTAGGCGCCTTGCATAAATTACTGGATAATAAACCGCTACTAAGTTTATGCGCATCGTAATTTGTTTTTATTTTTTTATTTTCTATTTTAGAGACGTAATAATATTTATTATGCTATTGTAGTTGCATAAAATTAGATTTTAATGTGTATGCTCGAATAACAGGTTCCTACGCAAATAAATACTATAATGCATTTATGTTTGGAAAATAGTTTCTTTGTAATACTAAATTATTAAATAAAGGAATGAAAATTTGTATTTTATGGTAATTTTATTTGTTTCGTATAAATATTTTTTACAATTAAGAAATTATTTAATCTCTCCGAACGCCTTTTGCCTTCATGTATTTGTTCGTCTCCGCTTATTCGTTTTAACTTTAGGTGTATCAATCGTCCATTTGTCAGACATCTCCGAAAAATTGAAATTTGAGTTGAGTAAGCAGTTATATGTGTACCCTTAAGCTGGTACAATACTCAGATTACTTATAAACACCACCAAATTAATTATAATGCAGAAAAACATGTACGGAATTTTAAAAAAAATTTAGCTTTTCTGTTCTAAGTAGGATATTTCAAAATGTCATGCTTATGTACCGGATCGTTATGCCTCTGGTGTTTTATTGTAGAATATTTAATATTTAAAACACAGATATATGTAAATAATATTTTATTTATGGCGAGCATTCTAATATTGCATTCCTCGTTATCTCAAAACATAGTTTGACTGGTCAGTGGTTGAGTGGGCATAGCGCTTGGGTCCCACCCGAGCGTCGCGTGTTCGATTCCTCGGCTGGCTAAGTCCTCCATCACAACACAAGCAACCTTTTCGGCTTTCTGTGGTGGTAAAAGGAGATTTTCAAACATCGTTGGGTTATTCGTAACCCGGGAATGTTTGTCTTTCTTTTAAAAAAAAAGAAAAAAAAAATGGTATTGGGAGAGGTTTGTCTAATCAACTGGACGATTGATATGTTGATGAAGAAACCTTTACTTTAAAAAAACATATTGAACATGAAAAGGATTGTTTAGACAAAGTGTGTTATTTTGATTTATTTTAAAATTTATTTACATGCCACGAAGTGAATTACAATATTTTTGAAGAATAATTAACTTTAAATCAATTGATTTCTTTCGCGTGTTGGCGTAATCAAGGTGAATTTCATACATTTCATTTAACCCGTCTGCTTGGTTCAATATATTCACACTTCACAATCCGGAAGCCTCAGTTTCGCTCGTAAATTTTGAAACCTTCTCTTTGGATCGAGACTGTAAAATATCTATGCAAGATAGCTTTCATATTTCAAAGACAATACGAAGCATTATTTCGTTCTCTTTTTGGTTAAAATAAAAAAAAAATACATATGTTTGCGTGGGAGGAAGAGAGATATATAGCTTTTAAAACGTAAGGTCGCTCGGGACGTTTTTGGTCTTATGAAAGTATAACGCAATTACGTGTTTTGGGATGTATTTATTCCTAAACCATTCTATTATATTACTTTTACTGAAGAGGTAATTGATTCAGTACTTTCGAAATTAACTTAAGATTTGATGAAGGAATCACATTTTCGGACACGGGTATGGGTTTAGTGACTTAGCAGGGGTGCCCGGGTTCATGGGGTGAGGTTTGTCTAGGTCTTGGCGGCCAATGCGTTTGCCCACCTACTGCATGGTGGCCCGAATCGAGAGAGATTGGTTGAGGGAGACCTAATCTAGACCTCTTCAACCGGTCTCACTCGACCCATCGCCTTGCACTGCAGTTTGAGGGATGGATTCATATGTCCATTACTCCTACACAAATCGACCCCCAGATTCCTACCCACCCTTCACTTACCCTTTTCTTCGCAGAACTTCCTTTCTCTAAAAAGACCCTCAACACATCATCCCTAAAGATGACATAGGCTCCGAGGAAAATTATTTTCCTCAGGGCCTCCTGTGTGGAGTTAATATAAAAAATATCAAATAATAATTATTGGTGGTACTAATGGCAAGGTACTGTCAAGCATTTATTTTTAACACATTTTTGTATACTGGCAATGTGAAGGCTGGCCACACCGGACACAAGCGAGCTCTAGTTCCGATTGCTACCACAAAAACATTACGTTTTGAACTCCTGGTATGTCAGCTGATTTGCATTTTTACTCTCGCCCTTTCTGAGATATAGTATAGTGTCACGTCATTGTGTTTAATGACTATTTTTAAATAAAGTGAATCTGTTAAATTAATCCATTTTATCATTTACTAAACTCCCACACACACTTACGTTTCGTGATTTAGCAGGGGTGCACGAGTTCATGTGGTGTGATTTGTCCGGGTGGAGAGATTGATTGAGAGAGGCCTTTTGACCTCTCCAGCTGGACTCTCTTGACCTATCGCCTTTCACTGTAGTTGGAGGGATGGATTCACATGACTGTTACATTCACTGACCCACTCGTCATACCTTTTTCCTTCTCAGAACTTCCCTTCCTTCCTTTCATTAAAAATACCCTCCACACAGCACTCCTTAAGGCCATGATGAAAATTATCTCCCTTCCATGGAATCACAGAGTTCGAAGTGCTGCAGTATTAAATCCGGTGTTTAAGTGCCTTTCTCACACACATCAAAGGAAAAATATTAGCACTAAAAACACCGTTTGAAGATGGGTTTCATTACTACCCGTTCATTCAGTTTTTGACTCGCAATCTAAGAGCAAAACCTGAAAGAACTCGTCACGCGTCATATAACAATTTATTTTTTTATTTCTTGGAGATCGGAAATAAAATACCTAAAACGTCTTGTGATAACGTTCAGTACTTATTGGATTGATTGTAATATTAAAAAAATACATATATATATATTAAAGAAACAAAGCAGCATTCAAGAGCTTTGGTTATGGGGGTAAATAATTTACACATATGACATATTCCACATTTGATACCTTTGATATGATTCCTTGTAGTGTCTTATTTGTGGAAGGTGTGTGAGTGTGTTTATAGATGTGAAAAGCGGTAGTGAAACAATGTGGATGCGCGTTGAACAGTTTATACCATCGGCATAATACTCCTTTCAAACGTGGGCAGTGAATATTAAAATAATTCGATCGAGTTTAGACAAATATTTTTGAAGGTATGAAGAGCATGGCTGATTGGTGAATTTTCTGCAGCATTTGTTTTGTAATTGATTGTATAGAACAGTTTTGCAGGCGGCTAAGTATAATAATATATGTTAAAATTAAATGGGGATGGAAATTTGGCACGATTATTGTTATTCTTAAGACTTTTGTGCAGAAATTTGATGTTTAACACAGCATTATGTAATATCTATTCTTTTAAAACAATTTTTCTCATAAATTTCATTATATCTATTAATGTTTTATCTAATTGAAGGTGAAGTCACAATGATGAAATCCATTATTGGTTTTATTTTGGCTGTGCTACACATGTACAAACTGATAAAATGAAATCTGTCGATTTACCAAAAATGAATTAAAAAATACATCTAACCTCTAAGCCAGGGGTCACCAAATGGCAGACCGCGGTCCGGATCCGGACCGCCGACCTATTTTGTGCGGACCTTGTGTTAACAATACAAAATATTTTCACCAAAGACCTTAAATCGGAATTTGAAAACAGATTCATTGATTTAAAGAAAATTGAGAATGTAGTCGACATCCTCAGTAACATTTACCCTCTGCATCCTGGTGACGAATGGAGTAATGAAGCTGCAAATATTTTCGGGAGTAATAAAGCTGCTCTCCAGATGGAAATGATCGATTTCCTATAAAAAACAGTTTTAAAACACCAAAAACAGGATGTTTCTTATCAAGAGTTTTGGATAAAATTTGTTTGTACTAATAAATACCCAGAATTAAAAAAAAAATGCCTTGAATCTTTTCACTTTGGGTCAACACACGAGTATGATTGTGAAGCATCATTTTACAAGATGAACTTCCATAAAAATAAATTCCGGAGCAGTCATACTAATGAACACCTCCAAGATTTGATGACAATACCTTGCACAAACTTTAGTCCAAACTTCGGACGGATAGTCCAAGGCAAAAAATGTCATTTTTCTCATTAATATTCTAAAAAACCCTTCGTATTTCATTGTATTCACAACATTTGCTTATTATTTAATAAAATAATGTTCCGGAACCCATTTATTTTATTTGTTAATTGATATTGTATCCACACATATTATTTAAATAATACCTACAGTTTATTACTTCTATTTTAAGCCGGGGGGGGGGGGGTAGCCCTTTTCCGTTCCGGACGGAGACGGTCATGTTATTTTATAAAACGGACCCCTAATGAAAGTAATTGGTGACCCATGCTCTTAGCTGTTGTCTTGGCCCCGGTGGCTGCCTAGTAATGATTCAAATTACATTCCATGTAGCTCACTTATACTGATATGCCGATTCATCACGTGTTAGGTATGCATAGCTCCAGGCAAATCTGTAATATAAATCCAATATGATGAACATAATATCAAAAGCTTTACACAAGTGGAAGAAGAGTTCAATGAACAATAGGCAGGTTGGTATTTCATATCGGAATTTCCTTTGCTCAATTTATGGCAGCATTGTTACACAGGTTCGCGGTATATCAATCACTATTTTGTTTAGAAACTAAAATGAAATCACTCTTTTTATTTATTATTATTTTTAATTGTTAAACTAACGTTTTAAGACAAGATTTTTATGCATAGCACAAAGGGTTACAATTATTATAAGTAATAATTATCAGCCTGAAACACTCATCCACATTGAAAAATCTTCCGAGAAAAGATACATGACGCCAACGGGACTTGAACCCGTGCCCTTCTGATTGCCGGTCAGCTGCTCTCCCAATTGAGCTATGGCGGCTTATCTTATACCCGCCAAATGATTCAATATATACACATGTTTCATTCAACAATTACTGCTTTTTATATCTTTTCCACCTGAAAACAACCAACTTTATTTTTGCGAGAGAGACACTGTTAGTGTTAAATCCGTCGCTAGGTGGCGTCGAGACAAATTATGTCTTCATTTATTGGGGAAATACTTAAACTTGTCAAATATTAATTATTATTTTTAATTGTTAAACTAACGTTTTAAGACAAGATTTTTATGCATAGCACAAAGGGTAACAATTATTATAAGTAATAATTATCAGCCTAAAACATTCATCCACATTAAAAAATCTTCCGAGAAAAGATACTAATAATAATAATTAATAATAATAATTAATATTTGACAAGTTTAAGTATTTCCCCAATAAATGAAGACGTAATTTGTCTCGACGCCACCTAGCGACGGATTTAACACTAACAGTGTCTCTCTCGCAAAAATAAAGTTGGTTGTTTTCAGGTGGAAAAAATATAAAAAGCCGTAATTGTTGAATGAAACATGTGTATATATTGAATCATTTGGCGGGTATAAGATAAGCCGCCATAGCTCAATTGGGAGAGCAGCTGACCGGCAATCAGAAGGGCACGGGTTCAAGTCCCGTTGGCGTCATGTATCTTTTCTCGGAAGATTTTTCAATGTGGATGTGTGTTTCAGGCTGATAATTATTACTTATAATAATTGTTACTCTTTTTATTTATATGAATGCTGCAGATGAATCCTATTTGCCTAGAACCAGTGGAAATACGGTAAGAGGCATGAAAGGCAAGTGAAGAAAAAGAAATTGGGTAGGAAGCTTATCAACTACCCTTTTTTTAAATTTGAATCAGTAAACACGGCAATAGCCATTTCGGGCAACATTTCCATTCTTAAGAGCGTTTAACCAGCCAGCGGCCGAAAATCAACATTTCGTCGAAAGTTGTTCTTACGATCGTGGAGGGCGGTTACAATGTGAAAGATTAATTGTTATCTGTACCAGCTTTTTAAATTATAACTCACTATCGATTTTATTTCATTCCAAATTTGCTTTAATTTATACCTACATCCAAAAATGCTGAAAGGCGTGATGATAAAACTATTAAAATAATGTATTTTTTATAATTATTTTTTGATTAAAAGTATTTATCATTTTTCAATAATGTCTAAGTTAAATAAGAATGTTAAAAAAATTCGAAATATATTATTTTGTAAGTGCACAAATAAATACCCAAATGGACCAATTTTCGTCAAGAAACACATGTACGTTTATATTTTTTAATGATCTTATTTAAACTAAAATTAGAATTTTAAAACATGCGATACCTAGATAATGTATTGATTTATTTTACTGCACGATTATAAGATTTGAAATGGGTGTGGTAATTACGTCTAAAATCTGATTTAAAAATGACATATTTCTGGTTTTCTCTGGTAATATCCTCTGAATAGTGGTTTTGAATGGTGGGAATAATTAATTTGGGAGGTGGCTATGAGTATCGCCGCCCCGGGAACGGTTTATTGGAAAACCAACACCCCTCCATGAGGTGACGTTTGTCTGGGTCTTGGCAGTGGACACGTTTGACTGTGTACTGAATGGTAGGCCGGATCGGGAGAGACTAGTTTAAGGAGTTTTTTTGACCTATCCAGCCGGTCTTTCTCGACCCATCGCCTTGCTCCGCAGTAGAAGGAATGACATTAATACGTCCGTCACTCCTGGACACATTTACCCCCGGAATCCTACCCACCTCTTATACCCTTTTCCTTCCCAGAACTTCCTCTAAAAAGACCCTCCACACACCATCCTCAAATATGACATAGGCCCCGAAGGAAATTGTTTTCCTCAGGGCTTCCTGCGTGGAGCTAATGTTAAAAAAATATATATATATGTAACATATATATCTCAAATATCTGCACAATTTTTGCTTTTATTTTTTTATGTAAATAAACGTTTGTATATGAGTTTGGTAGAGTGAGACGGGGACTCACAAATGAGATCGTAAATGTGTGTGCACCAGCTTTAATAAACCAGCATTCCTACTTTGGGGTTACGCGTAAGGTCGGGTGAGTGTCGTAGATTTAAGCCTTACATTGTGAATTGTTATTTGTTAAATACTTTATAATGTGAAGTTATCACTATTATCATTATTATTTCATTGCATCACAGTAAAACAACACAAATAAAAAAAATTACAAGTTTTTATTAGAACAACTCTCTCTTTATAACTTTTGACTGTTATTCCCATCAATGTAATATATAATTGAAGAAAAAGATAACTCTAATAATATAAACGCAAATATGAAAGATAACAGGACACAGGCAATTAAAAGGATAACGGCCGCAATTGGAACAAACCCAAAGCCTCTCGTCTTACCTGATCGAACGCCTTATCCAATTAGGCCACTGCCACCTCTTATTAAATGATATCTTTTTTTTATTTTTCTGTGTAATGTTTTCTTTCACATTCTTATTATCATTGTTACCTTCTTTTTCAATGAAATATGTTCAATATTTGCGCAAGTCGAGCCTGAACCCACAAACTCTGAATCCGGACCCAAACTCTTCCAAATTATTTTTTTTATCACATACTAATAGGTAGATGAAATTATTATATTATAATATGAACATTCAAAATCCATGAGCGATATTCAAACATAACAAAGTTTCGTCAGCGACCAGCAAAAAACCTTGACCGTTACAAAATGCTTTACTTTTCATTAGTGTGTTACGTGTTCGGAGTTTCTCTTATTTTTTCACACTAAACTATCTGTTATATTTTAACGTTTTACCAACTTAATGATGATTATGACTTTGAAGCATGTGTTCGGAACATCACAATAAAAAAATATTTGTTTATATTTTATCACGTACGATTTTGTAACTCTTTTTTTTATTCTTGTAACAAAATCTGTGTTATAATGGATGATTTTATTATTACTTTCATTTCATAAAGAATCTCATAATATATCTGTATATAATATTATATCTACGAACATTCTCCAATTTTTGTATATTCTCGTATTACAAGATGTGTGCGCTTCTGTATGACGAAGATTAGAGAGAGAGATTTTAATTTCATAAGAAAAACATTTAGGATTAGTGTAAGATCAAGATTGCATTAATTATTGACGGCCGGCGTAGTCCAGCGGTAAGGCTCTTTACTCGCACTCCGAAGGTCGCGGGATCGAATCCCGGCGTGGCAAATAAATTTTATTTGATTTTTTTAATTTTTTTATTTATTTACATTTAAACCCGCTAAACTACTTATGTAGTTTGTCAGCAGGTACATAATGACAACATTGGTACATTTTCAAACATTGTATACATATAATTTTATAATTTTGATGCTAAATATCAATTAAATAGATTATTTAAATTACGGAAATAGTATATACATGTAAGTAGCACTAGAAGCCTTAAATAATAAAAAAGTACAAATGGATTTAGTATGATATGATATAATAAAAAAGTCAAATGGATTTAGTATGAACAAATGAAATATAATCACACGTAAATTAAAAGTTTCATATACATTAGGTATTACAAAAATTGTAATTTACCAATTCCTTCAATGTGAGTTTCAATAAAGAATACAAGGACTTCGGTAGGGCATCAATATAAATCATCCCTATCTAATAGCCATTTCCTTAGTTTATATTTGACTTTACCATTAAAAACGTTATTATTTTTGATTGTCATTGGTAGTTTATTGAATATTTTGGGTACAATATAGTTTAGGGTCCTTTCACCGTATTTATTGGTACATTTCGGAACCACCAATCCTTCATTTTGAGTGAATCTTGTATTATGTTTATGGTAAACTCTTTCCCTGTACAAGGAATCGGACAATATAACATGTTGACTTATAATATTATAAAACAATAATCCTCTGACAGGTAAAACATTTAGAGACTTGTATATTAATTAGTGTCACTTCTGTGTTCATTAGTGTACTTAGGGATTAATAATTTTGTCAGGGAGTTTTGCAATGTTTGGATATAATTTAATTAATTAATTTGTGTTATTTCACAATTTATTCTTTTAAATAATATATAGTATATTTGAGGCACGTTCCAGAGTGGAAGATACTCTCAGTATCGCCCTGGTGTAAGACCACCATTCAGACTTGAAACGTTGCTTGAAGTGGATTTAGCCGTGTTTGGTGACCAGATGTGAATAGCCAGGTACTTCCCCATATTCCTCTTCCCTATGTCCTTCCCCTCCCAATTACCTTCAGCCTCACAACATACCCCAATTGGGGATGCCGTAGTCCCACTGGCTCCAGACGAGAGCAGTTGGGACTCTTGTGCGGTATTCACGTGAAAAAAATCATGTAATACTTATTTGAATGTGAAGAATTATTATTATCATACGAATTATTATCCCTTATTATTGTAAAATTGCATTAAAAAGCACCAAAACCCTCTATATAAAATAAAACCGTTCTATTTTTTTTGAAGAACAATAATAATAATTTCAATTCCCTTGCGTATGTCGAGTCATCCAATAGAAAAAAATAATACGTATATCGTGAGAACAAGTCACTGCAATTATTATTAATTTATTATGTACCTAATGCTATTGTGTTGTTTAATTAACACTTAGATTGGAAGTAGGTACCGTAGTTGTGCTTTCACTATGAAACCTAATCTCATAAAAGCTGCTTAAAGCCAGGTAATAATGTAGGAAAAGGCAGTAACCATCTTGAGGAGATACCTACTGGAGTTTATCGATATGAATCACGTTTCATAAAGAGAGTATACCTCGTATATTGCAATATGTGAAGTTATTACTATGGTTTTTTACAACACATTTTCTGTAAAAGGTGTACCTTTATTTTTTTGGTTAAACATTAAAAAATAAAAATAAAAACACTAAAAATTATATTAAAAAAAACTTTTGTCGGACACCCAAGATTGCCCCAGCAAGCGCATCGCACATTCATCACTCCTTTTTCCGTGTATTTCTCCAAATTTCCTTGCCAAAAAATCGTCTCTAACCCCTCAGGCTAAGTTGTTCGCATCTCGGAGCAATTCATATATTTTTATTTAATTATTAATTTTATTTTAGTAATTTGTACATTTAAGTTTACAAATTTCTAATTAATTATAATATTTCATATCGCAAACTAAATTTTATGTAGCTCCTACAATACGTCTTGAACTTTCCAATTGGTGTGGACTTTAAAGTTTCTGGTAGCTTGTTATATAACTTCATCCTTTTGTACAGTAAACTGTTCTGCGTATTCGCCTTGTCCTTTTTTTGAAGCCTGATTTCTTTGCACGTTCTTGTGTTATATCTGTGAATGTCCTTGTTGAATATAATTTTATTTGAAAAGTATTTTGGTAAAATTTTGTTAATTATTTTATGTATAAATATCATCGTATTCAAGGTCAGCATCTGTTTCACGGTTAGCCAATTCAGTTCCTTTAACATTTTGTTTACTTTTGAAAATCTATTTCGCCGTAATATTATTCTCATTGCCCTGTTTTGGAGAATTTGAAACTTATTTTATTCTCGTTCGTTTCATAGGAAAAGGATAGTTGAGCAAAAGTTAAAGTGTGAAGCAATAATCGATTTGTAGATAGTGATTGCAGTTTTACTAGATAGTTTTGGCCAAATTCTTCCCAAAAAAGATATTTTTTTCCCAATTTTCTTTTGTGTATATTCAGCATGCTTGATGAATGTTAGTTTGGAATTTAATATAACTCCTAAGTATTTCATTTCAGTAACATTTTCCATAATTTCACCATCAATTTTAACTTTGCTTTCACTGGATGTCTTCTTGTATCCGATCACCATACATTTTGTTTTTTTTTGTATTTAATTTAAGCTTATTAATTTTTAGCAGTCTTGATACATTGTTTAGCTCATTATTTAAAATATTTATTAGTTCTTCATAGTTATCTCCAATTAAGTATATTAGTGTATCATCGGCAAATAGTCGTACTTTGCATTTTGAAAATATTTTCACCATGTCATTAATATAGAGTATGAACAATAGAGGTCCAAGGACCGACCCTTGCGGGACTCCTAATTTATTTTCCATTGATTTTGAAATCTGATTATTAATTTTTGTTATCTGTTTTCTGTATTTAGGTCTCATAGAAATCGTTAAGTTTCCCTTACTGATCTGTAGGTACGTGAGAATATGATCTACAGAAAGAGAAAACACCACGCTATACGCTCAAATCTAAAAGTTAACTACAAAATAATTAAAATGTACACCTTTATGAAACCAAAATTTCTCCCAGCAATTTTTACACGAAACGACAAAAAAAGCGAAGTGATAATAACATTATAACAGATTTATCTAATAAAATATTTGCGTGTTTTTATTTTTTTTCTTTACCAGTAAATTTCGTAAAAAAGTAAGTTGACCCATTTTTAAAACTCTTTAAAGTTTGCATTAAAAAAATTTATATAAAAAAAATACATGGTTATTTATAACAATACAATTTGAAAGCATATTTCATCACCTTTCAAAAACAGTTTTTTGGGATACATTTTCAAATATTCTGCTTATTTCAATTTTATTGCAAAGCGGAGATTTTCTGACCTACTGAGAGAATGTGGTCGAGGTCTGAGGGGTTAAATTCGCTTATGCAATAATTATTTATCATTCGATGTTTACCACCATGACACTATGCCTATATAAAAAAAAACTTATTTTTCAATGTCTTAGCAGATTTAAACAAAAATCTTTTTCAACTTTCATTATTGCACTATTTGAACTATTTTCTATAAAAAAATCGTCAATCGGACGTGATAAAGTCGTGCTAATATTATAATCATACTTTACAAAAAACTGTTAATTTTTATTATCATAAAAACAAACTTTCTTCAACTTTTTTCAATACACTTATTATTATTACACTCCTATGTACAACTTACCTATAATGTTATACATTCATCTGAAAGCCTTCAAGGCATGAATAAAATGAAAACAATGATGATAAAATAAAATCTTTTTCATCACTCTTACCTCCAGCTTTTTAGATCTCTTGAAATATGGTTACATACGGTATATCACACTTACGGCTCAGAAATCTCATGACTATTACATTTACTAAATTCATTCTTTCATAAATACCTATCATTATTAGACATCCTAATTGCACAAACTCACCTGTTTGCACGTAGTAATCCCAGGATTTACCGTTCATAACAATATTAATCATACACTTTCAATGCATATATTGTACGAGAGAAAGTAAGCTTCTTTAAATAAGAGACAGTCATCGAATATTATTTTGTTGAACTACCATGTGGTTCAACTTACCTTCTCTGCTTGTCATTGCGGTTTGTACACGTAATGTATGTATCATAAGATTACGCACGCAATGCAAACAGCTCACAATGAAATTCGATCAAATATATCTAAGAACATATGTCCATTTGCTTCCTAGCTAAAAACTATCTCGTGACAAGTCGGTGTAAATTCGTTTCCGTTATAATAATAGTATGATAATTTTATTCGAGCACGTAGAACATAATTACAGCGGTGCTTGTCAGATACGTCAAAGAACTCGTCTGTTAATAAATTCACATCTCCCGAGAATCTCTCCGACACTCTCGTAGTCACGAACTAACCATTAGTTGAATAAGTAACGACCTTGAAGACACAATGGCCTACGAACGAGTATTCAAGTACAAGAGTACGCGTAACTTTTTATGACTACATAAACCGTATGAAAGCTAATGCCTTTCTTCATAACAGATTCGTCTGATTTGAAAATAAAAGTGAATGTTTAATTTTTTTATAGCAATAAATGGAATGAGCGATGAATCTAATGAAAGTCTGCCCACACGAATAATTGAATAAACGAGTGGATCGGAAAGTGAAATTTTCGCGGCATTAATTATTAATCAGCAGTTGGCGAATTTAACAAACTCCAAAAGATTTTTCGTTGGCTGCAATTATTATTATCAAATTGCAATGGATGCGATGTAATCGTTTTATGCCTCACTCTCGATTTCAAAAAGAGCATCTCTGGATTCACATTTCTCACATGAATCTTATTTTTTACTTGCCTATTATATACAGATATATACTTAGTGTGCAAACACTTCCAATATTAAAACTGGTTAAAATGTTAATCGGCGCTTTCAACTTTCAACTTTCAGTTTTCAAAACAATACATATTCTTATCTAGCTGGTTGGTATTTATTAATATTTTCTTCGTTTAAGTATGTATAAGCTTTGTAATCGCCTACGTATGTATACCAGCTGTATAATAGCGTATTTATACCAGCTACACAATACATTATAAAGGTTTTTCGAACGGCGTAGGTAGTATAAAAGTTTTTTGAAAGTTGGTATTCGATACGAATAAAGATTGAACGGATTAATATTATTGTACCAATCATGCGATGACGCATCAGTGAGAGGCCCGAGCTTTTACCGGTTTGCCCGACAGGCGAGTAGAGGAGAGGTGCAGGCACGCGAGAGACGGTGCTCCGGTGAACTCGTGACCAGGTGAGGCTGGGCACTGGGCTGGGGCAGCCAGGTGGACGCCCGCCCCCAGCCGGTCACCGAACTGCGGTGGTTAAAAGCAGGTAAAAGTGAAACTCCCGTGACACACATCCGCCGGCCCGCCCCGGGCTGGACGCATTCATCACCCGGCTGCTGAGCAATTATCCGCTGTACCTACTTCCGCCACTCCCGTTCACTTTCATAGGTGAACGCGCTGGACAAAATGTAGCCGCCCGCGACCAACCTGTTTCCACTCTCTCGACCGAATTAAAGCGCGGATGTTATTATTTCAATCTCATCGGGCGAAATCTTCAGGTCGCCTTTCATTTTTTCCCGCGTTCAGCCGACCACACTGATCTCATTGTCTGTGTTTTGAATAAGTTTTCACACATTCGCAGTTTGCAGTGACATTGCCTCGCCATTCTTTCCCATTCTCGTGGGCATACTAATAGCCAACAATACAACTATTGTCTACTCAAAACTTTTAGTAAACATTACTGTGGAACGGCTCCTCGCGATGTTTAACAAACGGCGGTTCCAAATAAAACATCATTTTAACGTGAAACATAAAGAGATTTATTTACAGAAAGCATCGTATAATACAAATGATATCGACAGGATGGGTGATGATTAGATGTGATAAGCATTTGATGATCACAAACGAGCGATGACTTGATTTTTATGAAGATTTAGCATATCCTTTCACAGGATAGACTGATGACTTAATGATGGGGTGATGCGTAACGAGGCTGCAGGGGGACTCCGTAGGATCCGGCGGGGATGGCGATCGTGTTGTATCCACCTCCTGATGGGGCGGAGTAGCCGGAAGACAGGGACAGGGAAGAGCCGTGACCGATAGAAGATCCGATGGAGGATCCGTGACCGATGGAGCTGATGGAACCGATGGATCCGATGGAGCTGAATGATTCTCCGCCATGTCCTCCGCTGGAGAATCCACCGCTAGAGTATCCTCCGCTGGAGTGTCCGCCGCTGGAGTATCCTCCGCTGGAGTATCCGCCCGAGTAGCCGCCGGCATAACCGCCGCCTCCGGAGTAGCCTCCGTCCTGTTCATACTGAGCTACCTGGATGCCTTGCTTGACATGGCCGAGCTCGATGCCGACAACATTCTCCTGGTAGTGTGGCACGCCATATACGGGAGTGGGAGGGCCGTAGGACCCGGAGAGTCCGTGTCCGCCAGATGAGTATCCGCCTCCGTGAGAGGATGATTGGTACTGCGCATTCTGGATTTCGTCCTTCAGCAGGATATTCTTGATCTCTTCGAGAAGATGGGGATCGACGTATTGTCCTTCGGACGTCTGATAACCGGAGTGCACGGCCCTGTAACCGCCGCTGCTTCCGTGGCTATAACCTCCGCCTCCTCCGAGGGAGAGCCCCAGAGAGTGTCCTCCGCCCAGGGAGTATCCACCGCCCCCGCCCAGAGAGTATCCGCCGCCTCCACCCAGGGAGATTCCTCCTCCGTGCCCTCCTCCGCCCAACGAGATGCCACCGTGGCCGCCTCCACCGCCCAGCAACACGAGGGGTGCGGGTTGTGAGTATGAATAGCCTCCCGGGGCTTCCGCTACCACTACAGCGACGAACGCTGCGAGCGCCAACTGAAAGAAAAAAATAAATTATATCACTCACATGTAAGCATAATCCAATTTGTTAAATCGTATCACACCAAAACAATGTTTGTAATTGTTTAAGAAACTAAACTTCGAGTAATTCACAGCGAAAAAAAGAATTCACTCTTTTTTCTCGAATAATTTATTCACAAAATTAATTTATCGAAACTATAGCACACGCGGTCTCGCCGCATAAAAGCACTGGATTGTATGTTCACTTTAACCCACTTTAACCCGGAGTTAATTGAAAGCGTGATAGCGTAATATGACTGGACGACTTACAATGGACAGCTTAGCCATACTAGATTATTTGCACGAAGACTCGGAGGCAGTGTGACTTCCGAAAAATCGCCCTCCGTATTTATAGTGGGCTGAAAGCGGCCGCGGCGGAGGGGGCCCGAGATGCCCGACAACTTTTACTTCAGGCACATCACACTCTTTGTGAAGATGTATTAGTATTACCGCCACTTTTCCATGGACTTCTTTTTACGGGCGGTTATCATCTCGCTTTACGCAACAAGCTCGAAAGGCTAAATGTTGCACCCCGAAATCTCAAAGGCTTTCACACACGAAAATATATTTAAATCCGTAATATTTTTTGATTGTAAGAATAAATAATAGTGTAAATGAATATCTCTAAATCTCTACGCGTGTTTTATCCATCGCTCTTACAAAAAATCTGCCCATCATCCAACGCGTACCATACTAATGAATGAGCATAATTAATTATGGAGAAATAGCTCTTCTTCATTAAAACTAAAACAGTAATTGGCAGGTGTACCAAGAGGTTACAGTTGACTGGCACGTTGCCTCTTCATATATACTTACTCAGCTAAGCTAATGTTTGCCTGTGCGGTAGAAAAATAATAAAACATCCACAATATAATTTTTAGAATATCGGTGAAAAAATTTGAACGTAAGATTTTTTTTTCTGGTTCTAAGACAATGTAAAAAATAGCTCTTAAAATTTATTAGGCATGTAAAAAAGTTGTAACATTTGTATTTTACGCGATCGCAGTCAGTATTAAAAACACATAAATCATCGTAAACAGTCAATTCTAATATAAATCACATCGCTTACCATTGATAATACCGTGATTGCTCGCAAACAAGATACTTATCTAGAAATTCGTGCAAAAATAACCATAAATCTTATAACTACGCATTATTCAGTTCTCAAACAGCGCTATACAATCAGAGCGATCGTCGAACAATAGAAGAAAATAAGTATTACGGTGGAATAACGATATCGATTCGGTGGTATCGGAATTGGATCAAATTGTTATAATGTCAACTGTGGTCATGAAATCATTGTTCACGTTTTTCCCATGTTGACTTTCATCACTTTTACGTTGAAGATAATCGGATTATTGATATAATTAGTTTCGCAAATAAAATTTCATTTATCCATTTGGTTGAATGATTTTTTTATGATAGGGATATTGGAAGGTTTTGTTTAGGGTATTGTATCGTGTCAGAATAAATTGTCAAACCAATCTTTATTGATATGCAGGGAGGAGTGTAAACTATGAGTTCTACTTCCCAGGACCTTGAGCCGAGGCCTCTTCAAATGATTTTTAAAAATGTGTAATATGCATTTTGGAAAGTTATAAAAGACATTAATAATTTTTTTGTTTTTCAGATACGTCGATAAATGGAAAGTAACTTTTAAATTAACAATAAATTTGCTTCAGAATGTTTAAAAATTTACAATTAAAATCATCCGCTTCAAACGAACTTCGGTTTTTTAATTTTTATATATTTTATTTTAAATGCACATTTACAGTTATACATAACCAATAATAAACATACATTTTATTTTATTAAGTAATTATAGCGTTTTTGAATTGATGAATATTTAGTTTAAAAATATCTATGTCAGGGGGCAGGAAATTTAGTAAAATAATCATTTTTCCGAGCGGCATTACTAATGGTAAGTTAGTTCTGCATCTCGGAACAACAAAAGTTCTGTGTCTGCGCGCTCTTGTGAAGTTGTCGGGGACATAAAATTCAAATTTTTGTAATATATCGGGAACACAGATGTTACCGTTTAAAAGTTTATATGCTGTTGTTAATATCTCTTGGGGTGACCTCGAACCACTTGGGGTGACTTATGAGTCACCCCAAGTGGTTCGCCACGTTTGGCAGGGGTGACGGGTTCATTGGGTGAGGTTTTGGTAGTGAATGCGTCTACCCACCAATTTGACCACATTTGACCACATAATCCCCCAGATTCCTACCCACTCCTCGTAACTTTTCCTTCCCAGAACATCCACTCCTTCCTTTCCTTAAATAGACCCGCCACACAGCATCCCCAAAGATAAGAAATAGAAAACTGAGGGAAATTATTTTTTTAGGAGATTCTGTAAAACAAATATCCGGTTAATCCTAAATAGAATTGAGGCAAATAATTTAAGTTTTCAAAATTAAAAAAAAAAAAGTTTTTTTACTAAATCGATTACATTAGAACCATTTCACTCTATTTAGAGACCATAGCATTCGTTTAAAAAAAATATATATTATTTCTAGTTTCGGGAATTACACAATTTTAATTAGAAAATTGAATATTAATTTCGTTCTGCAGCATGCATTGTTCTAAATCGACTAATATTATCTATGTAATGTATATCGACGAGTAATCCTAATATTACGCATTCCCCTTGCAATTTTACGTGATACTTTATTAACACTTTTTCAATTAAAAATTATGGTATTCGTGACTTGGTTATTTGCACAACAGAAACTCTTATGAACTGATTTTTTACCGGAAAATTAGGAGATCACGCTCAGACTTAAATTAAATTAATAATTAATACTTACTAGTTAAGAATAAAAACATTTGTGTTATGTTATGAAGAACAACTTAGATAACTCAGAATTGCATTATAAAGACCATTCTAAAGGTCCCCATAAGGACGTCAACAGCAGAAATTTTTAAACAGTTTGATGTTCCAAGCATACAGAAAATCTATGCCAAAAACATTCTAGTACATCACCACAAAAATGATTCAGAGGCAGACACCTCACACGCTCATAAAACCAGAGCTAAACAAACAGACATACTTAATATACCAAAGTGTAACTCTTCATTTGGTCAAAGAAGTTCTGCATTTTTAGCAGTAAAGTTATATAACAAACTCCCACTTAGTATCAAACAAATAAAAATAAAAAATAGCTACATTAAGGACATTAAATGTTGGCTGAAGAATCTATCGGAAAATGAACTTACTAGTATACTTAAAGCATCATAGAAGTTTCTGGAAAACCTTATCCAATGAAGTAAAACCATAGAAGTCGCTGAAAAACTTATCCAAAGCATAGTCCCCCTCAGCACAGGATCTCCTAGTGAGGAGGACTACGAATATATTATATATATACATCTAACTAACATGTTTCATATAAAAATGTAAAAAATATTATATAGTTACTAAATAAAAAAAAAAATAAAAATATAATATGGTTTTACATCCATGGGCAGGTTTGTTTTAACAAATTTATGTAATTCTGCACCGTCCGGAGCCAGTGGTAACCTAATTTGGCGAATGTTGTGAGAGTGGGAGAGGGGAGGGAGAAAAGAAGGGTTGAGAAGTACCATATGTTCAGATCTGGTTACTATACGTGACTGGAGCCATTTCAAGCAACGTTCGAATCTGAGTGGTTGTCTCTCATCTGAGACACATCACTGATCATTCACTCGAGAAAGATCCGCACCTTTTCAATATTTTAATCATCTCTTTATTAAATGTGGAAAAGGTGAGCATCTTTCTGGAGTAAATGATCTGTGAGGTGTCTCAGGTGAACCTATATAACCTACCTGATGAAACCAATATAATATATCTCTTAGGATTCTTACATTTTTTTAAATATTCTAAATCAACCTTGGGCCTCCATAAAGTAATGGTGCACGCATTTACTCTTTTAACACGACTGTTTGATTTAATATAACTACAACATAAGAAACATGAATTAAAGAACAACTCTGTTAGTAAAACTAAATACCTAAGTGTAAGTTATCAATATATTCAGATACGTGGACTTGTACCTAAGCATGTGTATTTCTCATACTTCGTTGAAATTTATCTGACCAAAGTGAAATATTTTTTTAGTGATGTATTGGTTGGCATAAATCGTGTTTTTTTAGGGTTTTCCGTTTTGAATCGATTCTAGCTGCTTATGGATAATGTGGGTTTGACATGATTCAAGTTTACGTTGAATTCTTTGGTTCTTTCCTTAGTCTAGCCAGTTAAAAGGTAAGAGAAAGGAGTGCGTGGCGCGGATGCTGATGTTTGTGTTGCAATGATCGGATGATGAATACAGTTACAAATATTAACCTTGCGCCGCAGGAAAGAGAAATTATTCACAGCTTGTACAAAGAGATGAATAATTGAATCGCATAAGAGTGGTTTGGACGATTGTAATCTCGGATTCGTATGAGAATGATGTTAAGACGATGGAGTTTTTTCCTCAACAGAAGAGACTGAGTTGATTGAGATGTCAGTTGGGATCATAAAAATAATTTACTTGGCTAGAAAATTATTAATTTCATCAATATCCGAGAGTTATATCCATTATTCATCTTTTAAATGCATATACAATGGACTTAAAACATATCGGTTGTCTTAAAAAAACAAATAATTTTAATATGGAAACAACCCAATTTAGGAGGGTAGTGACCCTTGTGTGTTATTCAGATAAAAACGAGTCCTAAAGGTCCGGGGAATCAGTAGGATTATGCATTGACGTCTGCATCGACGTAGTAGGTAAGTGTATTGGTGATTCTAAAAAGAGTAAGGAGGGTATAAGATAAGGAAGAGGAAGGTTACTCCAGGACCCTGGTATCGCCCTGGTGTAAAACCACCATTCAGAATTGAAACGTTGCTTGAAATGGCTTTAGCCATCTTTGGTGACCAAATCTGAATAGCCAGATACTTCATCACCTTCCTCTTCCCCAACTACTTCCGCTCCTCGCTACCTTCAGCCTCACAACATACCCCAATTGGTGATGCCATAGTCCCACTGGCTCCAGACGGGAGCAATTGGGACTCTTGTGCGGTATTCATATAACAAATAAAAACAACAAATTTTAGTAAAATTTGTAAAGAAAAAAAATTAGTAGAAAGTGAAAAAGAAAGGTTATTTGAAGATCGGAAACAAGGCTGATCCAAACTAATCACCGATTATGGCCATAACCCGTTCAGGCATCTTTTCAATACTAAATGAAGACCTTTCACCTGGGTGATTCTGAAAATATCTATCACTCCCTGGTATACAAATAATTGTACAACAATCATGGTATATTTTTATCACCTACCACCAACGCTTACTACACCAATTAGTCTTATTTTCTAAATAAGGGGTAATGGGAACATAAATAATGAGCACCTGCTGAAATGAATTTATAAAACAATGACAATTATTTGTGAAAAAAATAACGTGCAATCCAAGCCTCTTTAATATTTAAATAATTAAAAACTATTGGTTTGAATATTGGGATTATTTGATTTTAGATTTTCACGGCCAAAAGTATTTTTGTTGTTTATTTTTGGGGTGTTATGCCGTGTTACGCTACCTCCTCCTTTAGCCAACGTTTCGGACAGTACGTTCCAGTGCATCGGTGAGCAACTGGAACGTAACGGTTACCCGGCAAGGCAGACAAGGCAAATAATAAGAGCCAAATCTACACCAAAAGAAGACAGAATTGAACAAGAGTCTAAAGGCTGTGCTTTCCTACCCTATGTTCACAATGTGACAGACAGAATTGACAGACTGTTGAGGAAAGAAAGCATCAAAACTGTCTTCGGAACCACGACCAAAATACAAGACCTACTGAGGTCTGCAAAGACCAAGTTTCCTCTGGAAACAGATGGAGTATATAAACTCAGCTGTTCCGGATGTGATAAGGTCTATGTGGGCCAGACAGAACGGACGACCTCCAAAAGGATATCGGAACACTTTCGAGCGTGTAAACTTGGCCACCCTGACAAATCGGCAATCGCCGAGCATTTAATTGAAACCGGCCATTACTTTAAATTTGTTCCTGAAGTCCTGGGAAGACCCAAAACTTATAAAGCACGCCTAATTACAGAGGCAATTGAAATTCATAAAAATCCTATTAACATTAACAGAGAAGACGGAGCTAAGCTCAATAGTTCTTGGTATCTGGTAATTAACGACTACACCAAAGCTAAATGCAGAAAACCATCTTCAAGTATACTGTAATTCCAGCTCGCAGTGGAGTGGAGCTGGCAACACGGTATTGCTTCGAAGTACTTAAGCACACATTTTACCACTAACATTTACACATCTGTCCTTATGATGGACACTGTAACGCTGTCCGAAACGTTGGCTAAAGGAGGAGGTAGCGTAACACGGCATAACACCCCAAAAATAAACAACAAAAATTGGGATTATTATTCAATAAGTCGCTCTACATGTCTATAATAATAAATAAGCATGTCTTGTCAATAATGTAAACCCATAAATTACGTGGAATGACATCTCTAATAATTTATACAATTTCGTACATGAAAGTGGGATGATTTAGTATGGTTTTCATCACGAATTAGAATATATTTATGTCATGATTGTTATGTTATTGGCGGTTGCCAATATTTGTCACTCCTTATTACAACGAAAACTGTACCATAACGTTTATCCGTAATATTGTGTTATTACTTCATGGTGACCATCGGGAAGTATAAACTGGGTGTATTTTATTGCAATTTTACTCAATTTTATTACAGATGCTTTTCATCAATTTGCTGAGTTCAGATTGTGATCTAATGCGCTCGCATCCACGTGGTTACTTCTTTTCAACCAGTTTCTTAATATTCCGAATGTTTTTTAATATCAGAAAGGTATTTATTAAAGTAGTAACTCAATATAGGGGGACAAAAAAAGACAACAACATTTTTTAACGGATTGTGAAATATGATAGATATTACCTAATTACTGCTTCAATACATGCAAATTCACTTTGTGTAGTCATTTTTAATTAAATGCAAACACATCACTGATTTAATCAAAGTTATCTAAATGTTTCAAAACCGAAGGTTTCTTTTTCCAGATAAGATAAACATAAATAAAAATAGTAAAATACAAGCAAGCATCGACAAATAAGATCTATAGACAAAAAATATTATGGGGAGGGGTGATTAATTACTAAAAAGTATCTTAAAAAAAAATTATGTAAAATGAAATATATAAATCATTTTAGAATGTGTAAAATTGCATTTATACATATATTAAAAAGTTTTAGAAATAAAAAATAATCATGATGTCTAAATAACCAAAATAAATTATGCAATATGAAAATAAATTCATGAAATGGCTATTTAAAAAAAACATTATCAATTATATTTAATTTTCTTTTTAACACTTTTTCAATTGTGTTTGATAAGTTTTAAGATTTTCACGGCCAAAATGTTTGCGTTATTTACCCACATCTACCGGATCTGCCGGATCTGCCCTGATCTACACTGCAACAATGTCCAAAACGTTGGCTAAAGAAGGAGGTAGCGCAACACGGCATAACAACCCAAAAACAAATAACGCAAACGTTGTGTTTGAGTTCAAAAATTTTAACTCGTTATTTATATCAAAAGAATGGTTTTTTACAAAATGTCATTGGCAAATATAAATTCTATTGTTCTTTTTTGTCTATACTTGTTTGTCTTTTGTTATTTCTATTAATTAATAAAAAATAATCTTATCCTGACGAAGAAACCTTTGGTTTTGAAACGTCTAAATAATTTTGATTAAATAAGTGATTTTTTTTTCATTTAATTAACTTAAGTGCTTTATTTACATTTTGGTACTTTGTACTTTAATGCCTAAGTGAGAAATAATTTGTCGCCGTATCCGTTGGTTTTGACTCTTTGTAATTAATAAATAAAGTCAAAAAATAAAGTCAAAAAAAATAAAGTAAAAAAAACCTCTACTCCTCATTATTGCATAAAAACTCATTACTTTTATTAGGTTGGTTTATTGAAATAATATTACCTACTTGTGATTCAGTAATCTATTTGTATGACTAATCAACGTTATTATTTTAACTACCGTCTACATCTTTACGTCTCCTAACGTAATACTCAAAGAACATTTTATTGTAAATTTTCGCTTTAAAAAATACAAAATCCATCGCAATGCTAACTTTTGTCAATGTATTTGACTTCTTTCACATAGAAATTAAAGTATAAGTCATAATTTGGTACAAATGTTTGGTCAATGTTTTCGAATGACGCACCAATTAAATTTTATTAAAGCACGTGGGAAACGAAGAAATTTAATTTTTAAGAAGAGAAAAGGATTGTGGGTTCGCAGAATAAAGAATTCTGTACAAACAAACCGTGACCAAGTTCAATGTCCATAAAACACTGACATCGAAGCGTTTAGCGGAGCTCTATTAATTAATCATTTACCTAATCTGTTGACAGCCGACAGGTAGACAATTACCTACGCAAAGTGACGATGAAAATCTGGTAAAAGAATCATCTCTTTCATTGATGAAACCATGGCGATATCACGGACAATTTCAGAAGAATCTCTCGTATTGAGTCATCGGAGAAACATCATTTTATTATTACGAAAAAATAAAACTAAGAACCTGTTAAATTTTGGACTCATCAAAGATCTTTTCATCCTTTGTTCCTGTCGTTATGTAAGAGTTCTCGTATTTATTGGATTCCTTGTTTGCAGGTCGGAAGGCAATAAAATTGGTGTCGTATTTGTAATCAAAGTATCCTTATTTGTGTTACGGAATTTATTAAAAAGAGACACTTTTGTTAAAAATTAAGGCAGATTCGGTATTTATAGACCGGATACACTGAAAAAATTAGGAGACCAGTATTTAATATTATATTAATTTTTGGGGATCGCTGGCAACGGTTAATATGCACTTTTTTTTAAAAAAACCTTTTGATTCACCTTAATTACATTAAAAGGCAACTATTTGCATTGGGGGAAGTGGAAAATATTTCATTCTAAATTTCATTACGTAAAATTAAAATTAGCTTTCGTCTTGTGAGATTGTGCGCCAGAATCACAAACCATGTTACACAAACCTAGCGTAGCCGCTAAACTACTTGAAAACTGGGATGTTTTTCTTGCCTTAACGCGAGTAGGCGTTATAAAGGGGCACTTTCTTTTGTATCACAAACCATGGTTCACAAAAATATTTTCCACTTCCCCCAATGCAAATAGTTGTCTTTTAATGTAATTAAGGTGAATCAAAAGATTTTTTTTTTAAAAGTGCGTATTCACCGTTGCCAGCGATCCCCAAAATTTACTAATATTGTAAATAAACAAATGTTAAAACCCACGTTTTTAATTAAATTTACATTTCCAGCGGCAAATTGACACTTAAAAACGTAATGGATGACTGTCATCTAAAGTCAGGTTTGTTTATGAAATGTTTAGTCATCATCGTCACGCATATGGTTCATTATATAAAGCGCCACGTTTAAAGAATTCGCGTAGGTAACTGCCTAAATTACAATAAGCAAAGTTACTTTCAACAATAATCAATAATTGTGCAATATCATTCTGAATACAGACAGATAATTTTAACAATCAGTGAAATATTTTTTGGAATTTAGGTGTTTTAAATTTTTTTCTAATCCTTTGAAATTTATGGTTTTTAATAATCATTTTAATCACTGGAGTTAGCGACCCTTAGACGAAAATTTGAAACAGAAACCTCAGAAAAGGTTTCGGTCGCATCTAGATAGATCTTGCAATCATTGGTAAAAATAGCAGCCATTTAATATATGCGTTAAAATAATGAAGAAAATGTTGTTAGTTCTCAGTCGAAGTGTATTTCAATTATACATTACCGAAGGAGAGAGGGTCGAATTAGCTCAGAGATTAGAGCAGAGTCCCGGCAAGAATAAGGTTTTGGGTTTATTTCCTAGATGCGACATTAAAGTATTCCGAAAAAATGTATTCATTTTATTTATCTAACGATCTAATTGCCTTCAACATTTTTTAATATAATAAGTAATTTTGGTACTGAATATTGAATAATTAGAAATAACAGAACCTTACTTGCTTTTCTAATTAAACGTAAAATACCTAATATCTCACCTTCTGTCGAAGTAATATTTTTTCCTGCTTATATTATTATAATTTTAGAATAAACGATAAGATTTAATTGGATTAAATAAATACATCTTCAAAACTGGGGTTTTTCCATGTGTTTCGTGAAAAATGGACGCATAAAAATTGATAATATGCGATGTTTAACAAGGTTAAGGCTATGCATAAAGGTAAATGTATACGTAAAATGTATTGTAAAATGTGATCACCCCAAATAAACATTTCCATCACGAGTATTTAATAACATACTTACCTGTATACTTAATGTGTGTATATATGTAACCACTTACCTACTGCAATCTTCTATATATATGTAACATACTTGAATTGTATATTTAAAGAAAAAAAAGATTTTATATCAACCTGTCACTTTCATAATATTATTTAAGAGGGTATTTATTACCAGAGAAAACCAGAAATATGTCATTTTTAAATCAGATTTTAGACGTATTGACTCTTTTCCACAAAAAATTTAAATGGATTTCGAAAGATTGTTCTTTTATCTAGCATTCGCATGTTTTACATTTTGAGAAAAACTATTTATTTTTAGTATAATAAGGTTATACCATGGGTCGTTGGCAGATTTGTTAAATTTTCACAAAAGATTTTGTTTTACACCACACCCATTTCAAATCATATAATCATGCATTCAAATAAATCAATACATTATCTGGGTATCGCATTTTTTAGAATTTTAATTTTAGTTTGAATAAAATCATTAAAAAATATATACGTACATGTGTTTCTTGACGAAAATTGGTCCATTTGTGTATTTATTTGCGCACTTACAAACTAATATATTTCAGATTTTTTTACATTCTTATTTAACGTAGACATTATTGAAAAATGATAAATACTTATTATCAAAAAATAATTACAAAAAGTACATTATTTTAATAGTTTTATCATCACGCCTTTCAGCATTTTTGGATGTAGGTTTAAATTAAAGCAAATTTGGAATGAAATAAAATCGATATTGAGTTATAATTTTAAAAAGCTGGTACGGAGAATAATTAATCTTTCTCGTTGTAACCGCCCTGCACGATCGTAAGAACAACTTTCGACGAAGTGTGGATTTTCGGCCGCTGGCTGTTTAAGAGCGTTTAACCAAACGCTCTTAAACAAAATCATAGATAACCACTCTATAAATTGCCATCTCAACACAGGCGTTTCACGCCTAGTGAGATGGGCAATACGTCATTATTATAACCAAATGTAATATGAAAATAATCAAATAAATAAAATACAAAAAAAAATATCCCATGAAAAGCTTAAGGAATTAAAACGAAGCGAGTGTGCTTTAGACCACACGACTGAAATAAAACTTCACTAACTTATATCTCCCTCTCAACTTCCGTTCGCCTCGCCCGATCACACTTTTCGTAACGCTCTCGTCACGCATTCACCAGCTTACTCCCCAAGTCAAGCGTGCGTATGGCCCAACCTTTCGCCTCGCCCGATCATAGTTTTCGTAACGCTCTCGTCACGCATTCACCAGCTTACTCCCCAAGTCAAGCGTAAAGAAGTTTTACTTCAATGTATTTAAGTTCCTCCTTTGGCCGACTGCAAGTGTGTCAAGGTGTAGTGTTTAAAGAATAAAAAAAAACCATTCGTTTATCTCATTTCAAAGTAATGAATGCTTGCATTTTATTCACAGTGTATCAAAGTCATTATTAAATTTAATTATTCTGAACAAATAACATACCTAGTAATATATTGAGGTCGCCAACAAAAGTCGCCTAAATAATATAAAATGTCGTCGTCTCTTGTTACATTGTTTAGAATTATTAACCAAATCATTTCTGTATTCTTTGTGTAATTCGAGTATGCCTTCGATTTATTGCAATATTACGTGATTAAAATCTTAAGTAATTGAGCCTTTTATAGTATTAAAAAAACATAATTTATCCTTGGTTATGAAACGGAATGAGTATTATTAGAAGTCAATAATTCCTATCCAAGGCAATACATTCGCTCAGATAAATAAAAAAAACATTTGTAGCGACACGTTTGATTGATATGGGTTTTTTTTTTAAATATGAAAAAAAATTAAAAGGCATGATCTACTTGACCATAAATTAACTACAAATAAGAATATGAACATCCAACAACAATTTATATAATATCTAAGTATTTAACAATTTTAACGAATGTTTCGGAAGTGCGGATTGTTTAAATGTCTGAAATATCAGCCTAAGTAGGCACCTACCAGTATTACCCAATTTCCTTAAATGAATCTGAAGAGTTTCAGATATTTTTTGACCCACACATATGAACAAGTAAATCAAATATCCCGAAAGAAATAAAAAACACAAACACGTTAGCAGGGGTGCTGGGTTCATAGGAGGGGGGGAGGAGGTTTGTTAAGGTATTGGCAGCGGATGCGACTGCCCACCAACTTCAAAGAAATGGGAGGGATGGATTTGTCCTCCTGGACACACTGACTCCCTGATCCCTAACAATCGCAAGTACCTTTTTCCTTTTAAGAACTTCTTCTTCTTCCTTTCCTAAAAAAGACACACAGCATCTCCAAAAATGACATACACCTCAAGGGAAATTATTTTCATCGTGTATGTAGGGACACGAAAAAAGTATCGATACTTTGTGGTATCGAGTACTTTTCCTTTCGATACCGATACTTTTGTACTCAATACTTTGTATTCGATGCTTTTACTAAATGAGTATTTTTTGGCAAGTATCGATACCTTTTTATGAGTAGCTAAGATAGCAATTTGTGAATTTACAGGTCCTTTTGTATTATTATAGTACTTAAATTTGATTGTTTCTTTTTTCATTTCACTGACGTTGATGCTATTACTTTTTCTAACTTAAATAGAGATTGACACGTAGTTACCCGGTCAGAACTGTAAGTCAGGTACTATGAAATGTACTCGATACTTTGAAGTATCGATACTTTCCTTTCAATACTTTTACGAGTACGATACTTTTTTCCGATATTACTTATGAGTACAGAATCGATACTTTCTATTCGATATCGTATCCTTACGTGTATGGTGCGAACGTAAAAAAATGTATTTATGACGTAGATTTAAGAAATCTGCTTTTACTTTTTTGTTAATCAGGGATTTGATTATGACAGCGATGCATTTAGTCCTAACTAATATTAAAAAAGCGAAAGTGTGTTTGTTTGTCCTCGTTTCACGTCTTGACAGAGCAACAAATCGACGTAATTTTTTTGCATAGAGATAGTTGGAGGACTGGAAAGTGGTGTAGGCTACTTCACCCCGAAAAAAAAAACATTTTATTCCCGTGGGATAAATCTTTGAACAGAAATTTCCCCATAATACCAGGCGAGCGAAGCCGCGCATAAAAGCAAGTAAATTTTTGCGTGTCTTTCTCATTCAGTGCACAATGGAAATAGATTTGTTAATCATCAGCATAACTAAAAGAATAAGTCCGGATGATTCCAGTATTTTGGTAGCATTGTTGATTAACAAAATATAAAAGTATGGGTCCCACCACTGAACCTTGGAGGACTCCAGAAGTGAGTGTCACGAAGGGAGAGTTTTTACCACCTGTTTGTACAGATTGGCTGGGTCACATAGGCAGGATTTTATCTACTGAATGTTTTCAACACCCAGTTCAAAAGTCTTTTCCTGCCTGGCGATCAGGAAATTATGGTCGAATGTGTGTCAAATGCTGCACTAAAATCTAATAATGATAGCAAAACTAACTTACCTGACTCGTTTGAAAGCATCAAGTCTGACAACACGCGCAATAATCCAGTCTCTGCAGAATGGTAGGTACTCCTACACGCTGATTGGTATTTTGATATCAGTTTGCTTTTCGCTAGAGAAAAATAACCTCCCAGTAGTCCCAGTCACGATAACCAACAATATTTACTTCTGTGATGTCGGCTATGGTGTTCTATTTTTGCAAAATGTGGAAAGGCAAGTGCGTTTTTTTGACAATTCTTAAAAATATACTCTGAAAAAAACTTTTTATCAATGACCCAACAAAATAATTTTTGTAATATCATCTCTGAAGTATTTAAAGATTAAATCTTTTCATGTGACCTTTTATTTTTTTGGATATAAAATTGATCCTTCGGTGAAATTTCGACACAAAACAGATGCTGAATGTGTGTTGCAAGCATGTAGGGTTTGTGTCCTCCTTTATTCTGCCTTGCAAACCCAGTCAGAAATACGAAAGGTCGGTGTGAATGCAACATCTAGACATGGTTAGCAGTGAAGAGAGGAGGGTGTTGGAAGGGGTGAAGAATATTCATCAATTGACATATGTTCAAGGATGGTGGCCGACACGGAGAATACTGGACCCCGTACATTTCATCTTAGTTGATTTTTTTTAAGTATGCTCTTTGAAATTTATCTGCTAGTTTTTTTAGACAGTTTAAGCTACGGTCGAAGAATATCGCAAGTTTATCTCGGAAAATCGTGGACATATCGATAACTCAGTTCTACAGGGAAATAACTCAAATATATTTTTAAAAAACTGGATTTGAAATCGTATCACAAGGTGTAAGAAAATCTATTACCTAGCAGTAGACAAGTACCAAGAGTACTCAGGCAATATGTTAGTAATTTATCAACCTATCCTGTCTGCGTAATGATTAGTGATACTTACTTCCAACCAAAACTTCCTTGAGAATATCACTTCTTAGAGAAACACTCATGGAGAATTGAGTTTTTTTAGTGAACTGGGCATAGAACTGGCAAAGGGAGGAAGGCGGTAGAATGAGTGCTGTAGAAATGAGATGAGATGAAAATTATTTTCCTCAGGGCCTCCTATGTGGAGTTAATGTAAAAAAAAATTAAAAATAATATTTCTATCCCTGAAAATAGAAGGATTCTTCCGAAAACCGGTCGGGAGGGAAAAATACACATGGGTTAGAACGAAAGAATTGTTTCATTTTCGGTTATTAAGTAAAATGAATCATTGCGTGAATTTGTAAATCAATCATTTAATGGTATCTGCCTTAGAACATGAAAAAATATTCCCAAGGCTGGGGTTAGATTCGTAATTAAAGATTACATAAGATTTTGACAGGTCACTCACAGGAGCGTTCACATATGCATCCGACTTTTGGTAATTAATGATCACGGAAGTTGTTCGGAAGTTCGACCTGTGTAAATGCTCATGCAACATTTTACATCTGTAAATTTATTTGCGGTAAGATGGCTTCCTGTCAACAACGACCTGCTACTGTCAAATTTACGCGATTTCGTCAATAAAGACGAAAAGGCCCAAATAAAGTATTGAAATAGATTTTGGCTTTAATTAAACAATTCTCCACGCACTTTTGTGCCGTCAAAGGCGACAATTAATTTCGTTTCATCCGAATGACAGCTACCTGACATCTGCTGGCAGCAACCGACTTCGAATTCAAAATTTCAAACACCTAAATTAAATGTTAAAAACAGAAACATTAAGATTGGAAGGGATTGGACCGATAATTGAATAGAAGGATGCTTATTTTGCAGAAAACTTAAATAAGTGGAAATAAATACTAGTTTTGTGGGAAAAAAATCCTACGAAAACAATTGTCTTTTAATTTTTGACATTCGCAACGGCGGCAACGGCGCATTTCGGAACTATTTCTTGCGGCAAGTCTCTTATCAAACTGATTTTATAAGCTGTAAGAAGGCTAGAAATTTGCGCGGGCGCGATTAGACCTGTCAAAAAACCTCCGTAAGAATAAGTTCTGTAACTTGCTATAAATTACGTTAAGTGACTTTTGGTGTCGGTTACATTTGTAGTTTGGCAATGAATCGCTTACAAGAGCGATTTACAGGAAAAAATTTACGAGTCTAATCCCAGCCCAAGAGTGGTTTATTTTCTGTTATAAGTATTGCACTAACACTCTTTGTTAATCTTATTTTTATGATTTTTTCAAACGACCTTCGTAACTATTTCAATTCGCAGTGCATATTATGTGATTTAATCTGTTGTTGCAGCACAGCTGGAGATAAAAAAAACACTCGACCAACAATATATTACCAAGAGGCTGACTGACAATATTGAAGTCACCTGTAATTAACTAACAAGCGAGATAAATTCAATTACATTTAGTGCACAAAAAGAAGTGTAACAAATGTTTCACGGGTGTTGTATTTTAATTTCACAATGCGTTACGTTGGTACCGGAATGGTTGGAGATATTATAAGAAAGGATAATTCTAGTTCTAGTTACGGGCAACTTTTAGACAATAGCGTTATTTAAATCAAAAGTTTATTTAAAAATTGAATTACACCACAAAATAAAATTTCAAAATTTGCAAAAAAAACCACAGCATTGCTAAAACAATTGAAAACCTAATTTTTCTGTAAGCGTATAAATAAATTTAATTAACTTCAAGCCGTTTCCTAGTGGGGAGTACACCACATAACACCTCAAAAAATCCTCCATACAGCATATCCAAAGATGACACATGACATTTTTTTTTTTTTTACATTAACTCCACACAGGAGGCCCTGAGGAAAATAACTTCCCTCAGGGCCTATGTCATCTTTGAAGATGCTGTGTGGAGGGTCTTTTTGAGGAAAGGAAGGAGTGAACACGGGTCTTGAAGAGACCCATGTTGTAGGAGGGAGGAAACACAGAGGCCGGCAAATCGTTCCACAGCCGAGCCGTTGAACTCAAGAACGAGTATTAGAAACGACCCGTTCTCATGTGATTAATGTCAACCGTGTACAAATGTTGGGCGCGTGTTTGGCGTGTTTCCCGACTATGCACTGGTGCCGAGGGGATCAATGACGCTAGTTCCTCGGAGCATCTTCCATTTTAATACCGGTAGAACAAGGACAGCATTCCCACCTGACGCCTGTGCTCTAAAGATTGCAGTCCGTCTGTTAAGATGGAAGAATCTATTAAACGGACAGCCCGTTTCTGCACAGAGTCGAGGGTTTTTTTGGTATTTTGGAGCTCCAGACCAGAGGTGGCTGCCAAATTCAACCGTGGGGCGCACTTGCGATTTGTACAGGGTTAGCAGTTGTGGAAACGCCTTGAGAGAAATCATTTTCCTTAGTGGCGTTAACGTATTTTTTTAAATCCTTTCTTTATTACAATCATCCAAAGACAAATTGTAAATTTGCGGTGTTCATTAAAGATTAAAATTAATTATAGTATGAAAGGAACGCTCAGATAGTTTGGACATGTAGAGGGAATGAACGAGGAAAGGAGTTTAAGGAGAATATATTACGCAAATATGAATGGTAGCAGAAGTCGAGGAAGACATGGCACCACCAAGTGAATCAGATGCTTGAGTCGGGCCATGTCAAGAGTCAAAATAATAGAAGAGCATGTACGAGACGATGTATGAATGAGAACGAGGCAAGGAGTGTTTGCCAAGATAGAGTTGTTTGGCGGTCCGTCCTCTCTGCCTACCTCTGCGGAGAAACGGCGTGATGGTTAGTTAGTTAGTTTATTAAAGATTAAACCATACATAGGGATATAAAAAAAACAACGGTTCGTAAAAATAAAAATTTAATTATTTTTGCAACACCTACTAGATAATATATTGTATTAGCATTCTTTAATCCAGACGATTGAAACGATTCGTAAACATCTTCTCAATAAGAAAGTGAAGGAGCGCAATAGACATGATTTGAAAGTGAATCTATTCGTCCTGGTGGGCGATTCACTTAAGAGGAAATCCGGTCGCCGAGAAATTTGAACAATAGGTATTTTACCAAATTGTTGTTGTCACTGTCGTTCTTACTCCTGCATATACTGAGTGAAAGAGACAACTGCACCTCAGGCTGTTAATCTTATATATCAAAATGAATCGCTAAATGTGTTGCTAAGCGCAAATCTAGAGAGCAGCTGAACCGATTTCGCTAATTCTTGTTTTAGAATATTCCTTGAAGTACGAGGATGGTTCTTACGGAGAGAAAAATTAAGAAAATAGGATAATTTCAGAGAACCTAACGACTATCGCACGTTTGGCAGTTCGCGTATTTGAGAATGACATTTTGTAAATCAGGATTCTATTTTTGAAAATCTTTATGTTGATAAATTTATTTAAAGTAGGTACTCCCCTAATAGTTTGAATCAAATCAAGAATTTTAGATATTTTAAATAGGTAACCTATGTTAGGTACCAAATTTAGTATAAATGAAAAATGGAAATTTGAATAAAAATTATAAAATGAGGCCCGCGGGCTGTTTAAAAACTGAATGTACTGGGATTGAATATAAATGGAAAGCGGAAGGGAGGGAGAGATGGTGGAGGGGGGGAGAAGGAGGGGGAAGGGGGGTGGAAGGGGGAGGGGGGGAGGAGGGGGGAGGGAAGAGGAGGGAAGGGCGGTGAGAGGGGGAGGGGGGGAGGTGGAGGAGGCGGGAAAAAGCTAGTACATAAATAAAATCATCAAAATCGAGGTTTTGTATTCCTAATTTTTCTCCTCCAAAACTGGACCCATTTTAAAAGATTCTTATTTTATTTTTGTACAATAATATTTTTTATATGATTTTAACCTTTTCACTCCTCTGCACTGGCCAAAACAGCATATAAATACAAAAAATGTGTGTTGCAAAACCCTCCGTATTTAACTCGATAAGTTCAAAAACCCACCGTAATTTTTTTTTTTTTACATGAATACCGTACAAGAGTCCCAACTGCTCCCGTCTGGAGCCAGTGGGACTATGGCATCCCCAATTGGGATATGTTGTGAGGCTGAAGGTAGTGGGTAGCGGAAGGAGATAAGGAAGAGGAAGGTGGGGAAGTACCTGGCTATTCAGATCTGGTCACCAAACACGGCTAAAGCCATTTCAAGCAACGTTTCAATTCTGAATGGTGTTCTTACACCAGAGCGATACTGAGAGTATCTTCAACTCTGGAACGTGTCGCAAATATACTATGTATTATTTTAATGAATAAATTGTGAATAAAACACAGATTAATCAAATAAATTAATCAATTAATTTCCACGCCGGGATTCGGACCTGCGACCTTCGGAGTGCGAGTCAAGAGCCTTACCGCTGGACTACACGCCGGCTGTCAGAAAAAATGTGAGTTCCAAAATCGTGAGTTCTAAAATCGTGAAAAAAAGTGAGTTCCAAAATCCGCCTAAATGAAAATTAAAACACGTTTTTTAAACACACATTAAACATTTAAATAGAAAATAACAATTGTATCAGGTTATTATAAGATCGTGCTAACGTGTAAAAAACACGAGTGTGCTTTAGACCGTACGACTGAAGTAAAACTTCATTAACTTATATCTCCCTCTCAACTTCCGTTCGCCTAGCCCGACCGTTCGCCTCGCCCGATCACACTTTTCATAACGCTCTCGTCACGCATTCACCAGCTTACTCCTCAAGAAAAGGGTACGTAAAGGCCCGTCCGTTCGCCTCGCCCGATCACACTTTTCGTAATGCTCTCGTCACGCATTCACCAGCTTACTCCCCAAGTCAAACGTGCGTAAACAAGTTTTACTTCAAAACATATTTGCAGTAGTACCAAAATTCAGAGAGGAAAGGGGTAATACATTTGTATGGACAAAACGCACGCCGCCCGGTTTCCTCTTAACGACCGATCATCTACGTAAGCAAAACCTACACCCATTAGTAATTGGAATTCGATATTAGGAGTTCGCCGGAACCAATATGTAAAACGAATGATTAGTGTGATATTAATTGAGAAATTTTTCCACACGTGATACACGTTCGATTGGTAAACATAGGTATTTTAGCACCGTGCCTAATATGAGCAAGCACGAGGTAGGTACTTGCAAGGTAAATTTCTTTCTTCAGACTTTCCGTCAGTATTGACCTACCTAACTCAAATTTCGATAATTTGAGCGCTTTTATTGTTTCCGTGACAGCAAAAAAGGGCAATAAACATACGTTCCTTACCAATGACGTTATACATATACTGTAGACGAGTGGTAGAAATCTCAAAGTGGGAAGCCAACGACCAGACAATTGCACTGTACTCGATTTCTAGGGTTTAGGGGCGGCGTTCCTAGATAATAAAACTAGTTATTTTTATACTAACTATGGGCCGGAAAATCCGAAAGCAATATTAACTGAATTACACGACTTTAAAATTTTCTATACACACACAGGAAAACTAGCCATTTTGAACGTATTCTCAGTATTATGACACTACAAGTCATAGAAAAACAAGAAATATGTTACACCACATAAAATTAAGTGTTGCCATTAAGCAATAATATCAATAACTAATTTAAGTAATTATTTTTTATAAATTTTACTCACTTTTGTATCACAAACCATGTTACACAAACCCAGCGTAGCCGCTAAACTACTTGAAAACTGGGATGTTTTCTTGCCTTGACGCGAGCAGGCGGTATAAAGGGGCACAAACCATGTTACACAAACCTAGCGTTTGGTCTAAGAATACGGCCGTTGAGATAGTCATAATTCATCAGGTTAATGTGTTATGTGATGAATTATCATGTGAGGAAGTATCGTGTCGGAAAGTTTTACGTTATTGATATTATTGCTTAATGACAGCACTTAATTTTATGTGGTGTAACATCTTTCTTGTTTTTCTATGACTTGTAATGTCAGAATACTGAGAATACGTTCAAAATGGCTTGTTTTCCTGTGTGTGTATAGAAAATTTTAAAGTCGTGTAATTCAGTTAATATTGCTTTCCGACGCCTAATTCTTTCAGATTCGGATTTTCCGGCCCATAATTAGTATAAAAATAACTAGTTTTATTATCTAGGAACACCGCCCCTAAACCGAATTTTTCCAGGTCGTGTCCTACCAGTAAGTAAATTGCATTATAAAGCGCCAAAATTCCCTCCCGTGTGGTGAGAAAATGTTTCCATTACACGGTTAACAGTAGTAAAAGCGAAGGAATAACATTTCATTTGTAAATACATGCAAATTACTTATTATTATCGATTATATAAATAATACAATTGCTTTCCGCCCAAAGATTTTATGCGTCATTAGAGAACTCAAGGCCTACTAAAGTACAGGTCTGGATGCGCAACAGCCAAATTACTAAGTCGATGCCGTCTCTAAGTAAAATTTACTTTTTATAATAATAATCTAACGATTCTTTAGTTATTTGCTTGCGGTAAAACAACATACAAATCAGCAAAAACAACAAATAGAATAACAATCAACGCCATTTGCAAACTATCGTTGTTCATTATAGCTTGAAAAGTTGACACCTCAAAATTCGACTGGTGCCCAAGCCTCCTACTTTAGTCGGCCTTGAGACAGTATTCGACGGATCTTTTAAATTTTGAATACGAAAATGCCGCCCGCGTTCTATCTTTTATTTCGTCCATATGCACATATTCTTTTAAGCGTCTATCTTTATCATACATGAATAACTTTTGAATTAAGAAATTATTGAAAATCGCTGAAAACAGAAGAGTGTTGATTAATTGCCACATTATATCTCGAGTTTGTGAGACTCTGGCAAGTCTATTTATTTTATATAACGTCATTGTTCCTCACCGCTATAATGTTGCAGTTCTTTCTTATATTATATTAAATAATAGTAGCAGAAGATGAGACACACAAAATAGGTGTGTCATTTTCCTCTAAAGTACTACTTTTTTTTCTTTGGAGGAAACAGATATATCTTATTACGGCTCAGCCACGGTGACGGTAATTGCGTTTCATTTCGTTTGTGCTTGTGAGGGAGATGTATGATAATGATTGTATGTTTCCTTAGGGGGGTGCAGACATACGTTCACCGTTTGTCTCATTTTCGACTGTTGTTATTTAGTGCGTAAGAAAGAGTTGCAGCACAATATGTTTAAGAACAAAAGCAAAATCATCAGCGCATTGACGTTGTTTGATGTTTTTGAATTTTTAAATTGTATTCACACTTCAATATTAGCATTGTGACTATATTCCACACATTAAAAATTATCATCACGGCTAGTAGTATTTATTCTAGGGGTCTACGGATACGTCACGGTGCGGTATCTAAGAGAGATGCAAGAAAATTGTGACTTTTTTCTTTGGAGGAAACAGATAATCTAAATACGTACATTGTGTATCTCATATTTTGAGAGAGCTGCAGCATTATTGGGTTAAGTATTGTAGGTTTATTGCCTTTTTATGCCGGCACTGTACCGTAATCGTGAATCGTAACGATAATAATAAAAATGTCTTTTGATCAATGGTGTCTTATTTGAGCTACAAGACAAAGGTATTTAATTGGATATGAATAAATTTGTTATTTTAAAAATTTTGTGTGATATATTTTCTACTAGAATTATATCTATACAATACCAATTTTGGCACGTGGGTTGTTCTCCTTTTTAACATACACAACTTTTACCACATTTCCACTTAAAGTGAGGAATTTTTTTTTACTATAAATGAATTCTCTCTGGATCTCAATGGGAAAACTGTAGCAAGGTGGGAAGTAGGCCTAAAATCCCTATCGGGATGACAAACACGAGCTGCGTGTATACCTATTTTGAATGACAACTCACGTGACAGAATTAAAGTACGATATAAAAGTTGTAGGAGATACATTTTTGAGATTTTTAAAATATTTTATTAAACATCATAAAAAATAATGTTTGATATGTTATACCTTTTGGAGTTTAAAAATTGTTTTATATTTTATGTCGTCATATAATTTTTTTGTAACATTATAGAATATACGCAAGTGGTGGCAGGAGACAACTGTGATTTGTATGAAATAAACTTCTATCACGAGGAGTTACAACTCTGTAACGTAATTTTTACTACAAAAATATAGACACATATTTTTTTAAAACGCACACAGTCGTTACGTTTTTAGAACAGTAGATTTTAAAGTAATTATAAGATAATAATATTGGTTTTTTTTTTTTTTTCCATTATTTCTGGCTTTCACCCTTCAAGGGTGTTCTAGGCCATCATTTATAATTACAGAAAAAGGAAAGGAGAATTTATATATTAATTTTATTTAAATGTGCAAATTTCAGAATTTTATGGAAGATTGGAGTAGAGTTCAGACTTAGAAGAGATGAGATGTTGAATGGAGGAGAGGCAATTTTTGATAACGCTTGATAGAAGAGAGGATATTTATTTAGAGAGGGACAATCAAAAAATATGTGATCTAAAGTTCCCACATCTAGACCACAGAACGTACAATCTGGGGAGTCAAGCACATGAATTTTATAAAGGTGAGAAGGAACGGAACAATGTCCGATTCTCATACGAATAAGTAAGGAAATTTCTTTTTTGGAAAAATGGGGGAATTTTTGAAACCACGGTTTTGATGGGATAGTCCTTTGTATTGAGGCGTAGCGGGCACCCTTGGATTGACTAGCAATGTTCCAATACTCTGTCCAAACATTGTGGGATCTATCTTTGATGATGGAAAAAATATCAGACAGGGGAATATGATTTACGAGGGTAACGGTAGGGTTAGACGCTCCTTGTTTTGCCAAGGAATCAGCAATATCGTTACCCACTATGCCAACATGTCCAGGAATCCAAATCAGAGTGACAGTTTTTCCAGAGCTTTGAATGGAGGTTATCAATACTCGAATAAGACATACAAAGTGATCATCAGGATGAAGAAGAGGACTTGTTTTAAGTTTTTGGAGGGAACTGAGAGAGTCAGAGAGGACAAGAGAATGTTCAAGATTATTTTTTATTATATATTTGAGAGATTCAATAATCGCAATGCACTCGGCAGAAAATATTGAAAATTGGTTTGAAATTGAATAAAATATTCTTTCATTAGAATTATTGTGGTAAACGTTAATACCAATACCACAGTTAGGAGAGTCTGGAGATTTGGAGCCATCAGTAAATAAAAGAGAAGAGTTGGGCCATTTAGAAGAAATAATGTCATTGAACATATTATTGACAGTACGGGCTGGGAGATTGGAATGACTTTTAAGGATGCCGATCCCTTCTAATATCGTTGGGGATAGGGTGACGTGACTATATTTTAATTTGTACAAAGGAAGAAGATCATTTTTGATAATTTGAAGCTCTGAGAGAGAGCGAAAATTTTTACAGATGGCAGGGAGAGGTTTAGTTCGAGCTCTGACTGTAGATGAATGTGTTGAGTCGTTGAACAACGAGACTCTGGGAATAATCTGATGACTTTTAGAATTTAAACATTTAAGAACAAATTTGTCAGCAAATAATTGACGCCTTAAATAAAGAGGAGGATCAGAACATTCTACTTGAAGGGAATTGATGGGCGATGATTGCATCGCGCCAGTTATTATTCGCAATGACTTAGATTGAATTTTGTCTAATTTACTGAGTGCATTTTTGGATGCAGTACTAAAAAGTGGGCAGGCATAGTCGAGATGACTTCGAATAAGTGCATTGTAGAGCAACTTAATGCAGATAGGATGAGCACCCCACCAAACGCCAGTCAATGATCTGATAATATTTAAATTTTTTTCACATTTAGTAACTATATTATTAATGTGGGAAGACCATTTAAATTTCCTATCAAATGTTACTCCCAAAAATTTAACTTCGGAAGCATTGGGGATTGGAGAGTTTTTAAATAAAATTTGAACAGGGGGGTTATTATGACGATTTGAGAAGGTAACACACTGACTCTTTTGTACTGAAAGTTCAAGACCATTTAAAGTAAGCCATGTGCAAAGGGCATCCATGGCTTCATTAAGATATTTGACGGCGGATGGAATGATTTTGGATGATAAGAAGAAAGCTATGTCATCTGCGAACTCAACAACTTTTACTTGAGGGGGAATGGTGACATGCATATCGTGTGTGTATATATTATACAGTAAGGGGGATAATACATCGCTTTGGGGTAAACCCTTCCAAATTGACCTACTCTGAGGAGTAACATCTGGTAGCTCAATGAAAATTTTCCTATCGAGAAAAAGATTAATAATAGATTGGACAAACATGAGGGGTAAGCCAAGGCCTAAAAGTTTTTTTTTAAGAATTGGGATGGAAACATTGTCAAAGGCGCCTTCTATGTCTATAAAGACTGCAAGACATACTTCTTTGTTAGAAATGGATAAATTAATATCAGTGCTGATGATGGCAAGGTTATCTTGTGTAGATTTCTTTTTCCTAAATCCAAATTGGGATGGAGAGAGAAGATGATTACTCTCGACAAAAAATTCTAAGCGGTTTTTAATTAATTTTTCATAAATTTTACTAAGGGTGGATGAAAGAGCAATTGGCCTATAGTTGGATCCAGAATTGGGTGATTTGTTTAATTTTAGAATTGGGATGATTATTTGAGAACTCCAGTCATCAGGTATTATGCCAGTCTGGAAGATTTTATTTAAGATGCATAAAAAGTGATTTAGAACATTATCATTACTATTTTTGATAATGCTATAAGGTATACCATCTCTGCCTGGAGATGAGTCCTTGACTGTTGATAAACAATTTTTTAATTCAATTAAAGTGAATGGAGAGTCAAGCCAATGATCAGACATAGGAGTGTTGTGGATTGGAGTTATTTCATCTAAGTTAGGTACAGAAGGGGGGGCAATTTTGTCCAAGAACTCGTCTATCCATTTAGAATGAGAAGCTCGAGGAGATGTTGGACTGAAGGAGGATCGAAATCTTCGAATCATAGACCAAACTTCCGAAATTGGAATGTTCGGAGATACTGAACTGCAGAAGTTGTACCACCCGGATTTTTTTTTTGACCTCAATACCCTTTTGGCATTGGCTTCGGCATTTTTGTATATGAGATAGTTCTCCATAGTCATATTGTGACGATAGGAAAGAGATTTAGCTTTCCGAATTCTCACTACTTTGGAACATTCCTCATCCCACCAGGGAGTTGGAGGGAGTTTTTTGAGAGATTTGGTTTTAGGGGGAGGATTTGATTTATTGATTGCAGTTACGAGCATTGATTTGAAGTTATCGTAGTCATCTTTGACAGATAATGTATCGGTATAGGATAAATTTTGTATAAACTTATCCATATGTGAGTTAAATTCGTCCCATTTGGTGTGTTTTGTTTTAATCTTTGTCGAAATATAGGACTTGTCTGAATGGAAAGAAGTTTGATAAGTGATGGTGATCGGGAAATGATCACTGGAGCAAGGGTCGGGGGACACCACCCACCAGGAGAGAGGTGCCAGATTAATAGAGCATATGGAGAGATCCACTGCACTGGGGTTTGTGTTGGGGCGAGAGATTCTAGTAGGAGATCCGTCATTCAAAAGAAAAAGGTTGGATTCATCTAGGAAATCCATCACACTTCGACCGTCTCGATCACAGAAAGCAGAACCCCAGACGGGGGAATGGGCATTAAAATCACCCAATAAAAAGAAAGGAGGGCTTAGTTGACGGACAATTTGCAACCACGCTTGTTTATTGAAGTGCGATGTTGGGGGAAGATAGATAGAAACAAAGGAAGTGTCGTTTATTTTAGCTGCAACCATTTGAAAGTCAGCATTGGGGGGTTTGATATTATTTATTGGGAAAAATGGAAGGGATTTTTTAATAAATAGGGCAGCACCACCGCCCGTACCTTCCGGGCGATCATCGCGGAGACAGGAGTACCCTCCCACATTAAAGTGGGTGGATGGAGTAAACCATGTCTCCGAGACAGCAGCCACAGAAACAAGGTTTGAATTTAATAGGTTAAGAAGGTTTGATTTGTTAGAAATAGCACTGCGGCTATTCCACTGAAGAATTCTGACATCTTGAAGAGCCATTTTGAATAAATGATTTTAATGTGGAAATAATAGAAGCAGCGTTGGACGGTAGATTAGTTTGAGAAGAAATTAGGTCAATTAGAAGCATAATAAGAGTTTGAATAAATGAAGAATTATCTTGGGAGAGTTGTTCAGAAAGCTTTTGATAGTTTGTTGAGGATGAATTATAATTGTTTGCGCACCCATTTGTGGCGTGTGAAAGAGGAGAACCATTGGGATTTAAGAGAAGTGAGTTGTGTTGTTGCTGATCGTATCCACGAGCCTGTTTAGAGATAGGGTTTTTGTATGTGAATTTTGTTGAACGGGAAGATGTTGAGGAGGAGGCGAGAGGGTTGGATGAAGAGTTACTGGATAAAACCTCGGAAAATGATTTTTTGACAGGCGGGAATAATTTAGAAGCCTGCAGAAAAGACAAGTTCTCAGAGGCCATAGAAATTTTTATATTTTTTTGGCGAGATTGTTCGGGGCAAGAAGAGTTAATGGCGGAATGAGCGCCTAAGCAGTTAAAACATTTAGGTGAAGAGAGAGAAGAACATTGGTCAGCCGAGTGGTTTTCTCCACATTTGAAACATCTGGGAGGGGATCTGCATGCAGCTTTGGTATGACCAAAACGGCAGCAGTTGTAACATTGAGTGGTGGGATAAGTGTACATTTCAACTGGTAAGGAGTTGAAAAATAAATAAATATGGGAGGGAAGAGATTGTCCTTTGAATGTGATGACGACAGATTGGGAGGGCTTCCAGGAAACGATGCCCTCAGAGGTGTCCTTATAATTTAGCCTCCTGGCTTTTATGGGATTGCCGATATGTTGGGGGGTTGAAAGTGAGGACAGGATTTCTGGAATGGACAGATCGGTCGAGATACCCCTGACCAGGCCCATTCGAGTGACATTGAAAGTTGGGATGTACGCCTTGAATTTAGAATTTGATGAAATAAATATATTTTTGATAAAGTTGTTGGCGGCTGAACCTGACAGGAATTCAACAGAGATTCGGAAGCGACCCTCGGCTTTAACACCTCCAGGTTTAATCGAAAGGTTCTTGTTATTTGAAAGAAATTTACCAAATTCAAGAGGATGGATGGTTTTACCTTGTTCAGTTTTTTGCGCATATACAATGTAGGGGCCACGGGAATGAGTAGAGTAAAAGATTGTTGGAGGAGGTTGAGGAAGAGCTGGAGGGGACTGAGAAGACAAAGGCAAATCATGTTTTTTTGGGGAAAGGGGACTAAATTTTCTTTTTTAATTGAGGTTAGGATGACAGATTCATTGTCTGAAATGTTTGAATGTTCTGAAAAGTCTATTTTATCTGAAATATCTCCATCTGGAGGGTCAGGAGGGGGATCTGGGGGCTTTGTAAGGGGTACAGGAGGGAAATCCTCCTCCATTGTTCAAAAAATTACAGCTAATATAAAAAGTGACAGAAGTAAAAAAATTATATAAATATCTGAAAATGAGCAGCAAGAAGTGACTCCTGGAAGATCAGGGGGGAGAAGATTCCAACACACTAAACTTTTTACAGCCAAAACACAATAAAAAGATTGGTTTAAGAATATTTTTTGAAAGAGCAAAACAAAAGAACTGATGACAGCCAAATGTTATTGTTCAATAATATTGGTTATTCTGTTGAATTTTTCTCCTCTAACTGGTGGAGACAACTTTATGTAGGTTAAAAAGAAGAACAACTTGCCTGCATTAGAAATGTTCACTTAAGTATTTTTGTTATTTGTTTTTGGGGTGTTATGCCGTATTGCGCTACCAACGCTAGACAACGCTGTCCGAAACGTTGGCTAAAGGAGGAGGTAGCGCAACACGGCATAACACCCCAAAAACAAATAGCAAAAATACTTTTGACCGTGAAATTCTAAAATCATACCCGTTCACTTAAGTAGTATTAAATATGCTAATTAAGTGTTGGAAAGGTTCACCTACTCACAAATTATCAATAAAATTCGTCACAATGAAGTTGCTAAGCGAGATCGTTTTTTTTTTAAATTCATCTATTTGAATTTGGATTTTGTTTTCGTGAATGAATCTTTGAAGTGGAAATTAACCCACTTTCCGACACGCGATCGAGTTGAAACTCGGCAGATAGACTCGTTGTGGATGACATTGCATTCTATCAACTTTTGGTGGTTTTCGTATTTCTCTGAAATTGGATGTAATGATGGCGATGGCGCAACTAGGTCGTTTCGTTTGATGCGTAGGACCTTTAGGAATGTCGAAACTGTTTCACTACCAAATAAAAAAGACATATAAGGACAAACATTTGCGGGAAAATATTTCTATAAAGCTCCTGCTACTATCATACTAAGCGAAAATAGTGCTTGTGTCGTGATAGAGGACTTTACGTAATAAATATCACTTTAAATTTAAAAAAATATTTTCATTGTTTTAAATATGTAATCTCTCCTTTTTTTAATATGTATTTCGCTGTTTGCTAAGTAATGTAATGTATATGTTTTCAAGCTAGCAGATGAGTTGAACCATTTGTCCACTAAGCTACTAACCAACCATTAACAATTGCTTCACCAAATCATATCATTATGTAAAGACAATTAATGTTAATAAATGCATCAATTATACCGTGCTTTGAGAGACTAACGGCCTTACTAATAAAAAAAAACACTACCCAACCGTTAAACAGTGTTTTCGTTTCACATTGAATAAATATTGTAGAATTTCTTTTTCGAACTCTTACTCATAATACATGTCTTTACTGGATGCGAAAGATCTGGCAACTTTGCACTTTGGCGAGTAACACTCGAGGTTCCCGTCTTAAAAAGTTAGGTTCTTTCGGACGGTTCCATGGCAGTTGATCCGCCGACAGTTGCCCCCCCGGCGTACTTATATATAATGTGCAGTCGGTTTAGGGAAAATACGGCACCCCTAATAGGCCACTTGCATGGACTTCATAACGACTTGGAAAAAATCGTGTGGATAGATTTTTTTACTAAGATTACGAAAATGTTATTAAAAAATTTTAGAAATGTACAGTTTTATTTTTATTTTTAAATAAATAAATCCATTATTTGGGCTCGTGACGTCACTACATGAAAATTTTCAGTCGCCGAAAATGTTCCTATTAATTTTATAAAATTCCACACTGATTTATTTTTTTTATATGGCATCACTTTGATTACAGGCGAATTTTTTGACAGATGTTGAGAAGAGAACCCCGTACATTTTACGCTGTCAGTACGTGTTTTAGAGGTATAATGATAATGGTGAGGATTTTAACAAAATCAAATTTTATAATATTCTTATTATTATTATAATTTCCATGTACAAGTATATTACATTTGATTCAGTAATACAGACGTTGAACATTATAATGATTTATGATCAATAAGATGGATCAAGGAAATAAATATTTATAAGATTTAATATTTTTGGTATGCCTCGTTATTATCCTGTGCCATTCGTGTGGAAAACGTTCTTTTTTTTTAATGATTTTCGGCTATGTAATGATCGTTTTTTCGCACCTATAAAATTATGTCCCGTCTTTCCGGTTTATAAAAAATGGTCTGATTTTTCGGATTGAAATTTTCAAAAAATCGCCAGGGTTTCAAAAATACGATTAAAAAATAAATAATAATACAGGATGTCTTAGAATATTTGTCTAAACCGGAATTTTTTTTTTTAAATGTGATGCAAGTGGCATATTACACAAAACATAATTAATTGACCCCGAAAGGATGTGCAGAGAGGATGTTCCGCCGAATAACAAAAGTATGCAACATATTTTCATTCAAATGCATCAAGAAAATATCTGCTTCTCTGTATACTGTGTATGTAGGCGCATAAGTACCAAAAAATCATAAAGGATATTTTTTAAGTCGATTTTACGTTTGAAATTAGTAAATAATGCACAAAAAATATAATTTTATAGTAAATACCATTTCGGGGGGCAATTGTTGGCGGATCAACTATCGGGTTACCATTTCAGACATATTTTTTTAAAAGAATTATTACCACGTGAATTTGACGAGAGTTCCATGAAAGTGCTGCTTTTTCAATAACGTAAATGATTTAGGGTAAAAGCCGGAGAGTTGCGTCATTTTTCAAAAAAGCTCTATTATTAAAAAATATGTACTTTCTAAGAATAATGCAACATGTATATTAAAATGTAAATCTTAAATATTTTATAGCGCATTTTTGTAAACATAATTAATATAGGTTTTGAGTAAATCCTGTTTTATTTGACCTCTAAATAAGGGGATAGTTGCCCACCGTAGCGGATTGTAGCCTTCTAACGTTAAAAATGCTTAGGGGGATGGTGCGGGGATAGACGCCTCACTATGAATTTTTAGATAGAAACAAATTTTATCAATTCAACTAATCAGTCTTAATTATTTACTGAGATTCTGTTTTAACTACTAATCAAAATATTAATCAACGTTATAAAATAGAATTAAGTTTTAAACAATAAAAATACAACAAAAAGAGCCTCCAAACTCGACAAAGTTTCGCAAGTTATTAGTAAAATATTATTATTTATCTTAAAGATAGAACAATATGGCAATAAGGAACTACAGTGAAAAATATTATCTACGGCTTTAAAAAAATATGATCATATTGACCAATAAACGCTGATTCTGAATATATAAGTTTCATTTAATTATATTAAACGCATAGTTTTTAAAAAAATATTAAAAAGTCCATTTTAAATCGGGTCATAGAAACACGCCGTCAAGTTGGTATTATTGAAATGTTTAGTATTGACGTCACTGAACACCGTAAAGTCATTGTATGGGAATGTAGGTATGACACAAGCCATCGCATTAACAACGTTTCATCTTATTCGTTTATTTAGATACTGTTTATAGATATTTAGTTGTTGTGTTTTTTGAAACATTATTTAGGCCAAAACAATTCAGTTTCAAAAATAAAGGTATCTCTTATTAGTTTATCTCTATTATTGAAAATATTCAAAAACTATTTTTTTTTAAATGGCGCCAGTTGAACAGCTGATCGCCCGATCTTATAGTAACTTTTTGGGAGTGAATACGTCACACGATTCATTACACATACGGTGGTTTTCGGGGATCTTGAAAAATATAAACTTTCACAATTATTTTAACTTTAAAAATAAAAATAAATATGCAGTTATTTAAGTTAGAAGTTCATTGATTATTTATTAAAAAAAATGGGCTGGAGTTCCTTATTAGCTTTGGCATTAGCATTAATTATAAAAAGAAGTCAGAGTTTTCGACTTTCCACATCTCATGCAATGGTTTTCGAATGTTGTAGAGTTTCATGCAACATCTCACATTAAATCCAATCTGATTTCGATTTAGTAAAATTTGTGATTCTCAAAACATTCTGCGCAATAATCATCAACTGAAATTTTTTTATTTGTATTAGCGTTTTTCACTTTTAATAATTCAAGATTCCCTTAAGAGTGACTATCCGCAAAAATAAATTGGTCGACAATCCTTTTTGATACGGAGTCTTGCCCTTTTTATTTGCGAATTAAATAAAAACTATTCAACAATAAAATGTAATAAACAGTGTAATTTAAACTCTAATGCATGCATTGAAATAAAAAGTTGACCAAAACCACAATCAGTAATAAAAATATTCAATAGAAATTACCTGCCAAAATAATTTTGACCATCGTTAAGGTTTCACCGCGGAACATTTTCGTTCACACAAACAAAACGCGTGCTCGTACTCCGATGGTTTACATGTCATGCGGGAGGGGCACTTCTAAGTAGTCCTGGGTCGATCGATCGTTTTACACGACCCGGGTCGCTCACGACCCACTGGCGTCACGAGCGGGTCGCGAAGACCCGCTCTTTTCGCGACACAAAGTACGAAACTCGATTACTCATCACGCAGTTACTTTCTACGGGCGCGCCGCGCGGTAGACGCTCGCCACCCAGACCGGTCAAGTCATACGCGACACGAAACCCAGGTTATAATTGTGTGAACGTTCTCTCACAGCTCACACCTGTAACTAGTAATGTCATGTCCCAGAAATAAATTTAAAAAAAGACATGCTTCAGGGGTTAAAAAAACAATATGTAGATATAAGATGTAAATTTTAAATTTTTAAAATGTATAAATATGTAACTAAAATATAAGCACCTGTTGACAAGCTGATTCAATTGGCTTAGCAGGACTTGTTTGTTGGTTATATTATGTATTATCTATTATTTCAATAAAAAAAAAAAAAAATGTTTTATCATGTTTTGAAGGATATAAAAATCTTGTAAAAAACGTGTTGTTCTGAAGCCTTTATTGAGAATTTAAATAAGTAAATTAGCTGTAAGCTGTAATGCTTTATTATAATTTCTTTTTATTGAGGTCAGACATTTTACACTTTTACCAGTTTATAGTTTCTATTACAATGCACAATTACATTCACACCCACATGAAAAATTAAAAGTTTTTATGAAAACAGCACTTAGCACTTTGATTAACAATACCAAGATACGCTCTTATTAAAAACGTATCCGTGTCTAGTCGAATATTGAAAAATCGAATCTACTAAACAATCCCGCTATGACGTGACACACGGGCAGGAAGCAGGATACTGTTACGTCACGCACGTGTGTGCGTTGATCGGCAATCGGCGACCGAGTGTGTCGCAGTTGCAGTTCGAGAGTTCCGGGAACTGACACGTCTCGCCAGTCTCGCCACTCGCCACATGGGCACCTGGCGATCGGTCCGTGAGTCACGGGGTGCAGGAATGTGTCGTAGATCGCGGGTCGCGGGAGTGTGTCGCGGTTCACGGGTCGCGGGAGTGCGCCCGTTGTTCTTGTCTTGTTGTTCGCGAGTCGCGGATCGTGAGACCCGGGTGCTGACGAATAAATAACCCGCTCGCTCTTTGGTGGCTCGTGAGCGGGTTTCGACGATCAGGTCTTTCACGATCGACCCAGGACTACTTCTAAGCACTAATGCCACCAACATCCCTAACATAGTGTATTCAAAACCGCGGCATGTATCCCACTGAGGCAAGTATCCGGGTTTTACCCTATGCATGTGCAGGAAAATATAAATCCAAGAAATCAATGTTTATATCGCGCTAACAATGAATCCAAATGCAATTTTTTTTTGTAATTCTCTGGAAATTATTATTATTTTTTTTATTTTTTTTTTTGGAATAAGCAAGGTGAGTTGTTAGTTTTCTTGCAAATTCCCTAAATAAAATGAATGTGGTCCGCCGAGCATATCCGTATGTGAAGTTTTCGCTTTACTGTATGTACCAAATACCCACAATGTTATACGTAGCATTGCCTAACTACACTGTACAGATTCTCTAAATGGCAGAGAATATTATATTCTCACGGTCTGTTTACGAGTTGTCAAATTTGAACAGTAAGTTTATTAGAAAAGATTGTAACATGATAAACAACCGTGGAACGTAAACATCGTGAGCTTCGAGCGGTGGCGTTCACAACACCGTTGGTTCTAAATCGATGTCAAGGACGGCTCTGTTGACAAAACTACGTCATGGTGGCTGTCAAGGGTGATAGAGATATAGAACAAGTAATCATACTGAAGTGTTGTGATGTTCTCCAGAATTAAGTTTGGCAAATAAATGGAGATAAACGTTTTAGTGTTTACACGCCAAAATAATTTAGAAAATGTATGCACCATCCAAAATTTTTTATTGACCTAAGAAGCAGAAATGAGCATTACATTCATTCAAAACTCGAAAATCTCAGATATTGCCAGAAATTTGACGATTAAACTATTAATATATTTTGTTTTTATTAGTTTACTACAAGCCATATCTGTTGCAAGTCCAATAACATTTATTTGGGAAGCACCGTAACCACGTTTTGATTTTTTTTTAAAGTTTTATGTGCATAAAACTACTAAGGAATGTATTTTACATAAATCAAGTGATTGGATGTCTTGATTTCTTTCAATGTAGTTATAGGTATATTTCATAATTTATAATCTGCAAAAGTTTTTTTTTATTAAAAAGACAAATAACTTAATTATTATTTTTAATTTATAAACTAACGTTAAGACAAGATTTTTATGCATAGCACAAAGGGTAACAATTATTATAAGCAATAATTATCAGCCTGAAACACTCATCAACATTGAAAAATCTTCGCAAAAATAAAGTTGATTGTTTTCAGGTAGAAAAAATATAATAAGCAGTAATTGTTGAATGAAACACTAGTATATATTGAATTATTTGCCGGGTATTTGATAAGCCCCCATAGCTCAGTGGTCAAGAGCAGCTGACCGGCAATCAGAAGGACACGGGTTCAAGTCCCGTTGGCGGCAAGTATCTTTTCTCGGAAGATTTTTCAATGTTGATGAGTGTTTCAGGCTGATAATTGTTGCTTATAATAATTGTTACAAATAACTTAGCTTACATCACTTAATTATTTGAACAGGGTGGCACAAAATTAATCATCCAATTTTGTTTTTGAATAACTTTTTTACTAAATAAAAAAAAAAAATATTTTGAGTAATATAAATCTTTACTTGGACTTTTTTTCTGTTAAGTGAAAAAGATGATATCCGTCAAGTGGCTGCCGCCAGTGTTGATACATATTTGTGCCCGTTTTATCGCTTTTTCCATGACTTTCCCGCAAGATTTCCGATGACAACTGTTCGCATTCCTGTCGAATATTCTCCTTAAGGGCTGCGATTGTCTGAGGCCTGTTGGCATAAACCCGCGACTTCAAATAGCCCCAAAGAAAGAAGTCTGGGATGGTTAAATCGGGCGATCTTGCTGGCCATACCAAATCGCCAAAGCGAGAGATTACGCGACCAGGAAATGCTTCCTTCACAATATCCATTGTGGCTCGTGCTGTGTTGCACCGTCTTGTTGAAACCACATGGTCACCAAGCCCCGCTCATCCAATTCCGGAAGTAAGCGCCCTGTAACTCCCGCGTTAACGCCGCACCACACAGTGGCTTTGAGTGGACTTAATGACTTTTCGTGCATCGCACGCGGATTTTCAGTGCCCTAGAAATGAATATTTTGCTTATTGGCGTAACCGTTTAAGTGGAAATGCGCCTCGTCGCTCAAGATGACTTTCGACACAAAATCGCTAAAAGCGTTAAAGCTTCAATCGACACAATTATTCCACGCTCTTGTGGAGTTGTCTTGAGTCTTGTCTGGTTAAACAAATGTCAAATATGATTGACGTACGACGCCATTTGCAAAAATTATAACATCTTTTGATAGGGTGATTACTTTTGCGCCACCTTGTACATACCTAATATACATGTTTCGTGAACAGTGTGCACATCATCAGGAGTAGGTAATGTACACAACGGTATTTGGGTACACTATGTATGATAATGTGAACATTATTCACGAAACATGTAGATTAGGTATGTACAAATAATTAAATGATGTAAACTAAGTTATTTGTCTTTTTAATAAAAAAAACCTTTTGTAGATAATAAATTATGTAATATACGTAAGTAATTTGTCTTTTTAATAAAATAAATAATGCCATCAAAGTGAAAACCTTTTTAGAAGAAGTTTTCTTCGAAAAAAACTGTAAAAAATATTACATCCGTGTATTAGATATATAATTACATAAATGAAATGTATTTATTGCTTCGAAAATCATAAAACCAGACCCATTTTACAGCGTGTTTATCACGCAATACATTTAATGCATTATTTCTTTAATTTATGAACTTAATGAATATTAATTAATTGTTTGTATTTTTATAATTAGGAATTTGGGAGGCAGGTATAGGTACCGCCGCCGGGAACCATTAATTGGATAACCAACACCTCTGCCATTGGTCACTCCAAGTGGTTCGCTACGTTTGGTGACTTAGCAGGGGTGCCCGGGTTCATAGGGTGAGGTTTGTCTGGGTCTTGGCGGCGGACGCGTCTGCCCAGCAACTGCGATCGGGAGAATATGGTTGAGGGAGTCTGTCTGACTTCTCTAGCCATACTCTCTCGGAACATTGCATCGCCTTGCACCGCCGTGGGTGGGATGGATTCATATCCTACGTTCGTCACTCCTGGACACACTGACCCCAGATTCCTACCCACCCCTCATACCCTTTTCCTTCCCAGAACGTCCTCTCCTTCCTTTCCTTAAAAGACCCCCACACAGTATCCCCAAAGATGACATAGGTCCTGATGGGATTATTTTTCTCAGGGCCTCCTGTGTGAAGCTATTTAAAAAGAAACGAATATTCCTTTTACCATATAAGTACTACGTTTATAAATTATTTTGTACCTTTACCTGCCCACCGAAAGGGTTTAAATAAGTTAGACTTAATCATAAACATATAATTAAATAGCAAATCAACATATTAATTTTATTAAAGTTAAGTTCTTATAGAAAATTTATTTCAACCTCACGTTTGGTTAACGATTAGCACCATTCCGATTATTTGGTCAACAAATTGGTCGTCAAATGGTCGCCGTTAATCAAATATTCTCGACCCGTTCCAGTGTTTGATCAAAATATTAATTGGCCGTCAAGCACAGCGGTCATGCTTGATGACCGAGTACAATTTGATCAATAGCTGAAAAAAAAATTCTCTCAGTCAATCGTAGCGTAAGACTATGACTTGCATATATTCATTAACATTGAGTATAGTTCCATGTGACGTCACTTCACTTATCTTTTGCGCCATTGTTAATAAACGTTGTACCTAACTTGCGTCACGTTCACACGCCGCAGAACAATCCACAATCGTCTCGAGCGGTTCAATATTAATGGAATTTAATGCAATTACAATTTCGGGATCATGTCATTACATTTTTTTGTTGACCCAAATTTTGCATAGGTAGGTATCTGCAAAATCAACGCGTATTGCGCCACATTTATACAATAATGTTGAGAAAACTAAAATATCCGCTTTATTAATAAACTAGCTGGTCCCCAGAATTTATTAATAGTCCTGCATCATGTGACCATTTACAGAGTTGATTAAAGTCAATTTGCATGAGTTCAATTGCAATTTTTGTATTTTTATGTGATATGACCAATGCCGTATCATCTGCGAATACAAAATGTTTCACAAAAGAGAAAAAAAAATTCATTATAGTTACATAAATTATATATAGTGTAGGTCCTAATATGGAACCTTGTGGAACTCCTGCTGGACGAAAGTCAAGATCAAGCTCTTTCTACGACACCTGACTATTAGCGAGCTTATTACGTTAAAAAGGCATTGAAAAAATGCACGAAATGTATACAAAGCGCGCTGCAATATTTTTCTACCGCAAAAAATCACGTAATTTTCAACGATAGTAATCAGCAGTAATTTTACTTATCTCCTCTCGCTGTATATATTTTTTCCATCTAGATTCATCCTATTGTCTGAGACAGGTACTTTCTAACGTATAACTCGATTCAGCAGCGAGTCTTAGTTTAATTGCCGTTTTTTATTGTTAGTACTTTTACCGTCTAAGGAAAGATGTACGTACAGGCGTTTATGGAGTATGGTTGCATAAGACGGTAAACATACCATGACGCAACAAGTTCTTAGCGGATGTAGTTCAACTAATATGCAAACAAGAAAGTAACGGATGTACCGGAGCAAGTGAAGCAGAAAATCTCACGGGTAATTATTATTCGTGTGCATGTTTTTAATGGAAAATAAAACCGCGTGTTGAATTTAATACCGAGCAAATGTCAGTTTGAAATGGCAGTAGGCATTATACAAAAAAGATAATATAAGACAAGTGTGTTTTGAAAGTGCCAAAAATTAACAAGATTTTAACTTACTCTTCGAGAAATTGATTTTGGAATATCGAAATTTCTCTGGGGATATTTTCTGTTTATCGGTACGAAGGTATCTACGTTAGCGTTCATTGTCTGTAAGCATGGATTAATCGGGGTTCCAACAAAGTAGTAATCACATTCCTACTTCTCAACCTTAGCTTATAGGTATACTAGACCCGGCCACACGTTGCTGTGGCTAACGAAACGAAACGCCATTACCCAACCTTTATAAAATCCACACCACCCGCTTGCCAGCTGCCCGCTGCCCGCTGCCTGAATTGAATATTTGAATTTCTCGACTTTTCTCTACTATAATAAGCATGTTTTTATACATATAAACCTTCCTCTTGAATCACTCTATCTATTGGTGAAAACCGTATGAAGATCCGTTGCGTAGTTTAAAAGATTAACGCGCACATACATTTTGAGCGACTTCATTTTATACTATGTAATGATTATTACCTTGCTAGGCAGTTTTGAAAAGTTCATTGTCGAACGACCGTCGCGTCGCCATCGTTTCACTTTCCAGTATCGCGTTAGATATTATGGGAAGAAAATCAGGTTCTGTCAAATGATATGTATTCATTCAATTCATTAATTCTGACTCAGTGATAAATTAACCGTATCGTAAATCTACAAGTAGAGAACAGATTTGCTTTGACCAGGAAAGTGGAAGCAAATAAGTATAGAAAACTGTTTACTCCTTCCCGTAGTCTGTGAACATCCTGTACCTCGAATGTCAGTCATTTTAAACGGAACTCACTGGCAACTTTCCAAATACCTTGGAATTATTGTTTTTAGTAATGCTTCACATTGCATTTAAAAAAAAATTATTATACCTAATCTTTATTTATTCAGTTACATAGGAGATTGTGCTGTGCCTGTCTCACCAGGAATTCATGTGTTGAGAGCAGGCGCCCCTTTTAGCATAAGTAGTTTAAAACAAAAATAAGAATGTTATTTACATTTAAATTAAAAGTGCAAGGACAATCAGCATCGTACCAATGGGAAAGCGTGCATTAGGAGGTTCTAAAAATATTGTTAATATATGATCTGTCTTTGCTAGTGATCCAAAACTTGGTATCTGATTTGTATTTTACGTAATTAGTGTGCTGTCTAATGGTCAGTGGAAGTGTATTATAAACAGCATTGACATATTTATATAAAAAAAAGATTGTCAGTAACACAAGTGGACTCACATCAATATGTATATATATGTTAACGTCACTTACTAGTGACTGATACTGACTGTACAGCACACAGAGGTAAAGTAAAATTGAAAAGTCACGATGTTTCAAACCTGCGCTGCCAAGAGTAAACCAAACCTCTCTTGTTCCAAACCTCTCTTCCCTTGACCGAAAGACTTTTTAACCTCAAGCTCTGGATAACTGATGCCTTAAAAATGAATATGAATAAATGTCATTATGTACCGTCGCATAAAAAATTGTACCGTAGGACACTATACTTTTGGTTGTGTGCACGAAGAATGGTCTCATTAGATTTTGTTATAGTTTTTTCGCTTAACACTTTAGCTAAGAATACGTTGTTGATATGCATATTAATTGTCATAATATGAATAACAGTAACTACGTAGTGACTTAAAAAGCCTTTCTTAAAAAGACATTCTTAGGTAGCGAACACGACACAAATATTAGCTGTAGATACTATAACAGATTCAATGCAGACCGAATACAAAGTATTAACTAGATAATAGAATAAACTGCTTTGTTTCTACTCCCAATATGGCCATTGTTGATTTTTGGCACTTGCACATTTCAATAGCATTTTACCAGCCATTGGTATGTAGTAATCAACGTAATCATTTAGATTAGTAAATTTCATAATCATAACCTACATTAAGTCTATTGTAAGATGCCATCATTGTAACATTGTTGATCTAGTACGTGATAATAATACAGAGGTAAAATAATATTATGTGTGATGAAACTTAACATCCATACATATTAAATATGCCATTTGTAAAATCGTGATATTAATCTACAATATCTGGAATAAAGTTCTAATGAAAAAATATAATGGTCCCTCAAAAGGCCGCATAAGAAAATTGTTGAAATTTTTTCAATCTGCTGAGATCATGACTAATGATATTCGTAAATCACCCGAATAAACAGCGATTTAGATGTGAACACCAATTTTCTAGGCGCTCATGATTTTCGATCAGTTCAGCGCATCAGTGACCTTCATCTTCAATTCAATTTCACCAGAGATCATTAGTTTCTTGAAGATCGAACTTTTGGTATTACAAGATCTGTCAAAACAAATTCGGGATACATTGCAGGATTCACGAATATTTTGATTTCTAACCATACTAAAACATTCATCTCTAAAACCACTTCACGAAGGTGCAAGTCTACCCTTTTCCACTAAATGACTATTAGTGTCCAGTTCCACTGTCCACATTTCAAAACAGAAGTTAACCTTCATGGATTCTTCGGGTCGTTGTGACCCGAAACTGAAATTTAACTGATAATGAAAGTCGTAATTATTAATATAATTTATAACGACTTCATAACAATTGTTAATTATCCATTCTCATGTTATCTTATCATCTCGGGTCAATAATACCCGAGTATGAAAAAGGTTCACGGGTCAGAATGCCCGTATCTTGTAAATAAAAATGCTTTGTTACAACAATACGTTTGGTTATTTAGCAGGGGTGCCCGGGTTCATGGGGTGAGGTTTGTCTAGGTCTTGGAGGCGGATGTCCAGGACACACTAAACCCCAGATTCCTACCCACAACTTAAACCCTTTTCCTTCCCAGAACTCTCCTCTCCTTCCTTTCCCTAAAAACAACCCTCCACACAGCATCCCTAAAGGTGATATAGGCCCTGAGGGAAATTATTTTCCTCAGGTCCTCCTGTATGGAGCTGATGTAAAAAAAATTAAGGTTTCTAAGAATATACTTACACACTTACTTGTGTCCTTATTTTTTTATTTAAGAAATATGTAGGTACTACAAATAATTTCACAATTATTATAAGCAATAATTATCAGCCTGAAGTATTTCCCCAACAAATGTAGTCATAATTTGTCTCGACGCCACCTAGCGAGGGATTTAACACTTACAATGTCTCTCTCGCAAAAATAAAGTTGGTTGTTTTCAGGTGGAAAAAAAAAAAATATATATATATATATATATAATAAGCAGTAATTGTTAAATGAAACACTAGTATAAATTCAATTATTTGGCGGATATTTGATAAGCCCCCATAGCTCAGTGGTCAAGAGCAGCTGACCGGCAATCAGAAGGACACGGGTTCAAGTCCCGTTGGCGGCAAGTATCTTTTTTCGGAAGATTTTTCAATGTTGATGAGTGTTTCAGGCTGATAATTATTGCTTATAATAATTGTTACCCTTTGTGCTATGCACAAAAATCTTGTCTAAACGTTAGTTTATAAATTAAAAATAATAATTAATATTTGACAAGTTTAAGTATTTCCCCGACAAATGTAGTCATAATTTGTCTCGACGCCACCTAGCGAGGGATTTAACACTTACAATGTCTCTCTCGCAAAAATAAAGTTGGTTGTTTTCAGGTGGAAAAAATATAATAAGCAGTAATTGTTGAATGAAACACTAGTATATATTGAATTATTTGGCGGGTATTTGATAAGGCCCCATAGCTCAGTAGTCAAGAGCAGCTGACCGGCAATCAGAAGGACACGGGTTCAAGTCCCGTTGGCGGCAAGTATCTTTTCTCGGACGATTTTTCAATGTTGATGAGTGTTTCAGGCTGATAATTATTGCTTATAATAATTGTTACCCTTTGTGCTATGCATAAAAATCTTGTCTAAACGTTAGTTTATAAATTAAAAATAATAACAAATAATTTCATTTAAAACCATTACTTTATATTTTTTTAAATCGGGTTAACATGGCCCGAAGGCCTTAAAGTGTACATAGTTTTGAGGAACCGAGGTTAATACTCTTTCTAAAATGTACTATATATGGGCATTCCTACAGTAATTGCCAATCACTTAAGACTTCGTGATTGGGCGAATCCGGAACGCATGCAGACATAATAGCACCGTAAGTGGCACAAACGTCTAAGAAACTGAGTGTTTTACCATTAAATAATTAACTAAATCCATGAAGTAAGTGCTCTGTAAAATCCAGTTCACCGACATTAAAAAATATTCTGCTAAAAGTTTTCAGAAAAGAGGTTAAAAAAATAAAATAAAATAATATTTTTTAAACGGAGCGAAACTTTCACGCGTTATTTTTTCCAAAGTAATACGTAACGTGTGTAAATGACGCAAATTTTCTTTAATCTCATACAAAGAGATGTTTATACTTCCAACACTTCGTTGTGTTTGGTTCCTTTTTCCCCTGAGTAGATACAACTCAAGCATACACACGTTAATCACACGCATTAGACTGGGTCCAGTTTTGTCCTCAGAGCACAATCAACAAGCAAAATAGAGAGCAGTTACACAGAGTTTGACCATAAACCACCAAAACGAAAGTTTTACCAAGCGAGATATAATTTATTTGAGGCAATAGGCGATATATTTTTTGTATTACAGATATGTCTATGTTCTTACATCACAGCACCTATACAACATTAGATGCAGATAACAAATTGATCAATCGCTTTTGGTGGGTTACAGTCACTCATTTTACATCAGTTTATTTTTTTATGAGCTGGTCTTTTGAGTCATTTAAACTGCCTTCAAATTATAGAGTCACGTTTATTGTGACTTAATTGTGTTTTTCCCTTGAATTTTACCGTTTAGTTGTGATCAATTATACACATTAAAGTTAATATGCATCTTTAGGAAGATCGTTAAATCACTTTTTCATTAAATTCATTTCGATTAAATTATACAGTAAATGCCTAATATGTTTTGGACTTCACCTTCATTCAAGATTGGAAGATACTCTCTATAGTTATTCTATATCACCGTGATAAGATACGAACAAAGTCAAAATATTTAGCATGCCACAAAATGGCAAGAATGACATGCATTTTCAAATAATTTGTTATAGTGATAAGAAGAGCTCTCACCTACTAATTTTGCTCTCGTCGGGTCAACTTGGGAATCCAAATTTTTTTTCTCACGAAATATTAGATTGTTCTTATTGTGAGGTGTTTTTAACGATTGGGTGCCATCTGGAAGATCCGCCTCTGCAGGAAGACGTTAGCTTTACAGGTCGGTGTCGTTTTTATACATTTAGGCAATTTCGGAAAACCATTGGTGATATATTTTTTGTCCGCGTAAGTAAATTCATAAATCACTATTTTTAACCACTGGATCGCTTTTTGCCACAATATGGCACTATTTAAAATACAACGGATTGCTTTTCTACTAATTTTAACAAATTTTCCCTTATATGTAAGTAATTAAGTAGAAATTTACGATTTTATAATATATATTTTTTAAATCCTACGAATATGTGAAAATCGACAAAAGATAGGTGAATTCATTGGCTATATAGAACTATAATCAGTTTGTATGCCTTCATATTACAATTCGGAGGCATTATTTTTTTAATGTAGGCGGAAAATATTCAAAATGATCACCAAAAAATCTCTAGCAATCACTAATTTTGGGGATATTTTTTCGCCCCAGCCTTATAATGTCATTACTTCATCCTCACAAGTTCGTACTTCGTAGTTCCACTGGCTCTGAAGAATACGAGTAAATAGCACCCCTTGCATTTTGGGAGGCGGGTATGGGTTCCGCCGCCCCGGGAGCCATTTATTAGATAACCAAAACCTGTACAATAGGTCACCTTCAGTGGTTTGCTGCGTTTGGTGACTTGACAGAGGTGCCCGGGTTCATTTTGTGAGGTTTGTCAAGATCTTGGCGGCCGATGTTTCTGCCCACCTGCGGATCTAGAGAGACTGGTTGAAGAGGTCTTTTAACTTCTCCAGCCAAAACTCCTCGACCCATCGCCTTGCACCGCACTTGAAGGGATAGATTCATACCTCCGTCACTCCTGAACACACTGACCCCCAGATTCCTACCCTCCCCTCATACCTATTTCCTTCCCAGAACTTCCTCTTCTTCCTTTCATTAAAAAACCCTCCACACAGCATCCCCTAAGATGACATAAGCCACTAGGAAAATTATTTTCCTCAGAGCCTCCTATATGGAGCCTATGTGAAAAAAATATTTTAAAAATAAACCATAAATTATAGAAACGTTTTAAAAATTTGATTGAACCTAATTGAATTGAAATTGAGACCATGATTAATCATTCAATACGTGGTATAATAGATGTACGACGTTCTGAGCTGTATTTTTTTCTCATACAGACCTTCTTTATTTCCAGAGAGAGCAAACACCTGCCTATTACAAACCTGTAAGCTAGGAACTTGATGCATTCGAACATACATATTACACAGATATCATTATATTCGTTAGATGATGACCGTACGCGATATGCGAGTACCATTACCGACAAGTGAAATAAGATTGTTGCTTTTGTGCGACCGGCAGCGCGTTACAAAAAACATTGATTGTATTATATTATGTGGTGGCAAGATTGGGCTTAATTTCATTGAAAGTGTAGACATACGAAATAATGGAGATTGATTTGCTTTTATTTTTACAGATCGAACGTTTCTTTCATTTTGAAATTTCAGCACAACTTTTTAACATACTTGAAAAACAGCAATATCTAAAACCCCTTATTGTTATTTTGAACACTTCTTGTGAAATAAAGATAGGATCAATCGTTTTTATAAATTATTTTTTCCCATTTATTTACTACATATTATCTACTAATTTACCTAGCCTCACAACTTACCAGAGGATTCCGAACTGTTGGTACTCTTGTGCGGTATTTGCAAGAAAAAAGATCAACGAAATCATTTTCACAAGATCACAAACACCACCAATCCATTTATTTAAGATTTTTAACATGTCTAAAAAAGTTTCGGTTTCGGTTTCTGTTTCGGCCGAAACTGAGACAGACACCGAAGATTCGGTTTCAGCGGAAAGTCCAGTTTCGGTCGGACACTAATTTTAAGGGCTTTGGATTGTCAAGCGGCTTGATGGCAAGCACGTAAATTTGTTGTCTATTATTATTAAGGCTTGACGCGTGCATCAAGCCGTTGTGGCAAGACTTTGTTTATGCCTTCATGTGATTGCTTGCGAGAGGCATTTAAAAATTTTACTCATTTGTCAATGCTTTCGTGTGATTTTCGATAGTCATAGGGGATTTTGTGCGAAATAAAATCTTATAAAGAAAAAACATAATGTATTATGTTATAATAAATGTTATATATAACATTTATTAAAAACATAATAAGTACATAATGTTTTTTCTTTATTAGATTTTATTTCTAAATATTATAATATAATATCAACATTATAACATTATTAAATTTCATAAGTGCATTAATTTAAAAGAAAAATCTGATGGATTTCTACTAATTAAACAAAAAAAACAATTAATGCCTATTTTATTATAATTTTATCTAATATACACAATAGTTTTACGTGATACGTAACATCTAAATCACCACTCATCGTATTTTTTTTTTGTCTATAGATACCTATTTGTCCATGCTTGTTTGTTTATGCCCAAAAATATAAATTCGCATCAAGCCTGTTGCCAGCATGTAGAATGTAGATTGTTGAGCAATGCTTGTGACAAGCCACAAGCATTCTCTGGAGATGTTCAAATGCTAGCCATAGACAAAAAAAAAACAGTAGGATAAAACAATCAAGCGATAAAATTGATCTTGCTAAGTACCTAGTAGCAACTTCAGTAAGTAATATAATACCATCAGGGCACCCACATATTAGTATGTACAATACAGCCTCGTGTGTTCACTGATTGAACTTTCGTTTTCTCTCGAACGAAAGAATGAACCGAAAGTGAACGTTATGCAGTAAACACAAACATCTTTAACGCGAATTTACTGCCTTTCGGTCAGTACGCCAACGCGGGTACTTACAGAAAAAGATGGAACATCACGATAAAATTGCTTTGACGAGTTTGTTCATTACAAAATAATGCTATAGTTAAGCTTAACACATCCAAATTTACTTACTACATACGATGCTGGTCATAAAATAAACAAATATATTTGTTATGTGAAAACAAATCACTTTCGATGTAACAGTTATTAATCTAAATTATCAAAATATTACGGAATCAATTTCAGGATATTAAAATGAAGAAAATGACAAAAGAACTGCAACTACGGAAAAATAAGTACCTATGGACAAAAACATTTCAAAGAGTGGTGATTAATTAGCTAAAGGAATCATATAAAATAAACAATCTTGTAAAATAAAAATATATTTTAGAAGAGATAACAATTGCATAAAGAAATTTTTATATTTATGTTTTTTTATACAGATATATAGTACAGTTTATCATCTGTTTTCCTATGTACCCAATCAGTATTTAGGTGCAAACCTTAGTGCATTATCCTAAATACCATTCTCGTATCACATTTTTAATGTTTTAATAACATGAATTAGTAATCTAATAATCAACTATTTTACTTGTCAAAGATTTCAATGATTAACTGTTGGTGTACCTACCAACATATCCAAAAACACTATAGATATATCTACTGAAGATCCAACCAAAATACCAATGGGTACTGAATATGAGAGTAATTTTGATATAAAGATAGATGTCGTTATTCCCGACTCGGTAGGTACAACAATTATTTTTTATCAAATACCTCAAGTATTTCCCTAACTATCTTATATATACATGTTCTTCCATGTAACTTATATTATGTATGATCTATTTTTATATCAGATGGAGAGATGTTAGATAGTCGGAGAAGGTTTATCTGCTGAGAAGTTATACGAGTGGTTCGTGCTTAAATAAAGAAACTGTTCCAAGAAGAAAAAAATGCATTGAAACCAGATGGGTTGGTAACTACACGTCAAAAGAAACTGCAAACTGATATATGTGGAGAAAGTAAAATCCTGATGGTCATTAAATTGAGGAATGGCACTTGAACTCCGACCTTTTCAGAACAAGCCTAAGAATAGTATAAGAAACCGCACAAATTAATGAAATGCATCCACTGTCTGTATGAATACTTCTAAATCCACTCTTTGAGCGCTTCATTTTACGTTTATTTCTTTGGGGTCAAAAGTCAATTTTCAACTCTCCCAAACATTTTAATGCTCTTTTTTAAAATAAGGTAGTTCTCACGTAGGTACCCATACAGTTTTCTAAAGATATGACATAACTATGTTTTAGCTATCGTTGGAAAAAAAACGGTTATTGATTACCGACAATAAATGTGATATTGTTATTATCGTTTAACGTCCATAATTAAATCATCGTGTTGGTAGACAGCCATAACAACACATTACACACGTATAATTTTATCTTTCCCGTTCACTAAACACTGTATGAACATTATCTGCACGGTTCTGAGTCCTGTTTTTCAATCGCCATTCAATAAAATTTAAACTATCGAACATAACTAATGTATAATTATATAAATACTAGATTTTTCCTGCAGCTTCGCTCGCATGGTGTAAGGGGGGTTCCCACTCCGCCTCCTCCACCTCCCCCCCTCTCAACGCCCTCCCTCCCCCCTTTCCAACTCCTCACCCCCCCCCCCCCACCCACCCTCCCTTATCTCTCCCTCCCTCCCGCTTTCCATATATTCAATCCCAGTAAATTCTGTTTTTAAACAGCCCGCATGCCACCTTTTACAATTTTTATTAAAATTTCCACTTTTCATGCATATTACATTTGGTACCTAACATAGGTACCTACCTATTTAAAATATCTAAAATTCTTGATTCGATTCCAACTATTAGAGTACATACTTTAAATAAATTTATCAACTTAAAGATTTTCAAAAATAGAATCCTGATTTAACAATCATTGTTTTGCAAAATGTCATTCTCAAACACGCGAACTGTCAAACGTGCGAAAGTCGTTAGGTTTTCTGAAATTATCCAATTTTCTTAATTTTTCTATCCGTAAGAACCATCCCCGTACTTCAAGGAATATTCTAAAAAAATAATTAGCGTAATCGGTTCAGCTGCTCTCGAGATTTGCGCTTAGCAACACATTCAGCGATTCATTTTTATATATAAGCATGCCGTGACTTTTCGCAATTTTCTTAAATAAACAGTTTGGTATTGGAGCTTTTGTGAGCAATTTTTCATCCGACTTTTTATGGGTATGTGTAAAATACTGAAAACAAACAAATAAAATAATATATCTGAAATAAATTAAATAAAAATGGTTTTGTTCTGGAAAATCTGTAAAATAGGAATAAAATAAGTCATTTAAGCTTGAAACATTTATACCTACATTTATGTACCTTTTTCTTTTGTAAAATCAACGTAAATTTTATATGTCATCTCGTCTCAAAAGTTCCTCGTTTTTAATCACGTTTGAAGCACCCGCCCCCCAAGTGGACACGTTTTATTCATCGTGTGTTTGACAATTGACATGGCAGCTAATTAAATTCGCTTTGAAGCTCATCAGTGCATGTGATCATTAATTAATTTTTAACGTTTTCCCAATTTAGGTTATCATCAGAAAAATCAAAGAAATTCTGTTTCAATAAAATTATTTTTTTTTTTAATTACGAGTATCTTTTCCCAAAAACGCATTTTTTTTATTTATTTTTCTATGACCTTATTATTGTAAGTGCGTACCTAAATTGATATACTTTTCAACCTATATTATTCCGTCAGGTCTCGTCGATTGCTAATTCAATGTTGAAAGATTTAAAACAATAAGGTATTTTCAATCTGAACTTATGTCCAAAAGATATAAGATCAAATTCGTGGTTTGCAACACAAAATAATGGTTAGAAGGCGCAATATTATATTTCCTAATTCCAATGGTGTTTAGATTTTAGGCTTTGTAGTAATAGTTGATTGACTGTGGATGTACATCGAGTGTTTTTGTTTCCCAGTAAAATGAAATAAAAAATACACAATACCTGATTTGGTAAAAATGATACGAGACATCATAGGTTTTCAGACTAAGTTCATAATAATACAAGAAACCATAAATTTTCAGACTAAGCTCGTAATCGGACGGCATCTACGAGTTTTATTTTTCAACTACTTCGTGATATGGCAACAATATGCATCATATTATGATTTATGAAAAAAATTATTATTTCTTTTAATTTTTTTTATTGTAATATAAAAAATATGGATTACATATATATATTTTACAAAATATTATATTAAAGGTAGTTTTGGTCATGTATACCTTATCAGAAAAGAGAAGCTCATGTGCCTGATAAGAAGGCCACGATTCTTAGTTAGATTGTATGTTATAATATGTTTTGTATAAAATATATTATAACTTACAATGCTTAATTATTTTAACTAGTATTTCCAATTTTTACTCTGTGGGGGTTAGGGTAGACCTAGTGTCTAAAAAAGTATATGTTTTCAATTTTCTTTTATGTAATAAATCAAAACATCATTCCTCTGAAATTGTAAGATTTGTAAGAGGCACTTAAATACCTAGCCATTAAATTATAAACAACGTAACGTACAAAATAATAAAATTAGGAATAATAAAAATTTACAAAAAAAAGTCACCGTATCACTGACAATTTTTTTTTTAATCTTTCTTCAGGAAGATAGGTAGACACCAAGAAATTGAAAAAAATGCGATTAAAAAGGTCCAAATAAACACGACATAATCTTAACTTAATTATTAAAACGTCGACTCTTTTGAAACGGAAACGGAACATACAAACAACTTTACAGACAGACTCAACTTACTTGAACTTGGACTTACACAAACAAATGGTAAAAATTACTGCCTCAGCACTGGCAGGCACTGAGGCACTGGCACTGAGGCAGGTTAAGAGGAAAAAAAAAACAATTTAAATTTGCACCAAAGTAAGGAATAGTGTGATACCTTGGAGACTGGGGTTATAACCTTTGGTATTTCATCGTTAATAGTTTCTGTACTTTTGATTGATTTCACAAATTATTTTTCAGGCGAATTTTTTTAAATACAGTTTTAAGACTCATGGCTGTCGTAAGAACATTAAATGTTAAATATCCTCATACGTGCTTTTCAATTACACCAGACACATAAACATAATTATAATCTGGAAATTATATGGAAGATTGATTGTTTTTAAAGATTAATAGGTGTTTAATGATAAAGAATCCGTTAAAAACAAATTGCTTACACTCTAGGAGACCCCTATAAAGCAAAGCAAACTATATAAAATATGTAGTAGTAGTATGACCTTCATTTTGTGCCTATGGTATTACTAATTTATGCAAACCTACAGTTCATAAGCGAAGACGCACATAGAAAAAACCCATTTCAGTAAAGATTTTCAACGTTCGTATCTACGTAGAAAAGAAAAAAAAGACTCTTCAGTCTGGCTTTTATACTAACCCTACTGTTTGATTTTAAAATAAAATTAGTTAAAATAAGTGGGGTGTTGTTTATATTACTTTAAATTTTACTCCAATAAACTTTTCTTCCTTATTTCAGGTTTTCACGAGTACTTGTGGCTCTTGCAGAAAGTAATTTGCTTCTCCAATGGCTTTACTGATTTTCAATATAAAAAATGTTTCTGAAAAATTAAAATAAATGTAGAAACAATGTAGCTTGTCTTTTTATTTAATGTTGTTTAATGTTAAATTAATATTTCAAACCTCCATAACTCGATTGATTTTTAAGATGAAGTTATACGTGAAATCCTATTTAGATACTATTTTGATTAATCTTTACGACGAATCGGCTTACAGTATGAACATCAAAAAATCTGTTACAGATAATTTGAAGTTTTTACTAGCTATTCTACAATTAATTCTGGAATTACAATAAAATGATTATTTACCTAACAAAAAATATAAGCGTAAACCACTAAAAAAATGTTTTTTCATGACTTAACTATGAATTAATACAAAAAACTTTTTTTTTTAAATACCCCTTTATGGCTTAGACTATTTTTAAGGTTTTCTATGTTCTAACTTTTTTTCGTTCTTATAAAATTATGCACAAAATAAATAAAAACCACGTTTTCGCTTAGTTGCCTCGTGCAAATAAGACGCTCGATTTTAAATTTTGCAGGCATGAGAATCGAAATATTTCTAGCATTTATATTCCTCAAGAAAAGCTGTAATAAACCATCTATCTGTTATCCAGATTTTCGTTTGTATTCAGTAATTCAGTAATTGTTCTTAATCTCGAATACTTTCTCATTCCCGCATCCCTTCGTCTCTTAGTAATTAGGGCGAGGGGTGATATTGGTTAGTTTTTTACCCTGATCCCTGACAGGGATGTCACAGCTTTGATGACCGGTATAAGATCATGTGTTAACTCTAAAGAGCATGTTGCTTTTCGGTTCTTACCGCGCATCTTCAGGTTAAATACTAGCAGGACTGAACCAAGAGACGTTTTGTAAACCGTCTGCTTTCGGAGTTCTGCTAACCCTGAGTAAAGATACCCTTTTGGTAAAACGAACGGTTAAGGGAAAAATAATGTTTCCTCTGGGAGAACCGACACAGATATAACCTGTTTATCAGTGAATCCATAAAGTATATAATATATCCATAAACTTCCAATTGTTGAACTGCTTTAAATACGCGTTGCAAATTGATTGTACACAAAATAAAGATTAATTGTTCACCGTTAAAATTGTGCATTTTTGCCGCGCATGTCTTTTCGAACTTATACTCCTATTTTTCCTTAAAAGTACCCTCTACAAAGCATACGCAAATATGATACAGGTTCCAAGGAAAATATTTTTTCTCAGGGCCTTCTTTGTGGAGTTGATGTAAAAAAATGTGTTTTTCAGTCAGGAACGAAAGACAAAAATATTTCAGGTAATGTACAGCTAAGTCATTAAAATACTGTGGTAAATTTGCGTAAGTCAACATCCAATCTAGTTCATTGTGAGTGAATGGCCAGAACCAGATTATTCTCGAGATGGGCGAAAGTGATGTTCCGGCAGCGCATAATAGGGAGTGGCAAGTAATTACAGTACTACAGATGGCTAAATCAGGTTATGACATCACACCGCTTTGGACGATATTCCACTCTTACAATTTTCGCAAGACAGACAACCGGTTGCTATGACTGAAAGAAAGATGCCGTTCTATGAGCCTTCCTGACGCAGTTATAACACTCTGGTAAATTCCAAGATTGGTTTTCCGCAATTAATTGGTAATACTTATGTAGTCTTATGCAATTAAAACCTCTGATACAGTAAACCGTTTATAATTATAATAATTTAGACAGAACACAACTCAGTTTAAGTATAAATCAGACACCAAGTCTTAGATCATTAGCCAAGATTTAAAGACTTTATGCCACTCTCGACTGGAATATGGAGTAATAGGATGGGGCGCAGCAGCATCTAATCACATAAAACAACTCAAGGTAACTCAGAATTGCATCATAAAGACTATACTGAAGGTCCCCATAAGGACGTCAACAACAGAAACTTTTAAACAGTTTGATGTTCCAAGCATACAGAAAATCTACGCCAAAAACATTCTAGTACATCACCACAAAAATTATTCAGAGGCAGACACCTCACATGCTCATAAAACCAGAGCCAAACAAACAGACATACTTAATATACCAAAGTGTAACTCTTCATTTGGACAAAGAAGTTCAGAATTTTTAGCAGTAAAGTTATATAATAAACTCCCACTTAGTACCAAACAAATTATAACAAAAAATAGCTACATTAAGGACATTAAATGTTGGCTGAAGGAACTATCGGAAAATGAACTTACTTGTATACTTAAAACAACGTCATAGAAGTTTCTGGAAAACCTTATCCAAACAATGAAGTTAAACCATAGAAGTCGCTGAAAACTTATCCTAAGCATAGTCCCCCTCAACACAGGATCTACGAAAGGAGGACTACGAAAATATTTACTATTTTATACATGTTTCATATAAAAATGTAAAAAAATAATAAATGTATAGTTACTAAATAAAAAATAAAAAATAAAAGATTTTATTAAAACCAATTAATAAGAATACATTTTCAATGGTACGATACTCTTTGTCTTTTACTTTAAACATTGTGTTATTTGTATTTTTGTTATAAACTGATTATATTCACGTAAATTTATATTCGCCTTCACTTAAAAGGACGCGTTTCCAAACGGTACGATGATGATTGTCTGTTATAATAATGAAAAAAAAACATACTTATTGTAGAATATCTTTGCACAGTGCCAGGGAATATCGTACCCGCTTTACGTTTCAATTGTGGTAGAGGTGCATAAATGGGGTAAACTTTTCTTCCTGGCGAGCGGTTTGCATATTGTTCCTGTCTTAAATAGGGCTCCTATTTTTTCTATTTTTCAAGCCCTACAGTAAAACGATTATAACCAAAATTGACGTAGCTAAATATTATAGCAAAATTCAATGAACCTCCAAGCTGAGCAGTGTATTGCTCTACCTTTGGTGCCTTCTCCTAACGGAGATTAGCAATCATCAAGGCAATATTAACCAAATATTAATCTGCAAACTTTCTAGCCACTCATTTTGCAAAGCTGCTCTTGTTTAAATTTTTATAAACTCAGATTAAGACCACCATCTGAAATACCATTTTCCTCTTGTAAACTGAAAACCTAAGCCACAATCTACTAAATTATAGTGTCCTGTTTAATTTGCAATGGTTTGTTTGATTTCATGCGAAATTTAACTAAATCGTAATTAGATACTCTCGTAAAATGCGAAATGTTAATCTTATGTTGCTATCGCAATAGAGTTCCGACCGTAAGAAAGCAGTGTGACTATGGCATCCCCATTTTCGGGTATGTTATGGGGTTAATTGAAGTAGGGCAGGGAAGAAAAAATGATGTAAAGGGAGAAGAAGGTGAAGAGCTTCCTAATGTTCTAGGATTTTTTTTAGGTTTATTAATTATTAACTGGTTCAATATGTGCTCTATAAAATTACAGATTTATGGTATAAGTCATCATAATTTACCATTTTAATTTATTTGCAGTGCCAAAAACCATTTAATTGCATGGAATAATAAATATATGGAACCTGGCTGAAAATAAACAACTGAAACAATGCTAAAGGTCTCATTAATATGATGGTTTTTGAAGAGTTGCAAAATATTTTCGTTATTTGTTTTTGGGGTGTTACGCCGTGTTGCGCTGCCTCCTTCAATAGCCAACGTTTCTGACACCGTTGCAGTGTCCATCATCAGGGCAGATAACAAAAACAAATAACGAAAATACTTTTTGCCGTGAAAATCTAAAAATGTACCTGTCGCGAAATAATTTTAAAAATTACTTAAAATAACGCTCATTGTAAAGATTATTTCTTCTTATCTTACCTTATCTCTTTGCGGCTCATACAAGAAGATTCAGTGTACCGCCAATACTGTATAACATAGTATGAAATATTTCCGCTGGAGTTATTTCAATAAAGAAGACTTCAGCACCTGTCTTAGAAAATAAGATCTTATAGCTATTATGCCAAATGCAGGTATTTCTAACGAGTGGCATGTATGTAAATGACGCGGGATCTGAGACGACGAACAAAACATGATGTCTAACTACGGTAGATTTAACGGCATGCGTGCCGTATCTGACCCGTTCACGTTCAGCAATTTTTTACGTTTGTGGCATACCATCAATGACGGATAATGAGACAGAGTAGACAGACGGAAATATTTCCAGTAATATTAGTAGGTACGTGTGAAGAATTTCAATTAATTGTGCAAAATTAAAACTTGACTTGACGTCTATTAGCGATGTTTCATATACATGTACCTTTCTAAGCCTGTAGAAAGGCCGTTTTATTGGAAGATTGATGTTTTTTATGAGAAAAATGGACTTTCGTGGAAGCAAAAAAATATTTACGCTCACGATTTCTGGAATTGGCTTCTCTACAGTTTGGCCAAGCTTTCTGAACTTATCAGTACTTTACAGAAAAATCTCACGTCCTTAAAAATAGATTCTACTGACAATAATGAATATTTTATGAACTCACTCTCACTAATCAGTAAAAAACAAAGGATGTCTCGGATGCATTGGAATAATCTCATTTTTAAACCTTGAAGTTTTAAATCCTCATCCGGTGGTATTATTAAAGAAAGAAATAAATTATTTATTTTTATCTTGGGGAGATCAACAGTTTACACCAGTTTTACATGTGTAATTTACTTAAATATAATTAAAACAATAGACGCTGCGTAATTTATTAAAACATTCCATTTTTTTCTTTGATTTAGTTGGGTATAAATACATTCTAAATATATATTTAATTGTAATAATTTCTTTAAATTTAATGTCTTTAAATTCATTTTGTTTTAATTTTTAGTAGATATTAATTTTAATAACATTAATAGAGATCGGTCAATGACTGAGTTGACGTCGCGTTTGGATTCCATCCGGGCGTCGCGTGTTCAACCCCTCGGCTGGCTAAGTCCTCCATCACAACACAAGCAATATTTTCTGCTTCCTGTGCTTGTAGTAGGAGATTTTGATATATTGTCAGGTTATTCCTAACCCGGAAAGAATAAGAACCCCGTTTAAAAATAAAATAAATTTCATATTTATTTTCGTTTCAATTGAAGGTATCTGAGAGAATGTTTTTATATGTTGAACATAATCTTATTGCAAGGCACGCAATTTATTTCAATTTGTTTTACTGTATTTTTCAATAAAACGTTTGATTATTTATGAATTTTATTATGAATTTTAAATTTTATTAATTTTATTATTTTTATATATATTTTTTTTATTATGTGATAATTATTCATGAATTTTGACATAGTATTCAGAGGGTGTCAATGAGAATGTAAGTGATATTAAATGCTTCTAGATAACCCAAAAACTGATCTTTTAAAATTGTATACTGATGTCTCTCGTGTCTAGGATGAACGAAGTATGTATGAAGAATGAGTTAATGACGAATGTAAGTAAGTCTAAATTCATGGTGTTTGAAAGAGAGAGTACGAAAACAGTGTGCAATATAGTTGTGAATGATTAAAACTTGGAGCAGGTGGATGAGTTTGTGTGTCTGGGTAGTATGTTTACGAGAGATGGAAAGGCTGATAGAGATATTGAAAGAAGGGTAAATGCAGGTAATTCCATTAATGGAGGGTTGAATGCAGTTATAATAATAATAGGATAATTTATAAAGCGCCGTTTTTGTGAAAAATCACCTCAAGTGCGCTGTACAATTTATTAGGAATGCTGAGGTTCTAACTAATTTTACTATTTACGAATGGATACAGAAACATACTTGGCGCTAATAAAAAAACTGCCAAAAGAAGCGAAGCTAGCAGTCCACAATGGAGTCCTGGTACCTACCCTGATTATAGTATAGCATTAAGGGATGGAACTGGCAGAGGAAGAATGAAAGAAATGAAGAAAGAATGAAGAATGTATGCTGTTGAATTGAGATCCTGAGGCGTATGTGTGATAAAACCATGTATGATCGTGTGAGAAATGTGGAGATACGCAAAGAATACAAGGCCGATGTAAGCGTAATGAGTAAGATTAAGAAAAGGACCCTCAGATGGTTTGGGCATGTAGAGCGAATGAATGAAGAAAGTAGTGTAAGAAGAATGTGAATGGTAGAAGGAGTCTGGGACGCCAGAGGTAGACTATGTCAAGAGTCAGAATAATATGTATGAGAATATGTATGAATAGTATGTATGAGACAATGTATGAATGTGAATGAGGCAAACAGTGCGTGCCAAGACCGAGTTGTTGGCGGTCCGTCCTCTCTGCCTACCCCTGCGTGGAAACGGCGTGATGGATAATTAGTTATCTTTTAAAAACAATAATTATCGATGTAATGTCTGCATTTTTCAAGTTCATTCTCGTGGTAATGGCATCATATTTGTTTGCCTATGTATTTCTAAGATCTAAGATGCAAATGGAGAGATGAGTTTATGAATGGATTCTGCCGTCTGCCGTCACGTCACGCGTCCCCTTGAACCGGTGACCTCGAGTTGTAACGCTGGCATGCCACCAGTGGGACAAGCACGCAATGTCAATGATAGGCAATTAGACGACCTGTGGATACACTGTGCCATTTTAAAGCCGAGAAATTTCAGCGAACATTTCAGTTCATAATAAAATTGAAAATGTTATAATTTTTTTGTTGATTAGCAACGTTATTAATTTGGGTTGCGGGTATGGGTACTGCCACCCCGGAATCGTCTACCCGGTTACTTCGCAGGTTTGCCCGGATTCATGGTGTGAGTTTTATCCTTGTCCTGAAGGTGGATGCTTCTGCCCACCACCTGCGTGGCAGGCCTGTTCGCAAGAGACTAGTTGGGGAGACGTTTTGGTCATTCCAGTAGGACTCTTTCGGAACATCTCCTTCACCGCTGATCCCCAAATTCCTACCCTCCCCACATACATTTTTACTTACCAGAACTTCGTCTCCTTCCTTCCCTCAAAAGACTCTCAACACGGCATCCCCAAAGGCGGCAAGGGGCCTGAGGGGAATTATTTTCCACTGGGCCTCCTGCGTGGAGCTAATGTGAGAAAACGTCATATTGGGATGAGGTTGAAGTAAGGACAGGATTCAAGGATCGGCTTTCAGTACTTGTAATTAACTAAAAAATATGAAGTAAATTATTTTAAATATTTATTTAAAACCTTAATAAAACACGTCTCTTAAAAAAATCAGAGTGTGCAATTCATACGCGGTAGAAGTAAAACCTTCCGAAAACTAAAGTAGACAAGAGAAGGAAGGCTACGAAGCACCGCTTAAAGAGGAGACCGATTGTACTATCCCTTTCTCTTGCAGGCTAAATTCTATAGATGTTTATGTTTTTAGTGTCGCTTTTTCGTTTCATCGGGTTTCAAATCACAACTGTGATAAAGAAGTTTTCACTTCAAAACCCGTATAAATGCGTAAAATAATAAAATAGGAAGGCTTATTTCAGAGTCGATCAGTAACCACGTAACTAACTACCTTTGCATGAGGAAAATTATTACCTTCACGTTAATAAATAAAGTAATGTAAAGTAATTAAGTAATGACGTAAACATTCAATTTATTATTCTATTGCACTTCCTGTAACGAATTTCTTTTCTTATTTATTACTTGTTTTATACAAGTTGCGTATAGGCTAGGCCCGGCTTCCCGTATTTATACCGATTTATTACACGATTTCCTTAAATACTTTAAGTTTTGAAGATCTTAAAAAATATATGTTATTCTTGAAAATAATATCTACACATTCCCTTCGCCGAAACGGCAATTATATGAAATTCCCTCGATAGAAAAAAATCGCAAAGTATGCTACGAAAAGTATTATGAATACGTTTTTTAAAAGTTATTTTACAAGTTATATGTACGAAAAAATTCACAGCTAACTAACTAACTAACCATCACGCCGTTTCCCCGCAGGGGTAGGCAGAGAGGATGGACCGCCAAACAACTCGGTCTTGGCACACACTCTTTGCCTCACCCACATTCATACATCGTCTCATACATTCTCTTCTATTATTCTGACTTTTGACATGGCCCGACTCAAGTATATGGTTCACTCGATCGTGTCATGTCTTCCTCGGGCGTCCCCGACTTCTTCTACCATTCACATTCGCGTCGTATATTCTTCTTACACTACTTTCTTCGTTCATTCGCTCTACATGCCCAAACCATCTGAGGGTCCCTTTCTTAAACTTACTCATTATGCTTACATCAGCCTTACATTCTCTGCGGATATCCACATTTCTCACACGATCATTTTTTTACCACACATACGTCTCAGGGATCTCATTTCAAGAGCATTCAGTTTGTTTTCAACAGCATTCAGCAAAATTCACAGTGTTTCGTTAAATGCTATTTTAGACAATCCCAATGAGATTTTTGCCCTGTTTTAAACGCGCCGTGTTTTATTAATATTTTCGTTTTTAATACATGCGCCCTCTCTAACATTCGTATTGACATACCTTTCCATCTTCTTCTTTTTGAGCGGGTACACCGCGCCTTAACAAACTCAAGAATACCTGCGTAGGTAGATGTGTCATCAATTAATATATAAATTTAAATACGTGCATAATTTTAATTTCAGGCTATCGCCCATCAGTATCTACCATCGGATGTTAGGTGTATTGGAGAAATTGAGATGTTCATTCGCGATATTTTATCGCCAATCTATTCGTGACATGTATATAACCGTGTTTTATAACATTTAACCCTAGAGGTATAATCTTACTTTTACCTACGTGCAATTTGGTAGGCGGGAATGGGTACCGCCGCCCCAGGAACCTTTATTGGATAACCAACACCTCAGCCATAGGTCACCCCAAGTGGTTCGCTAAGTTTGGTGACTAAGCAGGTGTGCCCGGGTTCATGGGATGAGGTGTGTTTAGGTCTGATGACCAGGACACACTGAACCCCAGATTCCTACCCACCTCTTCAACTCTTTTCCTTCCCAGAACCATCCTCTCCTTCCTTTCCCTAAAAAACCCTCCACACAGCATCCCCAAAGATGACATAGGCCCTCAGGGAAATTATTTTCCTCAGGGCCTCCTGTGTGGAGCTCATGTAAAAAAAAAAGATTAATCGTCTTAAAGACGACTGAAGTTTGAAAGTGTATAGTTGACATAATATCATACTTACATAGTTTAAAGGTGGTTGAATAATTAGCTTAGGGTTTTGTACTTAAAATAAAACCAAAATAATTATCAAAAACGGTGACCCGACAATTCGTCCTGCGACAATTCATCCGGCGACAGTTCATCCTGCGATAATTCATCCGGCCGACAGTTCATCCTGCCGACAGTTCATCCTGCCGACAGTTCATCCCGCCGACAATTCATCCGGCGATAATTCATCCTGCCTGATCATTTAGAAGATTTTTATTAAGTAAGTATGCAAAGAGGATATACGGCCGTACAACCAAAATCGATATACTTATATCTGAAGGCATCTTGAGTGGAAATCCGCTGTAAAAATATTTTTACTAACAATAATTTCGACTCTCCGAAGAAGCATGCGTGTATAACTATAGGTTAGGTTAGGTTGAATTGTCAGGATGAATTGTCGCCGGATGAATTGTCGGCGGGATGAACCGTCAACAGGATGAACTGTCGCCGGATGAATTGTCGCAGGATGAACTGTCATGGAACCCTATTTTTGTAATAATATTTAACTCTGTTTCAGATTTTTGATTATATTGTCTTCATCTAAATATTATTACAAAAATAGTTTAGACAAAATCCGACGACGCTTCAGTTGTAAGGCGAACTTTAAAAAACACACGAAATATTCAGAGTGATTTACGACTTGCATTGATTATAGATTATTATAAAATTGATTTGTTTCTCACATAATGAATTAAAAGTATTTCTCACGGCGCGGCTTCTGGCGGAGAGAGGTAATTTTGGGTCAAATATGAAAACCGGTTCAGAGATCAGCGTAACATCCAAATGATCTAATAATTTAATTTCGGTGCCCTGCTACATTAATTTATGTGTTCAGAGTGAGGCAAGACACGACCAGCTCAGATACAAGACACGAGAGACAGTCGAATATTCGGCGAATGTGCCGGACAAGAGAGATTTCTAATTTATAGCGAAAAGAAGTGAAATTGGAGAGGAATTATTTAAAAATTAAATAAACAACGCTGTTTCAATAAAACATCTTAAATTTTAATTGATGTTCCTAATTTTAAATAAGATAAAATAACTGTTTAATATTCCGATTATCATTATATCGTCTGTAGGTAAGTAAAACGGTTATTTGATAGATTAATGAGATTATTTAGATGGAGGTTGATTATCGCAAATTTTTTAAATTAAAAACATGACAAACATAAAATTAGGTAAGATAATTACGTAATTGTAAACGAATCCACTATTTCATCTACTTTCAAGTTTTTTTCAGTGATAACTTCTTTAGCACCGTTGTGATTTGAAACTCGATGAAACGAAAAAGCGACACTCCTAAAACAATGTAGAGATATAAAAACGGACAGAAAAATTCTCTACTGCTGGATAAAAAATGGGAAAATCTTCATTCGTGTAAGTGATACAACACCCATAATTTTAATTGCGGACCAAGATGACGTTAACAGACTTTCAACATTGAAGACAATGCCCACACAAGACGCTTCTACATCGGCCCTCCCTTTAGGAAACTAAATTTACAGAAGAATATCAAACGTATTACTATTTATATCAAATTTAACCTCTTGCAGTACCTTAACATAATATTCAATTTCTACTTAGTCATAATACACGAATCATCACTATACGTTAATTACAAATTCCCTTTAAACTCTTATCAAATAATGTTAAAACATGTTTTTATCAATTGTCTGAATTGCAATTGTATTAGTAATCTGTCCATAGATATAACAATCAATCTGTCAAAACAAAAGCCTCTTAAAACCATAGACATTTTAATTTACCACAAACAAAAACAAAAAAAATCGTATGTTCAAAAATGCCCCCAATCACAGCATAATTATTTTTTTCCAAACTATTTTCCAAACAATTTCACGAACATAATATTTAAAAATGCTTAACATATATTTTCAAAATGTGCGAGGTCTTCGCACAAAAACTCATAGCTTCTTAAATCAGGTCCTTTTGAACAATTACGATATTTATCTTATATGTGAAACTTGGCTAAATAAATCAATCCAGGACAGTGAATTGTTTGACAATAGGTATGATGTATTTAGAGAGGATCGGAACTACTTTTTGTCTGGACAGCAGCAGGGAGGGGGGGTACTAATTGCAACATCCAAATCTCTGAAGGCTCAGAGAATTCCCTGGTCTACGTGTACTGAGGAGATCTGGATATCAGTGCCAATACTAGGTAACAATAATAAACTCAAAAATTTATATATCTGCTGCACATATCATCCACAAAACACCAACTACATCCACAACCTAACTCATCACTTCAACACCACATCAGACCTGCACGCAAATCACCCGGAAGGATTGTTTTTATTAGCTGGAGACTACAATATATCCAAACTAAACTGGAAGTTAACCGAAGGGCAAAACCAATTAGAACCAAATTTTCCAGAAGACACTGCTAGCTGTGCCTTGGTAGTTCATTCACCCAACTACACCAATTCAATTATATAACCAATACAAACAAACGAATTCTTGATTTAATCATGACAAATATTTCAAAATGTAGTATAACCCATTGTACCGAACCTCTGACGCCTGAAGATTCACATCACAGAGCATTAGACATAGAGTTATCACCTGTTACTGTACCGTCTCTCTCCAGCTCATCTAGGACAGTTAAAATGTTTCAACGAGGTGATTACGGTCAAATCACTGAGGAACTATCCAAAATAAATTGGAAACTCCAATTTCAAGGTAAGGATACCGAAAAAGCCGTATTAGATTTTTACAATATCATAAATGACATTATTCGCAAATATATCCCCGAAAAAAAAATTAACGGTAATTTAGAAAGGTTTCCCCCCTGGTACACTTTACCACTTATTAAAATTGTAAAGAGAAATTAAAATATCACAAGAAATGGAAAAAATACAAGAACCTGGCTGACTACCAATCATTTTCAGTACTGAGAAATCGTCAAAAGAAGATCGCGTTAGAATGTTATGAAAACTTCATTATGACGGCAGAAGATTCAATAAAAAAGTGCAGCAAACAGTTCTGGTCATTTGTTAAATCAAAGAAATCCTCTTCCGATTTACCAAAGCAAATGTATCTTGGAGATATTTCCTGCAATGATGGACAATCCATATGCGACCATTTTAGTGATTATTTTAGATCAGTTTTTGTAGAAAATTCCAACCCTCGCCTCAATCTTATAAACTGTGAGAATGATGACGACAACTCTAATCTACATATCCACAATATTAACTTCAATCAATCATGTGTACTTAGTTATTTAAAAAAACTTGATCCGAATAAAAGTGCGGGATCTGATTTAATTCCATCCATATTTTATGTAAAATGCCGGGACCAATTGGCTTATCCTCTCTCCTTGCTATTCAAAATGTCATTTGAAGAAGGCAACTTCCCCAACGTCTGGAAACAAGCACTCATTACACCAATCCACAAAAGCGGGGACAAAACTAACATTACCAACTACAGGCCCATCTCCAAACTCCCAATTGTCAGCAAAATCATGGAAAACATAGTTCTTGATCAACTTTTTCCGGCGGTACAAACAATCATATCTAAAAATCAACACGGCTTTTTCAGAAAACGGTCGGTCGAGACAAACCTTCTGGAATACACAGATTTTATTTTAAATTCTATGGGTGGTAAAAATCAAGTAGACTCTATCTATACGGATTTTTCAAAAGCCTTTGATAAAATTAACATTGACCTGCTTCTGAAGAAACTGTTAAAAATCGGGATTAATGGTGACCTTCTCAGATGGATCAAATCATATGTAACAAACAGAAGTCAAGCAGTTAGAGCTAAGGGTTTCTCCTCGCGTTTTTACAGTATACCTTCAGGAATCCCGCAAGGATCTCATCTCGGACCTCTCTTGTTTATTTTATATATCAATGATATAGGTAAATGCTTTAAAAATTCCAAATTCCAAATTTTTGCTGATGACACTAAGATTTACAAAAAAATCACTAATATTAATGACAGCCTAGAATTGCAAGATGATATCAATAGGCTTGGAATATATTGTGCTAACAACCAACTGTTCCTTAATCTGGAAAAATGTAACACAATATCATTCACCAAAAGCATAAACCCCCTAATATTCCCGTACAAAATCAATGACGTAGAGATAAAAAGATGTTGTGAAGTGAGGGACTTAGGAATAATAATGGACTCCGGAATGTCTTTCCGAACACATATAAATTCCATCTGTGACAGGGCGTACAAACTTCTAGGATTCATCATAAGAGTGACCAAACCATTTAGGTCTCCACACGTAATCAAAATACTGTACGTCTCTTTTGTTCGCTCAATATTAGAATTCGGATCAGTCATATGGAATCCCCAATACAAAGTAAATATTGAAAGGTTAGAAAGAATTCAAAAAAAGATATTGAAACACCTAGACTTTAAATCCTTTCGAACTTCAGAAAACCTAAAAGACTCATTAACATTCCATAATTTATCAACTTTAGAAGATAGAAGAAATATATCCGACCAAAAATTTTTATTCAAAATCATTAACAACGTTGTTGACAACAACTATCTTCTAGAACACATTAATTTCCACTGTCCAATAAGAAACACAAGGTCAAACCAACTATTCCACATCCCACACTCAAAAACAAATTACACACAACATTCGTTTCTCCGAAGGACGTGCACAAAATACAATGATATCTTTTACGACGCTGATATTTTCCATTTGTCCTCAGGCCAATTTATTAAATCCATAATAGAAAAAATTAAAACAAATTGATAATTACGAACTCTCCACCCCTGCTGCATGTTATTTTTTTCATTCTCATTATGTTGGTTTTCCTTCTTTTTATTATAATAATAATATTTGGATGATTTATATATCCCATATGCTTTAATTTGTGTGTGTGTTTTTTTCTTTCATTTCTGTTGTAGATATATATATTTTTCTTTTTTTTCTACCACTTTATGTTTTCTTTAATGTTTTAATCCATGTTTATATATTATAAATTGTAGCGGAAACTTCGCTGGTTAATGTAATCATGTAATATGTTACTTTCTTATAAAATATGTATAACTGTTTGTTTCCTAAATAAACTAAAATAAAATAAAAAATAAACACTAAAAAGAGACCAACCCATACATCTATAGGATTTGACCTGCGAGCGAATAATCGGTCTCCTCTTTGTATGGTGCTTCGTAGCCTCCCCACTCTTATCTACTTTAGTTTTCTAAAGTTACACTTCTCCCGAGCGTGAACTGCACGCTTGTAATTTTTTTGAAGTGAAACTTCTTTAGCACCATCTCCTCTTTGTACGGTGCTTCGTAGCCTCCCCAATCTTATCTACTTTAGTTTTCTAAAGGTTTCACGCCTACCGCGTGCGAACTGCACGCTTGTAATTTTTTTGAAATGAAACTTCTTTAGCACTGTTGTGATTTTAAACTCGATGAAACGGAAACGAGTGACACTAAAAACAGAAAAATACATACATCTACAGGATTTAGTCTGCGAGAGAATGATATAGAATGAAACCGTACCTACGTGTGTAAGCGTCGTGCTCTGTTAAACTGCGCGCATTGGCCGCTTTAATTATGAGCTCACTTTTCAAGGCTACTATTGGTTGAGATTGTGTGGGTGAAGATTTGACTTCTACCGCCTGTAAACGGCACGCTGGTAACTTTTTTTTTTAAATCCGTCAATTTTCCTATTTTGAATGCTAGGTTTTATGTTGATGTCTTGAAATCAGACGTAAATCTGTTTTACTGCACTTGAATAGTCACATTAGCAATCCAGAGATTTTAAAAGTAAACACCCTATTATTAATGACAGTTTGACAAGAGTACGCGTGCACAGATCTTTCCTAGTTCCGAGATGCAAAACTAATTTACCATTAGTAATTAACATCGAAAAAATGATCTTGCTCTACTATGAACTTACCTACACCTGATGTCGACATTTTACACGAGAACATTGTTAAGGGCCCGCAACCCGGATTTGAACCGATTTATTACATATTTGCCATCAACACGGTAAGTTTTAAAGCTCTTAAAAAAATATATGTTATTCTTGAAGATAATAACTAGACTTTGCCCGCGCCGAAACGCAAATTATATAAAATTCCCTCGATAGCACGGACATATGAATATATCTGGACCTGCCCTAAGTGATAAAAACGTATTATTTCCCCCTCCCCATGGAGCCAGCTGGAGCTCCTCCTTGGACCCAGCTGGGCTTTACGAGAGCCTCGTTTGAATAAAAAAAATGTGATGTCATCATTCTTGTCCTGACGTATAAAGTAAAATAAATAAATATGTCGTGCACAATTATTTTTGTATTCAAAAGTCAATTATACCACAATTTTTTTATTCTTTTTTTTTTAAAGAAAGAGATTCCCGGATTACGAATAACCCGACAACATTAAAAAATCTCCTATTACCACCACAGTAACCTGAAAATGTGGCTTGTGTCGTGATGGAGGACTTAGCCAGTCGAGGAATCGAACAAGGAAAGCCTAGGTGGGACCCAAACGCGATGCCCACTCAACCATGCAACGTATTACAATGTAACAGTGTTTATCAATATGAGAACTGAGAAGTGCCGATACATGACTAAGTTTTCCCATCTACAGTGGCCAGATAGAATCTTCCGCGACCAAAATGGCGTGTTATTTGTCAGCTTGAGATTTACTTTAATACATTTACATAAACAATAATTGGACGACCGCAGCTCCATGTGTTGTCTAAGTTATGGCGAGCCGAAGCCGGACATTCCTTTTAATGCAACGCGGAATTCTCGTGAGATCGCGCCAATAAACGTGGAATATGTACGCGTCATGAGGAGTTTTATTGTGGATATATGATCGAAAATCCGCTTGCTTTCACCATCATACTGAACTGGTCACCTAAGGTCGAAATCCGCGTAAACTTTCACCGGCTTTTTCATTACCCGTCGGGCTGCATTTCGATTACGGCATCCAGAAATACCGACCGTAAGGTACATGTGATATAAAGGAATGGAGGCTTCGTGATGGTGTCGGTAATTCGGTAATTTGCGGCGTTTTGCTGATGAGGGCCCTATTCAATTACTGCCCTGGGCTCAAGTATTATTAAAAATATAAGTAAGCAATTAAGGAATGAGTACTTACTGTGAGATGAAAGGCATATTTATTATTGAGCTACTCATGATAATTTGACATACTTTATTTAGATAGCTAGATATCTACCATCATTATTACAGTTACGGTATGCATTTATTACAGTAAATTTGAAAAAAAAAAATTACTTCAAATTAATACTTTAGTCTTAGTATGTTCTTATGAAAACGAACAATGGTGTCTAAATAATATATCAAATTACAATAAAATGCATGTACTGCCATCAAAATAAAATAAAATCTTCCTTCAGTTCCTTTCCCATGCGTCCCCATTCCCCTACCGCGTTCCCTTCCCCGCCCGCATTCTCCTTCCACGTTCCCCGCCTTTCGCCCCCTTCATCACTCCTCCCGCGAACCCCACCTCTTCATTACACTTACCCTTCTTCCTTCTCTCCATGCTACTAAAATATATGAAATACACACATTTTCATTTATACAGCTTTCATAATGCCAGAGCTCACCATTACCTTTGCAGGCTTGAGATTAAAAAATCACCAAAGCAGCGCATTAAATATGAACAAACAAACAAATATTAATTTTTATATATAAGATTGATTAAAAAATATATGACAAAATCGTAATCCACAAGCTACTTAATTATTTAATACAATGGCGAAAGATAATCTTTAGAACTAAGAAATATATTATATTATTATGCATTTTGTAAATCCATCTTTAGTGGATTTTCCGGTAAAAGCTATGACAAATCGTGTGGTTAAGAAAGTTTAGAATGTTTAAATATTGGGAACAATATATTCAAAGTCTTTAAACATGAGATGCAGTTGTTGATCAAACAGCGCCAATTGGACCGCTTCACATAATGCACAAGGATTTGAAAGTTTATACATTCATTTTAATTCGTTAGTTATTTATCGGTGACATACTTTAACATTTTATGGTGCTACGTTTGGAAAGGATATTGATATGGGGAATATGATTGTGGGTGTATTTTGTGCATGTCGCAATCTTATTTCTCATCATATTTCATTAACGCTTTCACATTTTGTGGACATCCATTGGTGTAGTGAACACCCTGCCCCACGTGGTGATTGAAATGCCGAAGATTTATTAAATCCAAATAGAGAGTGTGCAATTGACGCGCGGTAGAAGTGAAACCTTTAGAAAACTAATAAAGACCAGAGCTAGGAAGCACCGCACAAAGAGGAGACCGATAGGTTAGGTTACCACACAAAGAGAAGAGCGATTATACTAACTCATTCTCTCGTAGGTTAAATCCTATAGATGTATGTGTTTGCCTCTTTTTAGTATCGCCTTTTCGTTTCAATGAGTTTAAAATCACAACGGTGCTAAAGAAGTTTTCACTTTAAAAAAAAACGAGTGTGCTTAAGACCACACCACTAAAGTAAAACTTCTTTAGCTCCATCTATATGCTCCATCTAACATCTCTTGCTCCTACAGTGTGATACAGACAATAGGCCTGCACTGTGTCTTAGATATACGAAAAGTAACCGGCTATGAGAGAAAGAGAGAAAGAAAATGTGTGCTCGCACCTCTCTCTCTTGCCCCTACAGTAATATACGAAACTTAACTCTCTCTCTTTCTATCTTCACTAACTTATATCTCCCTCTCAACTACCGTTCTACTCGCTTTTCGTAACGTTCTCGTCACGCATTCATCAGCTTACTCCCCAAGTCAAGCGTGCGTAAAGAAGTTTTACTTCTTAAACGATCTTAACAATAATTTCGGTTGCTTTCCTTTACTTTATCAAAGTTGATCACTTAATAATTTTTATGTGAATTCCGCACAAGAGCTCCCTTTACTCCCAATCATATGGAGCCAGTAGGACTAGAGCATCGCTAATTGTGGTATGCTGTAAGGACGAAGGTTTTGGAGAGGGGGATGAGATGGGGAAGAGGAATGTGGGAAAGTAGTTTAAAGTCATATAGCTGATAGATCGGCTGTAACCGCTCATTCTTTATAGTTTTATATATATTTTGTAGTAAAAGTTATGTTTTTTATGGTTAATTACCTACTTTTACGAGTGGCAGACTTTTCACCTTGCCTCTTTCGCAAAAAACAATCCATATAACAGAAGACGATGGTACATCGAAACCCACAGTGGAAGTGTCGTGACGCTGAATTGACTTGAGAGAATGCCATTAAGAGGGTATGATAACTAAAGAAAACCAGAAATATGTCATAATGTAATGTCATATGTAAATCAGATTTTAGACGTATTGACTCTTTTCCACAAAAGAATTATAAATTGATTTCAAAAAATGTTTTTTTTTTAATCTAGTAAACGCATGTTTTAAATTTTGAGAAAAAATGTTTATTTTTATATTTAAATAAATGAAGATAATAAAGTGAAACTCAATCGAAAATCTGGAAACAGAAAAATCAGAAAAAACATATTGACACCTCTGGGACACGAACCCAGGACCTCTTGCTAGCAAGTTTTTATTTTATGTTATGTTTTTTCTGATTTTTCTGTTTCCAGATTTTCGATTGAGTTTCGCTTATATTATCTTCATTTATTTAAATATTACAATTTGAGGTTTTACTCATAAAGTTAAAATTAAATGAAACAATATATTATAATAAAACGAATATAAAACTTTATTCCACTTAATTTTATTGGACCGTAACCGGTTTCAGCTCGTCAAAGCCATCTTCAGACTGGTGAATGATGGAATATAATATAATAGATTATAATGGAATTCCACCATGAAATATCACTCTCAAAAATAGAAATATTAAATGAAACAATATAACTTTGTATAAACCACTTATATGATGTGCAAATCCGACCGGTTTCGGAACAAACGTTCCTTCGTCAGGGAAAGCTTATACTAATTTGACAGTTTAGAACAATGTTTTATTGTGGTAGGGATGGAGCCATTGTTAGTTAATAATGTAGATTGGGTGGGTGGTATTAGTGTAGAGTGGGTGGGTAGGGGAACAAATCCATGATTGGGCTATATGACAATATTTTTTGTTTGTTGATAATAGATTCATTATTTTTAAGGGATTTTTTAATTTCCAAAGCTAAAGTTATCTAAACGTTTTCCTTTATGATTTATATGAAGAATATTTATCCCTGTGTTTTTTTCAAAACTGTGGTTATTTTCAATGATATGGTTAGCGAACTCAGAAAAATTATTATTATTAAGACACCTTAAATGTTCTTTGATTCTGATTTCAAAATTACGAGTTGTTTTTCCAATATAAAATGAGGGACAATCATTGCATTTGAGTTTATATATTCCGGAATTAGTCAATTTATGGTCTTTATCTTTAGTATTTCTCAAAAAATTACCGATATTATTTCTTGTATAAAACGCTGGTTTAATATTAGAAGGGAAATTTTTGCAACATTGAACTGAAAAATTATTAATATACAAAATTTTACGCCATTCTTTATCATTAATATTATTAGAATTGTATAGATATTTATTTTGAAAGATTGAAAGATTCTAAATTACCTACAGATCTGTCCAGTGACCTAACTCGTTTATTTAACTTAGTTTTAAATCAAAATTATTTTCAATACAATAATGTCATATACCAACAAAAAGAAGGCCTTCCAATGGGAGCCCCCACCAGCCCTCTTATTGCTGATATATTTATGAATGATTTGGAAACAACTGTTTTTAATTCAAAATCACCCCTTTTAAACAATGTTTTACTATGGAAGAGATATGTGGATGATATCTTCGTCATTTGGACAGGATCCGAACGTCAACTCAACAACTTTCTTAACCTTTTAAATTCCTTTCATAATCAAATAAAATTAACGATAGAAATAGGCAATGAAAAATTAAACTTTTTGGATTTAACTTTATCTATTATAAATAACAAAATCGATTTTATTATATATCGCAAGCCAACATACACTGACATAGTAATTCATAAGACCTCCAACCACCCTGTCTCACAAAAACACTCCACCTTCCATTCCATGATACACCGCTTAGTAAATGTCCCAATGTCTAATAATAATTTCCTTTCTGAACTTTCTATAATAAAACAAATTGCTATAAATAACGGATATGAACCAAAATTAATTGATAACATCCTAAATAAAAAAACTTAGCAAAATTTCAAAAAATAAATATCTATACAATTCTAATAATATTAATGATAAAGAATGGCGTAAAATTTTGTATATTAATAATTTTTCAGTTCAATGTTGCAAAAATTTCCCTTCTAATATTAAACCAGCGTTTTATACAAGAAATAATATCGGTAATTTTTTGAGAAATACTAAAGATAAAGACCATAAATTGACTAATTCCGGAATATATAAACTCAAATGCAATGATTGTCCCTCATTTTATATTGGAAAAACAACTCGTAATTTTGAAATCAGAATCAAAGAACATTTAAGGTGTCTTAATAATAATAATTTTTCTGAGTTCGCTAACCATATCATTGAAAATAACCACAGTTTTGAAAAAAACACAGGGATAAATATTCTTCATATAAATCATAAAGGAAAACGTTTAGATAACTTTAGCTTTGGAAATTAAAAAATCCCTTAAAAATAATGAATCTATTATCAACAAACAAAAAATATTGTCATATAGCCCAATCATGGATTTGTTCCCCTACCCACCCACTCTACACTAATACCTACCCACCCAATCTACATTATTAACTAACAATGGCTCCATCCCTACCACAATAAAACATTGTTCTAAACTGTCAAATTAGTATAAGCTTTCCCTGACGAAGGAACGTTTGTTCCGAAACCGGTCGGATTTGCACATCATATAAGTGGTTTATACAAAGTTATATTGTTTCATTTTTCTATAATGGATAACCACAAAGTAATAGCTACATTCAAAAATTTAAAATTAAATGTTTATTTTTGGTTTAATAAGATTATACCATAGGTCTTTGGCAGATTTGTTAGATTTTTACAAAAGATTTTGTATTAAACGACACCCATTTCAAATCATATAATCATGCAGTAAAATAAATCAATACATTATCTGGTAAACGCATGTTTCAGAATTTAAATTTTAGTTTAACTAAAATCATTAAAAAATATAAACGTAAATGTGTTTCTTGACGAAAATTGGTCCGTTTGTGTATTTATTTGCGCACTTACAAACTAATATATTTCAGATTTTTTTACATTCTTATTTAACTTAGACATTATTGAAAAATGATAAATACTTATGATCAAAAAATAATTACAAAAAGTACGTAATTTTAATAGTTTTATCATCACGCCTTTCAGCATTTTTGGATGTAGGTATAAATTAAAGCAAATTTGAAATGAAATAAAATCAATATTGTGTTATAATTTTAAAAATCTGGTACGGAGAATAATTAATCTTGCTCTTTGGAACTGCCCTGCACGATCGTAAGAACGTCTTTTGACGAAATGTGGATTTTCGGCCGCCGCGCCGGCTGGTTAACCGCTCTAAAAAAGTTATTATATTTATGCAATATTGAATTATACACCTATTTTAAGAGCCTGGAAAAAACAGTGACCGGAAAACTCGGAATCATGCAACTTCAACAACTCCTTTGAAAAGTCTTAAAAGTGATGAAAATATTAATTCAATAGGGTACGTTACGTTAGGTTATGGACATTTTTCAATTTTTTTTTTGAGTTTTTGTGATTGTTTAAAGTGGTATTGAAATTGCACAGTTCTTAGTTGTCATGGAACCGGAAAAAAGACACGGTGCAGATGTTAGGTTAAATTATTACTTCTAGTTTTTACGCTATAGGTACACAACAAGTTAGTATGTAAGAAATAAAGCCGCTGTTTAAAAAACAAATTTACAGGTCTTTTTAAAATTAGGCTGTTTCGTTGTGTAACAAAATTAAATTTAAAAAAATCGAAAGCGCTCATGAAGAAAACACAAAAAAAAACTAAAGTAATTGCATGGGAACATAAACCTGATCTAGTCACTCGATACAAATTGCTTACAAGCACGTACCAGACATTAGTTAACTAGGTAATTAACATGCGTTCATTGCGTTTAACACGAGTTTTGAAGGCCTCCGTGGTCTAATAGTAAGGCTCTCGACTAGCGATCCGGAGTTGGCGGATTCAAATCCCGGCGTACACAAATTTTATTGGATTAATTTGTGTTTGTGTTCACAATTTATTCATTTAATATAATGGTATATTTGCGGCACGTTCCAGGGTGGCAGAATCTCTCAGTGTTGCCCTGATGGAAGACCACCATTCAGATGAAACATTGCTTGAAATGGCTATAGCCGTGTTTGGTAAACCTTCCTCTCACCCATCTCCTTTCCTTCCCCACTTATCTTCAGCCTCACAACATTATTATACAACCTCACAACATACCCTTAATTGAGGATGCCATAGTCTCACTGGCTCCAGGCGGTTAGGAGCAGTTGGGACTCTTGTGCAATATTCCCATAAAAAAAGTTTTTACGTTCCTTAGATTAGAGTAAAATCCCATAAACATATTTTTTACTATAATGAAAATCAAATAACCGCTTAGTAAATGTCCCAATGTCTAATAATAATTTCCCTTCTGAACATTCTATAATAAAAGAAATTGCTGTAAATAACGGATATGAACCAAGTTTAATTGATAACATCTTAAATAAAATTTCAAAAAATAAATAACTGTACAATTCTAATAATATTAATGATAAAGAATGGCGTAAAATTTTGTATGTTAATAATGTTTCTTTTCAATGTTGCAAAAATATCCCTTCTAATATTAAACCAGCTTTTTATACAAGAAATAATATCGGTAATTTTTTGAGAAATACTAAAGATAAACACCATAAATTGACTAATTAACTAACTAAAACTCAAATGTAATGATTGTCCCTCATTTTATATTGGAAAAACAACTCGTAATTTTGAAATCAGAATCAAAAATCATTTAAGGTGTCTTAATAATAATAATTTTTCTGAGTTCGCTAACCATATCATTGAAAATAACCATAGTTTTGAAAAAATACGGTGATAAATATTCTTCATATTAATCATAAAGGAAAACGCTCAGATAACTTAGAAGCCTTGGAAATAAAAAAAAATCCCTTAATAATTATGAATCTATTACCAAGAAACAAAAAAATTATCATATAGCCCAATCATGGATATGTTCCCCTACCCACCCACTCTTCATTAATACCTATCAACGGCTCCACCTCTACCATAATAATACATCGTTCCCATCCATATTTCGTAACTGTCAAATCAGTATACGTTTGTCCTGAAGAAGGAACGGTCGTTCCGAAACCGGTCGGCTTTACTCAAATATATAAGTGGTTCAAACAAAGTTAAATTATTTCCTTTATCTCAAATAACTTCGTTTACACCACTATATACTCGTAATTAACAATATCAACACGTTTCAATAACAATGTTATCTTCATCAGGACAAGATGTTAATTAATAAAATTACCACAAAGTATTTTTGCTAAGTTTAAAGAAGAAAAAAAATGTTACTTTTCAATAATCCTCGAGAACAACAAAAATAGTTTTTCTAAACAGATATTAATACCAATAATCCACCAAAAATTTCCATAAATTTGTAAAAAAATATGACAAAATGTCACTTATTGTGTTGCTATCATTGTTATTTAAGCAAAGACATTTTATAAAAGTCCAACTAAGTAGTTACTGGGTAACTAACTACTCGTACTTCAATTTTTACGCGTGACAGCGTTGTCGCCTTCTAAAGGCATTGCGTTTTAGAGGTTTTCCACCAATTCTTCAGAAACAGATACATATTAATGTCTTATTTTAAAATATGTGTACCAGAGAGATTTAAAAATGGATTTAAATAACATATTAAGGTAATTTTTTAACATCGAAAATATCTTATTGAAAAAACCAAAGGCGCGTATAACAATAAAAAGAATGTCCCTCATAATCCACCGCACGCAGTTTGTAGATAATTTAAATTTCACAATAAAATATACATACATACAATGGAAGACTTAGACAGTTGACAGCGATAATATAATACGTCGCGTGGAACACTTACGGCGACATTCCAGTTTGATTGTGCTCCATCAGTAATGATGCAAGAGACATAAAGATTACGGAACAAATTAATATTTAAAACGTTAAATATGCATGGCCAGCGTGCATTGTTTATAATATTTATCTCTAGACAACAAACTTTTTTCTATCACTACGTGCAATTTAAAGTTTTGTTTTTGTGTTACGATTAAAGATAATCGCTTTAGACTAAAGATAATCACTTATCTCCCACGTTATAAATTTATTTAACAATGTTCAAAAATACTTTATTTTGGCTCACCATTATTTTTTCGAAATGTATTTTTGCAACTTTGGGAAGCGGGTATGGGTACCGCCGCCCCGGGAATCATTTATTGGATAACCAACACCCCTACCATAGGTCACCCCAAGTGGATCGCTACGTTTGGTAACTTAGCAGGGTTATTTTATTTTTATTTTATTTTACTTTATGTATTATGGAAAATCAACAGATATTTTACACTTATAATATCCAATAACAGTTTTTCACATAATTAAAATTATAATAATAAAGTAAAACAAAAAAGTATGGGTCCTGTAACCGTAAGAAGTTATCAAAAATATAACCCTGAAAATTATTTTAAAAAAGATATTTATTTTATTTTATTTATTTATATTTATATTTTTTTTACAGTTTTTTAGAGAAAATGTGTCCTAACTGGGGTACCCCGTTCTAAGGACACATTGTACAAGTTTTATTATTTTAATTATAAGTAAATACCTAATCTATGTTAGAATATTGCCAAGGGAAATTATTAAGTTATATCTAAAAGAAAGTACAAAACAAAGCATTATTCTTTGTTGGGTTGCAAAATTGAATCTATTTTCTTCCTTCCCATGTCCATAATCCATATTTTTATGCTTCTTTTGAAGGCGGTTATTTTTTTTTTAGGTTTTCATTGCAAGAGGGAGTAAATTAAATAATTTTACAGAGAAGTATTCCATATTTCTTTGTCCAAAAGTCGTTTTAGTTGTAGGTTGGTAGAATGTATGTCGTAATGTAGATCTATAAAAACACAATATAAACTATAATAATCTGCTAACTAAATTTCAAAACATGAAGTAGTCAGATTCAGAAATCTATTCTCACTCCACAACAGCAATAATAATAATATGTAGGTACATTGTACATACCTACAACTCAGAGTGAATACAATAGTAAGTCGAATGACAAGTATGTAACTGGAAAGGATTCACAGCAATAACATGGTAACTTGCAATACGGTCAAAAATTATAGGGTTGCCAGGGTTGATGTATTTCTAGGTCTTTGCGGCGAATGCGTTTACCAACCTACTGCGTGGCGGCCCGGATCGGGGGAGACTGGTTACAGGAGACCTAATCTAGACCTCTTTAGACGGATTCTATGGACCCATTGCCTCGCCACGAAGTTGGAGGGATGGAATCATACGTCCGTTACTCCTGGACGCATCGACCCCCCAGATTCTTACCCACCCCGCATACCCTTTTCATTCCCAGACCTTCCTCTCCTTACTCTTCCTAAATAGATCCTCCACACATCATCCTCAAAGATAACATATGCCGTGAGAGCTTTTTTTTTGCTCATGGCCTCATTTGTAGAGCTAATATAAAAAAAATCAACACCGCTCCATCCAAAGTTATGAATGACACCCAAAGAGGACAAGCACGTTGACCCCTTTAGACTGGTGTGACATATTCACTTCCATCTATCTGTAAATGAATACTTTAAAAATACGTATTATACACTTTCTTAGAGCACAATGAACTCAATACGTCACTTCCCGCCATGATATTTACTCGATTAGATTTCCATCATAAGTGAATAATTTCTTAATGTATTTTAGTCGATGAAAATACCTTATTTGAGGTAAAAATACTTTTTTGTCTCCGGTGATTTTTTTTTTTTTTTTTTACATTAACTCCACACAGGAGGCCCTGAGGAAAATAATTTCCCTCAGGGCCTATGTCATCTGGGATGTTGTGTGGAGGGTCTTTTTGAGGAGAGGAAGGAATGAACATTGGTCTTGAAGAGAGCCATGTTGTAGGAAGGAGGAAACACAGAGGCCGGCAAATCATTCCACAGCCGAGCTGTTGAACACAAGAACGAGTCGAAGAAACGACCCGTTCTCATGTGACAAATGTCAACTGTGTACAAATGTTGGGCACGCGTTTGGCGTGTTTCCCCACTATGCACCGGTGCCGAAGGGATCAATGATGCTAGTTCTTCGGAGCATCTTCCATTGTAATACCGGTAGAACAAGGATAGCATTCCCACCCGACGCCTGTGCTCTAAAGATTGCAATCCGTCTGTTAAGATGGGAGAATCTATCAAACGGACCGCCCGTTTCTGCACAGAGTCGAGGGTATTTTTCAGGTATTTTGGAGCTCCAGACCAGAGGTGGCTGCCAAATTCAACCGTGGGGCGCACTTGCGATTTGTACAGGGTTAGCAGTTGTGTACTATTAAAGTATCTGCGGGCCCTGTACAGTACGACCAGTTTTTGGGAGGCTAACTTTACTCTGGCTTCGATGGAGCCCCCATACCTGAGCTGGTCACTTAGGGTTACACCAAGCATATCAATGGAGGGCCTGTTCGGAAGATTGCTTCCGTTGAAAGAGACTAGATTTTCATTGCGATCCCTTTTAGACGTAATCAGACAAGATTGGGTCTTTGAAACATTAAATTCAACGAGATTATTTTTACCCCAAGAGAAAATACTCTCGAGGTAACCGTCCATTCTTTGCTTCAAAGCCTTACGAGCTGTCGTTGATGTGCAACAAAAACAGAGTTGGAGACAGAACCGATCCCTGCGGGACGCCAGCATTTATCGAGTGAGAGGAAGAGGTGAAACCATCGACTACCATTGATTTTCGGATAAAAAAAGCATAAACCAGTAGGTATTGAACAATTAGGGTTGGGGTGGGAGATTTTGCGGTTTCGCGGCTGAGTAACCAGAGACGTGCGAAAGATTTTTTGTACGCTTAAAAAAAAAAAAATTTCCTTTTTTTAGTCCATAAAAGGACATAAATCACTGGTTAAAATAATTCGGGATTGGGATATGTCAAGAATTAGTTCTTATTTATATACTAGACTTACAAGATGAAACCTGAGCATTATGATGTTATTGAGCTGTTAAAAAACAACGTTTCAGCTGCCTGAAGACAATGATTCTACAGCATTCCTATTCGAAATATATTGAGAGATTTCTTTAAGTGAAAGTGGGTGGGAAAGGGAATAGAAGAAGCACCTGGCTAGCTAGATCTCTAGATCTCGCCACTAACCAATCTTATAATAATAAAAATAGTAATAATAAAGCTAAAACCATTCAAGCAACACCTTCTTTCTGCACTGTAGTCTTTCACGAGGGCAACACTGCGAAAAGGTTCTCCTACTCCTAATTTTATATATTTATGTAATATATACACAAACACACCCTAATATATATACACACACACACACACCCCCACACTGAACACATACACTGAACAGTCGGCCGCATCTATCGGATAAGGCTTTTTCATGGGTTCCCTTATTCCCAAAGGCGAATGCGGAAGAATTCCAAACATAAGGACATGTTGATTCCCTCCCACTTCCAACATCACATCAACAGATACATACGTATATATACGGCTACTGTCGCCGGTTACTGATGCTAATGGTTGCTGATATTGATGAAAACGCTAGTGGGTTTTTAGGTAACAATTTTTCCCTAACGATGAAATACACTTATTATTTTTAATTTATAAAATAATGTTTAAGACAAGATTTTTATGCATAGCACAAAGGATAACAATTATTATAAGTAATAATTATTAGCCTGAAACTTTTCAATGTAGATTTAGCACTTACAATGCCTTTCTCATATAAAATAAAGTTGGTTCTTTGCAGGTGGAAAAATGTAAGGGGTGCCACCCGACAAGGGGGTGACACTCGACCGTGGAAAAAATTTACGAATGATATTGTCACAAAAGTATTGTACACATGAACACGGTCTGTTATTTTCTTTCATATGTTCCCAGTCCAGGTCTTTTTGTCTTTTTTTATTTTATAGGTGACGTAGCCTATATTTGTGGGGAAATCTGAAATTCTCTAGCCCCCCCCCCCCCCCTCCCCAGGATGGACCAATTTTATGATCGACCAAGTCGAAATTAGCCTTTTTTTTTCTGGTCAACTTTAATAGGGGGGGTGACACCACACCTAGGGGGTGACATCCGCCCCGGGTGCCACCCATGCTAGCTACGCCACTGATAAGCAGTAATTGTTGGATGAAACACTAGTATGTATTAAACTATTTGGCGGGCAGGAGATAAGCCTACGTAGCTCAGTGGATAAGAGCAGTTGACCGGAAATCAGAAGGACGTGAAACACAAGGCCCCCTAAGTCTATAACAGCCAGGTAACATTTTGAATACAGTAGATAAAAATTGCGAGGCGCTATGTCGTTCTATTGTGTAAAGAACAGTTGTTTTGAATTCAGTTATTTAAATGATTCCCACTTCGTGGTTTATAAGAATCTGCCAATAAAAAAATTTAAAAATTCTATTCTTAATTTTGGCCTCACACATTATTTCGTTTTCTGCGAATTCTACGCATTTTTAATCTCACATCAATGCATGGTTACTGGTTACTCACATCACATGACGACATCTGCAAGCTACATTGTGTTGAGATTCCTCAATAAAAGAAAGTAAAGCAGGTTTTTCCCGAATAACTGAGACCCGTTCATAAATCTGACCAGTCCGCAAGCGTTAATTTATTACTAACGCAGTTTTTTTTAATATCTTGTTTGTTTTTTTGTCATAACATGTCGCCATCTTCCATATTATCAAATTTTCGGTTCTACCTGCAGTATAATTAATTTTTTTTCTTGCACGAGAATTCAAATAATTAAAACTTAAAACATATTTTACACTTTTTTCAAATTTTTCACTTTTGTAAATACTTTATGTATTAAGTTTTATATTTTCAAAATCAGCCAAAAATACCAAATTCAAAGCAATAAGTGGCGGAGAGGGGTCCGTTACGTCTTAACCCCTCACGCTAGTTTGTTCGCTTTTCGGAACAACTCATATATGTCTCATAGATATCGTTGTGTCTCTCTTACTATCCTAGTGAAAATATGATATTAAAGGTGTTAGAATGAGAAAACACCAGGCTTTTAAGATGAAACCATACTAAATAATGCAAAATCATACAAAATCAAATGTTTTATTTTTGAAAATTTGATCGCTTAGAAGTATTATAGATGCTTCGGTTAAATCCTGCGTGTAGAACATAATATCTTGGCCCTTAAAAATATCTGCAATTTTTTTAATAAATCTTTTAATAAGCCTAGAAAAAAATTAAGTATTAGGTCTCTAAAAAAACATTTTCAAGTGCATACTCTTCTACTTATAAACCCCTTTTAGGATATGGTTTTATTGTATAATATGGCAAATTCAGTTTCTTTTATAATAATTGGTATTACGCCCGAACTTTACAAAATAAAAATAAAATATGCATTTTATCGTTGTTAATTTTGACATCAATCAATACGGCCCGCACCTTACGAATTTTGATTCTTGAAGTGACCCATATTACATGGGCGCAAGAACCATGTACCGGGCACACCTATTTCGTATCAGTCACGCCCCGGCCGGAGCGGGAAATAGACGTGTGACTCCCCGCCGCTTAGTTTTGTGAAATCAATTTTAAATTTCCGTTTTATTATAATAAACAATGCGTAAAAAAGGAATTAATAATTTTTACAACCTGTTAAAAAAAATCTCAAATACCTTTTCCAACCTTTCCAAAAGCTTTTTCTCAAGTATTTTTAAACTCCTCCCATAAAGGGCGTGAATTCCGATTTCGATTTTTCCTGGACTGAAGGACCGCCTTATTCCAAACATAAAACTGTACTACAAAAGAAGTAAAATGTACACATTTATGAAATAAAAGATTCGGATCGCAATTTAAAAAACAAAAATTATCGAAATTTGGGAATTTTTTATTATTTTTCAATTATTACTAATTATTTTTACATGAGTTTTTTTTTTCTTTATCGGAAATTTTAGTTAGAAAAAAACGTGAGGTGAGCCATTTTTAAAACTTTTTTATGTTTAAGCTAAATTTTTATACTTCAAAAAATTTATATGTTTATTTCGATTAGTAAAATTTGAAAGCATAGTTTATCACCTTTCAAAAACAGTCTTTAGTTTTCGGATATACTCGGAAATATTCCATATATTTGACGTTTATTGCACAGCGGAAATATTTTGACCGTTTGACAAAATGAGGTCGAGGCTTGACGGGTTAAGAAAGATGTCTTGAACGCATAATAGAATATGCAAGAAAAGTATTCAGAATTGGTGTATGTTGTCATATTGTCATATTGCTGCAGCCAACTCCCCATTTCCCGCATCCTTCAAAGATTCAACTCAATTGAAAAAACCACAAATACCGATATATCTTTTGATTCCCTCCCTCTATTTAAGAAAAACATTTCTAGCACATTGAATTCGCACACATAACACACACACACACACCCCTCTCCTTCAATAATTTACTAACTTAATTTAGGTAAAATGTATAATTTATCACATAAAAACATAAGTATGTAACAGCGACATGTCATTGGTACCAATTATTGTGTTAAATTCTATAACCTTGGAACTAATTTCTACTATGTAATTATGTACTGTTTGTTTCTGCAAAATAAATAAATAAATATCGACCTCACGATAGGCAAAGAAATTGTTAAGATAAGTTAAAAGAATGCTTAGAAAACTAACATGATTTATTTGCCAAAATTTTTGAGTGTCCATGAACCTGAATGGTACTTAAGTAGCCGCGGTAGAAGTAAAAAACTCAGTGGTGAATCACTACTTCTTTACTACTTATCACATTTTTTTACCATTTCTAAAACTATTATTCGCTTACGAACTGAATGGAATTGAATAAATAATAATGTACTATTTAAATAAATGAAGACAATATAAGCGAAACTCAATCGAAAATCTGGAAACAGAAAAATCAGAAAAACATATTGACACCTCTGGGACTCGAACCCAGGACCTCTTGCTTTCCGGGCAAACGCGCTAACCACTGCACCACGGTGTCGATATGAAATTCGGTCATGTTTAACTGTACCATACTTCGACTAAGAACCACCTACATTATCTTCATTTTCTTTAAACGCATATATTATTGGCAACTATCTTTATGTATGATTGCAAGATTCAAACCCGAACTAAATGCTCTCTAGATAGTGTCTGGATAAATCTTTATCCATTTTATTTAATACGCGGCATCTATCGACTTTTCTGCAAGTCTAGGATGAATATTTTATTTTTAATTTTAACTTTATGAGTAAATCCTCAAATTGTAATATTTAAATAAATGAAGACAATATAAGCGAAACTCAATCGAAAATCTGGAAACAGAAAAACCAGAAAAACATATTGACACCTCTGGGACTCGAACCCAGGACCTCTTGCTTTCCGGGCAAACGCGCTAACCACTGCGCCACGCAGAAAAGTCAATAGATGTCGCGTATTAAATAAAATGGATAAAGATTTATCCAGACACTCTCTAGAGAGCATTTAGTTCGGGTTTGAATCTTGCAATCATACATAAAGATAGTTGCCAATAATATATGCGTTTAAAGAAAATGAAGATAATGTAGGTGGTTCTTAGTCTAAGTATGGTACAGTTAAACATGACCGAATTTCATATAGACACCGTGGGGCAGTGGTTAGCGCGTTTGCCCGGAAAGCAAGAGGTCCTGGGTTCGATTCCCAGAGGTGTCAATATGTTTTTCTGATTTTTCTGTTTCTAGATTTTCGATTGAGTTTCGCTTATATTGTCTTCATTTATTTAAATATTACAATTTGAGGTTTTACTCATAAATTTAAAATTTTAAAAAATAAAATAATAATAATGTACTATTTCGTGAATAAATTTGTAAATTGTTAGATTATTAGCAAAATAAACTGTACTAACTAACTTAAAATTTAATTGATGGTTTTTCCGTTGATCACTTTCATAATCAAATATTTTAGTTTTAATTTTTTTCGTACTTTAAAATTAATAAAATACTGGCCTTAAAATCGTTTTTATTGTTAAAAAAAAAAAAAAGTTTTGAGTATGAAGCATTTAAAACTTAAGTAAATCCTAATGCAGTAAGCATTGCTTAAGAAACATGTTTCTTAAACATGAGTATTTTATTAATTTTGAATTAAAACGGTGACACAAAATAAGTTAAAATAAATAATGTAAAGATGTAACCTATTCTGGGGGTAGGTGACAGGAATGTACAATAAATATATTTCAATGCAATGTTTTTGATAGATTTAGGAAGTGTTAAATTTAGATAAATGTGTGAAGGAGAAGATTATAAATTCCATAGTGTGCAAAAGAAGAAGAAAAATAGTATTTTTTTAAGATAATAAAAACACGACAATTAGAAAAAAAATAATATGTGGAAAAGCAAGCGGAAATTAATATAATATCAGAGCATTCTCATTTCAATATGCATGGTTTGAAAAAAATACAGAATTAAATTGCCCGTTGAACCCAGAGCCTGGTTGATACTCACTATTGGTTGGGCGTTTACACAATTCATGGCTACACTTACTTACATATGTACATCTACATATATCATAGACTCTGTGCTTGTAGCTTGATTGTCACATATTTCTTTCCTATCCATCACTATCATGTTCCTTTTCCCCATCCTATCCCATTCCTATGTACCAATCAATTTCGTTACCATAATAATCAATCGAAACTCGCCGCGTGAACATCTATAATATTCCGCATCCCGCATCCTCAAACTGAATCCGCTTACCGCAATTATTAAGTGCATGAATAAACCCAGCCAAAATAGCAGAGAGCGTCACAAGTTACCGCAGTAAGTCCCTTCCTTTCCTTTAAGTGCATTATTTCTACTTGTACAGTGGTCTTTCACACACATATATTTCAAAACACATACAAGGTCCTTCGATATCCGCACCCAAAATCGCACATCAACTGCTATATTAGATGCCCGCACACCCATTCGTATCAATAATTTTATTATTATTATTAAAAATTAAATAAAAAATATTTTTTATTCTAATGGTTTTACAAATCGTATAATATATACAGAGTATTAATGAGCGCACTTTACTTACTTTAACCATTGATTCCTGACATTATTTGGAGTAAAAAATTTCAACAAAATTTTGGTCTCCGGTGATTTTTTTGCTCTTTTTTTCATCAATAATAATGTTTCTACATGTCGTCACTGGTCATTCGGCTGATTAAAAGACCAACCCCTCACCCCGCCCTTAACTGTTCAAGTTAAGGGCGGGGTGAACCAAACCAAATTTTAATTTTTTACTCTAAATAATGTCAGTAATCACTTGTTAAGGTAAGTCAAGTACGGCCCTAACACCCTGTATAGTTTTTTTTTTATTATAATCTTTATTGAAGAAGAATATAACAATAATAATCTAAATGAAAACATGAAAGAGAACAAGACGCATCCGAAATTCATGCATCACGTGGAACTGCTAAAGGAGACAAATTATCAAAGCCTGGAGACCAGACGTAATGCCGGAATCATGGTATTTGAATTAAAGTTACTAAAAAATCTTATCGATTGTCCATATCTCCTGTCGTGCTGTGGCTTATTCGCTCCTGATAAATACTGTCGAACTCGTAGCCACGCCCTATTCTGCATACCGCATGGTCGGACAGATGTCATGGCTCAACACAAGAGGTATGACATTGCTTAATGCCCTACCAGCAGATAAAAATGTGTTTAATATCACTATACCACGTTTAAAAAAAATTATGTACATGTATTGTTAGTTGTTAGAAAATTGTACCATAATTGGACTTACCTGTCTGTCGTACAAAATAAAAAAATAATAAAAGAACACAAAAGAACCGAAAAAAGACAATGGTCGCACAACTGGGACTCGAACCCAGACCTCTCGTCTAACCGAGACGTGCGCGTTAATCAATTTCGCTATTGCCACCTTTTGTCATACCTTCACATTTGTCAATCTTATATTTCAAATTTTAGAATTATTAAATTATCTTCGAATAATAATTTTTCCTTATTATTGGAAACAATCATTCTAAGAATTTGTTTGTAACCTGGATAGCGTCTCGGATAAATGTATCCGAATTTATTCATATGGAACAATAGACTTTTTATAAATGTCTGAATGAATATTCAATTTATATTTGAAAACTTTTTATTTATTTGAATGTATTATGCATCATGGACGCAAAATGAAGCATACAAGTGATTTTCAAACCCTACCCGTGCTTTCAAATAATGATTATTGCATAACATATCCACTTAAAAATATGATGTACCTAATATGTAATAAATAATTCACTACATCACCTACAACTATGCCTTAATTGTATCGGCACACATTACGTAGTCGCTCTAATCTTAAAATTGCCTTCTTAGGAATTATAATCATCTATCTGGTCATTAGATCCATTAAGATGATCAACTCCGTATCCGTTAGTTAGGTAAGCCAGCTCAGAGCTGGCAAACCATGGCTATTTAAGTGAATGGGGAAATCAATTATTTGAAAGTATAGATCTCAAAAGATGTACTAATGCATTTGTAGTTCATATGCAGACGGTCTGCATGGCTTCCTTGAGAACTCAGAATATATTCTGATAATTTTGCTATTTTCCACTTTTACCTTATTTCCCTTACTACACAGCGCCTTTAATAAAGGTCACCTAGGTTGTCATTTATCCTAGATCCACAACGTGTCTTCCTAGGTATCAGAAGCTTTATCCTATCAAGACGGGACATTGGCACTGTAGCTAAAAGTTGGTAGGAACTAACTTCAGCTTAAAATAAATAATTTAATTAAATGAAGACAATATTAGCGAAACTCAATCTAAAATCTAGAGACAGAAAAATCAGAAAAAGATATTGGCACCTCTGGGACACGAACCCAGGACCTCTCGCTTACCGGGCGAACGCGCTAACCACTGCGCCACCGTGTCGATATCCAATTCGGTCACTTTTAACTGTATCATACTTCGACTAAGAACCACCCACACTATCTTCATTTTTCTTAACGCATATACTATTGGCTGCTATCTTTATGTATGAGAGGTCCTGGGTTCGTGTCCCAGATGTGTCAATATCTTTTTCTGATTTTTCTGTTTTCAGATTTTCGATTGAGTTTCGCTTATATTGTCTTCATTTAATTAAATATTATAATTTGAGGTTTTACTCATAAAGTTAAAATAAAAAAAAATAAAAAAAAATTAAAATAAATAATTTAATTAAATAAAGACAATATTAGCGAAACTCAATCTAAAATCTAGAGACGGAAAAATCAGAAAAAGATATTGGCATCTCTGGGACTCGAAACCGGGACCTTCTGCTTTCATGGCAACAGCTCTACCAACTGAGCAAAGGTGTCTGTATCTGATTCGGCCAGTTTTAACTTTATCATACTTCGACTAAGGACTACTTACCAACCCCAGAGTCCCAGAGGTGCCAATATCTTTGTCTGATTTTTTCTGTCTCCAGATTTTCGATTGAGTTTCGCTAATATTGTTTTCATTTAATTAAATATTACAATTTGAGATTTTACTCATAAAGTTAAAAATAAAAATAAATAAACTTGCAATCAATCATCTTCAACCGCCAACCTTTAAATATATCTAATTCCGACTAGGAGTGGGTACCACAAATATTAAAATTGGTTTACAGATTTGATAGTATCTGAGCGGGTTCTCACAGAATTTGAACAATTCATAATTTCAAAGTCAAAATTCAAGTTTTGTGAATATTGTATTCAAGTTCTGTTATTATTCCAATGGGCCGGTTACTTCACAGTACTTATATAATATCAGAACTTGAATAGAACTTGAGTTTTAACATTGCAATTTTTATGAATTGTTCAATTTTTGTGAAACAACCGGTACTAAGCGTGTTTTAAGCGTGTGTAGGTATATGTTGACCGTTGACATTTAGAACGAATGAAATACGTACATTATCTGATTTTTATAGGCACTTCTAGTTAATAGAAGTAACGCATTTCAAAACTTACCAACGCATCATATAAAAATTTGTGGACCATGCTCTGTACGCTTTTTGGCTCTCTAGCCATGTGCATCTATCTACCCCTGCATTAGGCAAACGGATAACACTTCAAGTACGACTATTATACATAATAGTCGTAAGGCAGCATTCCACCTGACAAAGTAGTCCAGTGGTTGGAAAAATACGGGTGCTAAGTGAAGTCGAGTACCTTTTCGGTACATCTTAATGTAATACAGTGGTGATACAGTGCCTGTTGCATAAATGTTTTCCGCATCACATTACAATGTGAATAAAGTGGGTATTTCGCGAGACAATTGCATTCGAGAGCCTCTGTGGTCGAGGGGTAAGGCCCTCGACTAGCAATCCGAAGGTCGCGGGTTCAAATCCCGGCGTAGGCAAGTAAATTAAATTTGATTGAATTGTGTTATTTAACATTCTAATCACTTTACGTAATATAAGGTATATTTGCGGCACATTCCAGAGTGGAAGATACTCTTCGTACCGCCCTGGTGAAAGACCACCATTCAGAAATGAAACGTTGTTTGAAATCGCTTTAGCTGTGTTTAGTGATCAGACCTGAATAAACTACACTCAGTCACACAACATACCCCAATTGGGGATGCCATGGTTTTACTGGCTCCAGGCTATTGGGAGTAGTTTGGACTCTTGTGAGGTAGTTTTTTATACATCTAATAAATTTGCGGTTTTTTAAACTTTCTTCTATTGCGTAAGGCAAAAGTAGCCTTTTACTAAAAGTAAAAATATGTCCATCAGTTTAGAACAGGATAGTCGTTTTAAATAGATAGATAGATAGACCTTTATAAATTTTATAAGTTAATCATAAACATCCATTATATACAATATCATCTATTGTGAATTTGTACATCTATTATGAGTTTGTAAATTGGAGCAAACAATGATGAGTTCTAACTGGAGATCAATAAATAACTTATATTACAATTACACAAACAGTATATTTTAATTTATACCTATTTCGCTTTCCGTCAATAGGATGGGGTGGCGCTTATAAAACTCACACACGATCTCTCTTCTTCTTCTAGGGCGTAACAGCCTTGGCCTACTTCAAAATAAGCCTCCACCGCCCTCTGTCCTCGGCCGTCATCTTCCAATCAGCAACATGGAGTAGTCCTCTTGCATCCTTCTTGACATTATCCTCCCATCTCAGCCTACTTTTCGTTTACCTTCCGGGTATCCTGTTAGAAACTTTTTCGGTACTCATGTGCTTGGCATTCGGTGCACATGTCCAGCCCATCTTAGTCTTTGGAGCCTTAAATAGGTAAAGAGCCTGGGAGCTTGGTGTATATCATTGAGACACGATCTCTCCACATTGCGCAAAAACTAAAAATTAAGATGTATTTAAAAAAAATCATTTTTGTATCCTTCTGAAGTTATATTTAAAGAATTTAAAGTTAGAAAATTAAATACTCTGTTCCTGTAACACCCAATTTTATAAGCGACTAAGAAGATGTATTGAACAAAGCAAATCGTAGCAAAAAAATCAAGCAAACGAAATAAAGCAAATCTCAGGTAAAAATTTATGTTTTTTTTCAATATATTAGCTCCACACAGGAGGCCTTATCATCTTTGTCATCTTTGGGGATGCTGTGTGGAGAGTCTTTTTAGGAAATGAAGGAGAGGAAGTTCTGAGAAGGAAAAGGGTATATGAGGGGTGAGAAGGAATCTGGGGGTCAGTGAGTCCAGGAGTGACAGACGAATGAATTCCTCCCTCTCACCGCGATGCAAGGCGATGTTACGAGAGAGTACAGCTGGAGAAGTCAAAGGGACTAACTCAACCATTCTCTCCCGATCAGGCCTGCCATGCAGCTGGTGGGCGGACGCGTCTGCCGCCAGACACGGACAAACCTCAATCCATGAACCCGGGCACCCCTGCTTAGTCACCAAACGTAGCGAACCACTTGGGGTGACCAATGTTATTTAGATATGTAAAAATATTTTGAGTCAACAGAACTACATAGGAATAAATTTCCTTCGTAGGTATAAATTTCTTTATTAAATATAAAAAATAGCTTTAAATAATTTTAAACACAATAATTAAAAAAATGTAGAGACTTTTTTTTATATTTTTTTTTAATTGAAAGAATAGATAATACATAATATAATCAACAAACAAGTCCTGCTAAGCCAATTGAATTGGTTTGTCAACAGGTGCTTATATTTTAGTCTCATATACGTTTTTTAAATTTTAAATTTACATCTCATATCTACAGATTCAACTTTTTTTTTCATACATATCAGTATCAATATAATTTTTTTTCCGATAGCCAATTTTTCACCATATATTTAACCTTCTATGAATTTTCACCATATATTTAACCTTCTATGAATAAGGTGAATATATGGTGAAAAATTGGCTATCGGAAAAAAAATTATATTGATACTGATATGTATGAAAAAAAAAGTTGAATCTGTAGATATGAGATGTAAATTTAAAATTTAAAAAACGTATATGAGACTTTTTTTTCCGATAGCCAATTTTTCACCATATATTTAACGTTATTCATAGAATTAGATTATTAAAATTATTAATTAAAATTATTTTTTCAGGAAACTTTAACAAAAAAAAATGTTTCATTAAAAATTTAAATTTGTATTGGACATTCATTTTTTTAAAGAAAGACAAACATTCTCGGGTTACGAATAACCTGATAATATTTGAAAATCTCCTACTACCACCACAGTAAGCGGAAAATGTTGCTTTGTCGTGGTGGAGGACTTAGCCAGCCCAGGAATCGATCACGCGACATCTGGGTGGCACCCAACTCAGACATTGACTGGTCAAATATTATCACATATCATATTATCACTTCTTCTTCTTCTTGTACCGTATCAGGTCCCCCTGACGTTGGCGATCACTCTTGAAAATGTCTCAATATCTTGCGCTGCCCGGAATAGCTCCTCTAAACTTCTAATGCCGGTCCACTGTCGTATATTTCGTAGCCAAGACATTTGTCTCCTACCAGGCTTTCAGCGACCCTCTATCTTTACAATGATAATATTTTTTTAATGGATGACATTTGGACGACTAGATCACTCTGAATCAATGATACAGTTATATGGTTGCAATGTCGAAAAGGTGGAAAGATTTAGATACCTCGGCAGTATTCTCACGGAGACTCTTGACCCAGATGTAGAGGTTAGGTGCAGAATTGAAGCAGCAAGAACTGCGTTCATTAAAATGAAATCCCTCTACTGCAATGACAATATCAGCTTAAAACTAAGGCAGAGAATGCTAAAATGTTATGTGTGGTCGGTCTTGCTGTATGGATGTGAAACATGGACCTTGAAAGTAAATAGCATGAACAGGTTAGAAGCTTTTGAAATGTGGCTTCACCGGAGAATGATCAAGGTCCTATGGACCGACATGATCACCAACACAGAAATTCTCAGGCGGGCTAGAGCAGATAGAGAACTGCTTACATTAATAAAAATCAGGAAAATTTCATATCTGGGTCATATACTTCGAGGGGAGAAGTATCACTTGCTCCATTTAATATTATCACTAACATTATAATATTATCGCGTTAGTGCATTTGTCATCAGGAGATCTTTACTATTGTATCTTTTTTTAATCAAATCCAAAGCGGTTGCATACCCAATTAGAAATTTTCATAAAAAATGTACCATTTATTGAATACTTACTTTAATTTCATTCATTTTCGTGCGTTTCTTCTATCACCATAAAGTTATATTTTATATTAAGTAAAAAAAAATAATTCGGAGTGAAACTGCCTTAGCCCTTAGATTAGGTGATTTGAAATTCGGATGAAACGGAAATGACGCACTACGGCACCTGCGAAGCATCAAACTGCGCTCAAGACTCCTAGTGGTTGAGATATAAAACGGAAATGACGGTAGGTCTGCGCTCATTGGAAGCTTTGTTTTTTTACGGGTCGTCGGAATATAATGCGTAAACTCGCGCCCCGCCGAGCGCATCCCGTAGCGCAGCGGTATAGTGCGTCGCAAATCTCAGCGGTCAGAGAAATTCAGCGGACGGAGGTTCGAATCCTTCGAAATCCAAAAAAATAAACATTTTTGTTTTTTTAAATCAGTATCCAATCTTCAAACCACTTTAAAATAAACAGCCAAAAGAAAGCGACATCTAGCGACCTACTGGTTTCACTTCTAGCGCGTGTGAATTACACATTCTAATTTTTTGTTAAAACAAGTTTCAAATGATCTATAATCGCAAAATACAATTTTTTTCAAAATTCTAAGAATTTGCCAAAGTTTTTACCTAATCATTTTCAGTCCAAATCTGGTCAAGAAGATACGAGTATCTTTGAGTATCGGAAGGTCCATTTTCTTCTACTCTTCGGTACAGTACAATACAGTATGCCTGCACCTTTTGCAAAAGATACTCCACTAATACAGGATGCAGTGTTTATTTGTTAAGGAAGAATAAGACACCTAGTGTATGTTAGGAGGAGGTGGAATACAGAGGTATATTATAACGGTGTGGAGATACAGCGGCACGGCACAGCTTCCCGCTACTTACGCGGCTAATGTTCTGACAAAGTGAGTTAGTATGACGAGTGGCACGCGTTAGGCGGAGTTAGATGTTAGGTACAAGCAAAGGAGGGCTGCTAAATAGGCAATTTGTTTACACTTGAAAATAATTTAAAAAAATACTAATTTTGGATGAGACTCTGTCTATACTCTGATTAACTTTCATGTGCCTAGTAGAACGGTTCGTCGGAAGATATTTCATAGATATTTCATTGAAGATAAAATTGATTCCAATTTTTTACCTCTAATTTGCCCTCCAACTCCAACGCTCCCAATGCTTTAACTTAGAATTACGGGAAACTACCGAAAATGGTCCCCGTGCACTGCTACTCGCGTGTGCAATAGTGAAACACATTTTTAAAAGATACACAATAGCGCCTCTATGATTTTCACATGATTTTTCTCGCGTCTGCGCTATTTTAAAATATAGTTTAATGATGTTTTCAAAATAAAAATACAATTTACTAGAGCAAAACGAAACATCGATCTCTTGATTGAATACGACAACAATCTTAACAAAAATAATTATTATTTATAACGATCCATGTATTATATTTGGATTACGAGCGAGTCCAACTAGTGACCTGCGGTCAAATGTGTAGACCGTTAAGCTACGAAGACATTATAAAAGATATTACAAACACAATTTATTAATTGCCGATTTTATATATCGTCGAAACCAGCCAGCAACAAATTGTGATCTGAATATCCCGTATCAAATGCAGAATCCATTATGGTCGTAGAAACACATTGATATATTTTGTAGAATTCATTTTGAATCTATTTTTTATTTTTTTTTTTAAAGAAAGACAAACATTCCCGGGTTACGAATAACCCAACAATGTTTGAAAATCTCGTACTACCACCACAGAAAGCCGAAAATGTTGCTTGTGTTGTGATGGAGGACTTAGCCAGCCGAGGAATCGAACATGCGACGCCCGAGCGGGACCCAAGCGCTATGCCCACTCAACCACTGATATATAGGTATATATATATGTGTCTATAAAACACTTGTGTTGCTAAGTTTTTTAACGAATAAATGACATTTAAGTATGTTAATTTTTATCCTTCGCTTTGAATGGTTTCTTCTAACCAACTGATATTTTACACTCAAATAATTGAATAATAAAACAAGGAACGATTGATATTTGCATTCTAACTGATACTATAGAAATTAAATTTAAGGGGAATATAATACTTCAATTTAAATTATTAAATTGAAGTAATCGCCTAATACTTTGAATCGAATCAAGAATTACTGATATTTTTTAATTTTTTTAATTTTATTTTTAGGTACCTAAGTTAGGTACAAATTTTTATTAGGTGGCACGCTAGCTGTTTGAAAACTGAATGCACTGGGACTGAATATATGGAATGCGGGGGGTGGTTGACGGGACGGGGGAGCAGGAAAGGGGTGAGGAAAGGCGGGGAAGATGGAAGAGGAACGCGGGAGGGGGAGGGGAAAGGGGATGCACGGAAAAGGCCATGCAGGGAGAAACAATTTATTTATTTGAATATATTATATTGCAATGCATGCCGGGAACCAACTAGTATTTAATGAATATTTGTAAAAAACATTCGAATCGTTCCTCTTGATTGAATACAACTATTTATGAAATCGAAATTCGAGATACCTGTTGAATATGAGCTAAGTTCGTTGTGCTACAGCACTATAAACAGATTTGCTGAACTTATAAGAGTCTAAAGTCTAAACCGTTTTTCATCACTCTTCAGATAATCTAAACATCTAAATGAAGCACAATTTGTGCACCCCTGTCCTCAGGTGAGGACGTCAGGGGTGGCACTCGAAGTGGTGGTTGGTTATTTAATACGTTACCGTCTGCGTCTGTTCCCCTCTGCGATGTTTTAGCACCGCTCGAAACAAGCCTCCCCGGCCCTGACACACAGTGACGCGCCCCCACTAGCTTGTTTTACAAACATTTTGAAGCTAGATGCTTCTATTATCAACTTAATGAATACATATATATGACCTCATGAATTAAAACCGCTCAGCCACGTAATGGTTTATCTTTCACCAAATGACACCATCCTCGTAAAATTAGTTCTTTCTCTCCTTCTCTCTTCTCCTTTTGCATTTTGGTGAGATTATAAACAGATTTAGAAAGAGAGCACACCAAGCTTTCCCTTTACATTTAAATGTTTACCATTGATGCTCCCGCTCTATGCCAAAAAAAAACACAAAACCGCCATAATTAGTTCACCCGGTCAAGATTTGCCAATTTTTGAAACGATTATTTTTTACGTCTAGCTAAATAACTGGCAATAACCTTTATAATACGTTTTTTTACCTAAACAAACATTTTTTTCTATAAAGTGGTACGAGTAAATAATGTTAACAAGAAAAAAAACATCGGTAAGGGATTTTAAAAACTATCGCTCTATTTGCGTTAAAAAAATCAAATTGTATAATATCTTAAATAGTCTTTTATCTGCTTTCAAAAACAGTATTTCATTTTGAGATACGTTCATAAACAGTGAATCTCTTTTAAAATGAATTTCAAGCAATTTCAAGTAATGAATTTAAAGACCTGAAGTTAATTGCTGATAATATACCTAATCTCAGTCCTGACTTAATCAATTAACCTTTGTGTAAGTAAAAGTATCATGCCTGGCGAACTTAAAAAACCCATCATCAGACCTATATATAAATCAGGAAAACTTAAAGATTTCACAAACTATCGACCAATAGTGATTGATTGATAAAATTATTGAAAGAGCTATCTTTAACCGAATACAATTTTTTATAGAAAGAAATAGAATCATAAATCCCATACAGTAGATACGGATTTCAAAAAGCAAAAAGTACTATACAATAATTTTCTAAATTCACTTACCACATAAATATTATATAGGTATAATTTTTATAGTCTTTAAAAAGGCCTTTTACACATTGGACCGTCAAACTTTAATTAAGAACAATGGAGGAATGTGGTATTCGAGGTCTTTTAAACAATTGGTTTAAAAATTATCTGTTAAATAGAAAAATTAAAGTTAAAATTAACGGAATTTTAAGTGATGAAATGTTAGCAAACACTGGAGTAGCAACAGGGTCAATATCGGGACCAATATGTCATATAATGCAAGTAAACAGTTTACCAAGCGTAATAAAACGTTGTAAATGTTACATGTTTGCAGACGATACTTGCATTATATGCGCTGACACAAATCCACGAAAAATTGAGGAATTTTTCAAACAGACCTAAATAACATAATTAAATGGTCCCACGACAGTAGCATTATTATTAACGCAAAAAAGAAACAAATATATGCTTATACACTCACCATATTATGCAAGGTGTCGGGAATTGCATATAAAAAGTCATTCATATGATTGTTTGCACACAAAAAACCAATATCTGTAGTGTGAATGCCGGAATATAGAAAAAGTGTACCACTATACATACTTTAATCTTACAATAGATTTCAATTTTAACGGGTCAAACCATATTGAAAATGTATGTAATAGATTATGAGCCATATTAGGGTAATTTTACCACCTAAAAAACTTTGTTAACCAAAATATATTATACTGAGTGGTTCCATGACAGTTCATCCTGCGACAATTCATCCGGCGACAGTTCATCCTGCGAGAGTTCATCCGGCCGACAGTTCATCCTGCCGACAGTTCATCCTGCCGACAATTCATCCCGCCGACAATTCATCCGGCGACAATTCATCCTGACAATTCAACCTAACCTAACCTAACCTAACCTAACCTAACCTAACCTAACCTAACCTAACCTAACCTAACCCAACCTAACCTAACATAACCTAACCTATAAGTATAACCCATAAGTATGTCGTATTTTGTTATTCACGCATGCTTCTTCGGAGAGTCGAAATTATTGTTAGTAAAAATATTTTTACAGCGGATTTCCACTCAAGATGCCTTCAGATATAAGTATATCGATTTTGGTTTTACGGCCGTATATCCTCTTTACATACTTACTTAATAAAAATCTTCTAAATGATCAGGCAGGATGAATTGTCGCCGGATGAATTGTCGGCGGGATGAACTGTCGGCAGGATGAACTGTCGGCAGGATGAACTGTCGGCCGGATGAACTGTCGCAGGATGAACTGTCGCCGGATGAATTGTCGGGTCACCATACTGAGTATTCTCGTACAACGCATTAGCAGAATCAATTATAGAATACGGAGTAAATAGTTACGGATTAGCAAGTAGGTACAAAACGTACCTTAATAAAATAGAACAATTACAAATCCGTTTCCTAAAATTGACATCAGGCGAAAAAAAATCAATTATGTGAAGGCGATTATAAAAAAAATTCTCCTTGTGTAATGTGCTCTCTCTACATAGTAAGGTAGATTACCAATTAACGCTAGATGAATTCTTGAACACAGAATTCAAAAAACATGTAAACCACAACTACCCTACTAGGCATAGAGAAGCACGAATGTTTATTAATATATCTCAAAATGTACACGGTGATAGAACAAAAAGACATAAAATTCCTGAAATATTTAACGCATTACCTGAAAATGTTAAAAATGAGACATCTTATTCAAAAATCAACACAAAATTTAGATCATTCAACTTCCGTAGAACCGGAAAATAAATAATATTGTGCACAAAAACCTAGATCTGTGAAAAACAAATAATAGATCTTTTAACCATTGTTAAAAAATTAATTAATTACAATCGTACATCATGATCATAAGCATTATAATAATTAGTTAAGTATTTTAATATTAAGTATTATACTATTAAGTAATCAAATATTGACTTTCGTTACAATAAATGTAGAACAATAGGCCACTTGCATGGATTTCATAACGACTTGAAAAAAATCGTGTGGATAGATTTTTTAACTAAGATTACGAAATTTTGGTAAAAATTTTTTAAATGTATGTACAGTTTTTTTTCTTTTTAAATAAATAAATCCATTATTTGGGCTCGTGACGTCACTACATGAAAATGTCCCGTCTCCGAAAATGTTCCTATTAATTTTGTAAAATTCCACATTGATTTATTTTTTTATATGGCAACACTTTGATTTCATACGAATTTTTGAATTTGACATTTAACGTTCACTACATTTATTGTTTGTTCTCTGCGAACTTATCATTTGGTTTCACTTTTTGACAGATGTTGTGAAGAGAACCCCGTACATTTATGTTGTCTGCATGTGTTTTAGAGGTATAATGGTAATGGTGTTGATTTTAACAAAATCAAATTTTATAATATTCTTATTATTATTATAATTTACAATTACAAGTATATTACATTGGATTTAGTAATATAGACGTTGAACATTATAATGATTTATGATCAATAAGATGGATCAAGGAAAAAATATTTATGACATGTAATATTTTTGGTATGCCTCGTTATTCTCCTGCGCCATTCGTGTTGAAAACGTTCTTTTTTTAAAAATGATTTTCGGCTATGTAAATATCGTTTTTTCGGACCCATAAAATTTTGTCCCGTCTTTCCGGTTTATAAAAAATGGTCTGATTGATCGGATTGAAATTTTCCAAAAATCGCAGGGGTTTCAAAAATAATATTAAAAAAAATACAGAATGTCTTAGAATATTTGCCAAAACCGGATTTTTTTTAAATGTGATGCAAGTGGCCTATTAATAAATAAATAATAAATTAAATGTGAAACAAAACTATTATTACGATAAAACCATCTCCTAATACTGTCCTCTTTGGAATAAAATTCGTAACATATATAATATTGTATAGAAATGGTTCGGCGCTTGTCTGAACCCCTGTTGTGTATTCTAGTAACTAATCATCGGTTGGTAAAGTAAATACCTAACCCAGCTAGTTATGTCTCGATGACAGTTGTGTGCTGTTTATTTTTATTGTGTAGATTTCTTTCGCTAGCATTTTTTTAAATACAATGTTCGTCTTTATTCTTTCCTCTTTTTACCCGAAGCAACCGACGAACTAGGAGTATCTTAGATCCCCGGGACCGAGCCATCGTGGATCATATTACATGAAGAGTCAAAGAATAGTGCAAGTCATGTGACGGAGACGGAGTGGCTTTCATTTGAATTTGAGATCATAAGAAAATTACACACTATTAGTAAGAATGAATGTTCAACTACACACTAAATCAACATTGTTGGTTAACATTCAATTTAAGACCACTTAATAATTTAAACTTTTTGTAAAATGTATTATAATATTTACATTGGAAAAGACGAAAAATAAGGCACCCCACTGACGTCGCAGCTATGCTACTTTGGCTCTTAAAACATCTTAACACACTTTCGAGCAAACTTGCCGAGAATGATGCTCAGGTGTACACGGTACCGTGTTGTATGAAGTGAAAGGATATTTATGAGCCACCGTGTACCTATTAACCCTCCCCACCCCTATTTAAGAAGATGTTAACCATCCTCCACTTAGTTTACAATTTTACAATTTTATGGGAGAACATTTTTGGACATCCTTTACACATAATTATTATGGCCGGAGAGCATTGAATATTTGATGCGTGTAAAAGTTTCCGGACATATTTTATATTGTTCACAGCTTAGAATTCTGGCCGGTATTTTAATATATTTTTTCTTCACCTTAAACATTGACGCTAAATGAGCAAAAAATTATTACAATTTGTTTCAGTTATGTATGTACGAGTATATTAAGGAAGCAATGAATGGTTTGATCTTAATATATACCTATTACTAACAAAATATTGATTCACTGTGATTGAAAAAAAAAGGTTGTTTATTCAAAAATGCATTGCCATAAAATCACACGATATTAAAAGAGTATTTGTCATGTTAATTATTGATTTTATTTCAATACTAGTGAGTTCCCGGCATGCGTTGCTAAGCCACTTAATAAAGAAATTGTTTCTCCCTGCCTGTACTTTCCCATTCGTCCCGTTCCCCTTCTGTCTCCCCCTCATCTCCCGCGTCCCCTTCCCCTCAAGCGTTCTCACTCCGCCTTCTTCGCCTTCCCTCCCCCACTTCCCTCTCTCGCTTCCCCCGTCCCGCGACCCCCCTCTTGAGTTCCCTTCCCGCATTCTATACATTCAGTTTTCAAACAACTCACTTGCCACCTATTACAATTGCAATTTTTTGTACAAATTTCATAATGCCAGAGCTCTCCAGTATATATAGAAACCTTGGCGGGCGTGCTCACAACAATTTAGGTACCAAAGTTTCATTGCAATCGGATGAACGGTTTAGCAACGCATAATTTCATGGCGCCAGAGTTCACTATTATATATAGAAACCATCGGGGCATGCACACATAAAATCCCCAAAGTTTCATCGCAATCGGATGAATGGTTAGCAACGCATAATTTCATGATGCCAGAACTCAACATTATATATAGAAACCATAGCGGGCATGTTCACATCAAATCCCTAAAGTTTCATCGCAATCGGATGAATGGTTAGCAATGCATAGACATCTTTTACTCATTACTCACATATGTATGTACTCATATACGTATATACATAGAGAGAAGCAAACATATTTTGATGTTTATACATATTTATATATATATATAAATATGTCCGGAATATAATCCTAATCCTAGTCCTAATTATATATATATATATATAGATATTTTACAAAAATAGTTAACACTATACCAAAACATTGTAAAAGTGGTGTTAATGGAATGAAATGTTCACATTGACGTATACAGTTATAATTATTTATTTATTTTGCATTAGCTCCACATTAGGACTTGAGATATTTGGAAACGTTGTGTGGAGGCCGTGGAGGGTTTTTTAGGAAGGGAAGGAAAGGAAATTCTGGAAAGAAAAAATGTGGGGTGGGTAGAAATCTACGGGTCAGTGTGTCCAGGAATGACGGATGAATGAACACATCTCTCGCACTGCGGTGCAGTGCAAGGGTCGAGAGTCTCACTGGAGAGGTCTAGGTTAGGTCTCCCTCAACCGGTCTCTCCCAATCCGGCCCACCACTCGCCGCCAAGACCTAGACTAACCTCACCCCATGAACCCGGGAACCCCTACTAAGTCACTAAACGTAGAGAAGCATAGGATATGGGTTAGGTTGTGAGCTATTTTACAGAAAAAATTGAAACTTTTAGGCCCAAGCTGCACGGGTGGTTCTACTGCCGCGGGAAACCGCCCCAGAGAGCTGCCGCAGACCATCATACTACACGGGTGGCGGTTTCCCGCCAGGCTACAGGAGCGGTTCTACCGAGGCGGGAAAACGCCCGATCCTTTACGCGCACTACCGATCAACAACGCTATCTCATACGAAATGATGCAATCGCGGGAAACCGCTCGTGTAGTATGAACGTGGCGGTTATCCGCCGCAGGAGAACCGCTGCGTGTGGCGGTCGAATTTCTCCCGCCTGAGAACCGCTCGTGGATATTGCGCCATACAACTTTCATAGCAAATTGTGTCTGCTGCGGTTTCCCGCGGCGGGAGAACCACTCATGTAGCCTGGGCCTTAATGAATTTTCAAAGGGGTGACGAAATGCCACTTCGTTGAGTTTTCGTGGAAACATATAAAGTATACTGAATGAATAATATATAAATATTATTATATACTTTACATATAAAAAATTTATTATTATTGAAATATTTATAGCAATATTCACACATTATGAATGGTATAAAATATGTATGAATTTAGATTGCGACCCAGACACGAACTCCGAATGCCAGGAGAATCCTCGGACGGTTGCGCCACCGACACCCATTTCCTTCTGCTAGAAAGATTTTCATTGAAAAAAAATTTAAAGCGACGACCTTCATTGCACTCAATTTGAAATCAGATTTCTTAAAAATCCATTATTTTAGAAGGTTTATCTGAAAACACAAACAATCGAATGTTAATCGTTGTTACTTAAAAAAAACTTAAAATGAAAAGAATGACTGTTTGACCTTTTCCTTTGCCGTTGAACTAAAATAAAAGTACGTATTTATAATTTCATAAGATGCCGTTATTGCAGAAAAAAATATATTACGGACTTTAAAATAATAATTGCATGCTTTGACCTTTATGGAAACCGTGCGTACTGAGAATTGCTGTAGAACGGTACCAATAAATTTATCGATCTGTATTCTTTATCACTTCACAAAAATAATTGTCTCACTGGTTACTATTTATAGGGTGTTTCGTTGAATCAAGAAGACAATTGTATAATTTGCATAATTTTTAATGTTTTATTCTTTTTTAACGCGATCATGCTGATTCATTAAATTATTTTAAACCACGGGAATCTTAGGATAGGTTTTTTAAAAAAAATTGATGAATTAATCAAATATTTAAAGTTAATTTTCACTTTCTCTTTATGTTCTACTCAAGTTCTGTGATTATTTCTGTTTTATGAAGCAACTGGCCTATAATTATAAAAAAAATAATTTTTTTTTTTTTTTTTTTGAAACAACCCATTCTTACTGATTCTATTAAAATGGTATAAAAATGAAATATCGTAGGCTAAATTTAATAAAAGTAGAAAAAAAATGTTTTGGAATTGATATTTTGAATGGTTCTATGTCAGCTCGGAATCAACTCAACTAAACACCTCCTTAAAAAGTCATTTCCTGTGAAAAAAAAATTGAAAATTAGCCCATAACCTAACCTAACATAACCTATTTAAAGGCGGTATTGAGTTAAATTCGTTCTGAGTTTTCCGGTCACCATTTTGAATACATATTGTGTACATAATTTATGATAGAGTATTTATATTATAACTTAAGGTATTTATATTATAACTTAACTTAACTTAAGATTATACCCATCAATGTAATACATCATTGAATAAGATGATAATATTGATAAATCTTAAAGAAACATGAAACAGAACAGAAAAATAAAGATAAGAGTCGCAACTGGGACTCGAACTCACTGGGACGCAGCGTAGTAATCAACTCGGTCATTGGAACTGTATTTTTGCAGTCATTTATGTCGATCTCGTATTTCAAATTCAGAATTAACAATGTAATCCTCAATTAACTATCACCAAGATTTACAAGAGATCTTGGGTTCGAGTCCCAGTTGCGACCCTTACCTGTTTATTTTATTCATATGTGTCTTGTTCTGTTTCATGTTTCGTTTAGATTTATTTATTTCTTCTTCTTCAATGATATTTTTATTTATTTGTTGTTTTAGTATTTAAAACATTATTTATTTATTTATTTTCGGGAAATCAACAGTTTACATTTTTCCAGTTTGTACATGTTTGTGTAGCCAAAATAAAACCAATTATGGATTTCCTCCATGTGACTTTACCTCTGATTAAACAGCATAATAACAAATTTTAAATAATAAAATTTATTATAAAGGAGTATGAGATCAAAAATTTTATAAAACAAAATATTATACCTATCTCACTGTCCAATTAAGAAAACTTTCCTGTTTTCCGACAGTAAGACTGGTATAAAAATAGACAAAAAAATATCCTATTTCATATTTTTTCCTCAAATTTGTATGTTGATGGTACATCGGTATTTATTATGGATTTACAATGGTACCCCCTATAAATCACACATAAAGAAGCACCTTTTGTTCGTGATCAGAGTAACTAATAGAAACCTGAATAGAGTTGGGATAATTATATGTATATAAAACCAGTATTTGATCGATGTGCGATATTATAAAAATAATAACAGTTCGGCTTTCGCAGCAATGAAGTGAAAGCACGAATGGAATCCAGTACGGTGACGCAATTGAGAATGGGACTCACAAATTCTGTTTGTCGATTCTTGCTTTGTGTTGAGTAGATTAATTTGTGATCTTCAGCTTTACTGAGCAACAATGACATGAGTGTAGATGAAGGTAGTTCAAGTATTCGGGGCTTTTATGATGTTGTCGCTTTGAAGAAAATAGCGAGGCTTACAGTCCATAATGGAGTTACAATTCCAACCAAAATGTGTGACATCGACGCATAGGATTGAAGGACGAAAGTAGTAAGTAGTAGTACCAAGAAGTTATGCTAGCGTTATTCGATGGTGTACTGAGAAGCATGCTGGAGTACGCGAGCAATGTTTGGGCACCGTACCACCAGAAGTACATTGATATGTGAGAGCAAATCCAGAAGAAATTCCTCTGGTATGTTTATATGAGGAAGCATGGAACCTATCCAAGGTTCATGCATCATTTTGACTTACTTGAGGAAACTGATTCTGTCAGTCTAGAAACAAGACGGAAAGCAAGTCTTGCTATTCTGTCTTTCAAAATTTGGAACAATTTCATCGATAGCCCATTTCTCTTGGGATGCTATGATTTATATGCACCAGACCACTACAGCCGAAGTCGACATCATGACTTATTTAAAGTACCGAACGGCAGAACAGACGTCTTGGCAAAGCATAGCATGACGAGGGGAGTTGTGATGTTAAATGAAATTGCAAACCATTTGGATGTAAGTGACTGTTCTTTATATGCCTTAAAAATATTATCTAAGAGTCACTTGCCTAAATGCTGATAGGGTAACTAAATTATTCTGTTGCACAATAATAATAAAATAAAATAAAATAGTAAAAATAATAGTCTGAATGCGGTAAAAATTAGATCTGAGGTGAAAGTTCATTAAAACACTAAATGACCTTTTGCGAATATATCTGAAATAATTTGAAAAATTAAAGTTAATAAAGAAAGAAATATTAATCAAGAAAATATATGACCACAAATGAATAGGAGATGCGGAGGATGTCCCATGAATAGAGCCCGATCAAACGAGTCAAACACTTCAGTCGAGTCGTGTCAAGGGTCGAAATAACAAAAGCATCCGTGAGACGATGACATATGCATAAATGATTTTTTTTTTTAAATCTTTATAACGTATGTTTGGATCGGCACAAAGTTTTGTGTTTTAAATGCATTTATTTTGGGTTTAGAGACATGTACTAAAATGTAAAGCTTTTATAAAGCAATTCAAAGCAAGCTCAGTTCACCACAAACATTAAAAATGTACTTGGTTTATAAAAATATGGAACACAATTTTGACGTAAAATTAATCTGTTTTTTTCATAAGAAGCAATTAATTTGTGGTTAAACATAAGGTATATTACAAAAATAAAACTTTTATTTTTTATTTAACCGCGAATATTTATTATTGATTTCGCTTCGACCAAGCTTCATCAGGATATAATAATAACTTTCATTACTTAGTTATTATTATATCCTGATGAAGCATGGTCGAAGCGAAACCGGTCGATGCATAAAATAATAAATAATCGTGGAAAATATTTAGTTATTATTATATCCTGATGAAGCTTGGTCGAAGCGAAACCGGTCAATGTATAAAACAATTAATATTTGTGGAAAAATTAATCATTGTAATTTTTTCACTTTCATCGAGATTGTATAATTTTTCAAAAGGCGCACAACTCAATAATGATAAAAATCAGAGTGTGCAATTCACAAGCGGTAGAAGTGAAACCTTCATAAAGCTAAGGTAGACAATAGTGGGGAGACTAAGAAGCACCGCACAAAGACTATCGTGTATACATTACAAAATGTATACATGCATTCAAAATAGTAGATATAATTTCCAAAAATTCCATACCAACTCTCGCAAGATTACCGCACAAGGCGCAGCGTAAACAAAAGGCCATGGCCAGTGGGTGTGTGTAAAGTGTAAACCATAAACCAATGAACACTATTAAAATCCATATTATTGAATCAAATACCTCTCGAGAGATGAAAGTTTTCCTAAGGATTTGCGTCGCGATGATTCGCAAAACTAGAAATCACAACTGGTGATGTCACAATTAATTTGTCATGGTCATGTTTTGTGGGCGTCTGAAAAAAACATAAATTAATCATTCATTGGTTCATAGCGTGTCTGATAATGAGTCGATTGATTTCCTTACATTAGAAAATTAATATGTTACCGGTTACCGGTGAGTGAGCTATGTAGCAGCATTTTATCTGGCATTTTAGCATCCAAGACCAATCTCTCTTTAAAATATTTTATAACGGCAACATAAAAAATACCGAACAAAAAAAAAAACGCCTCCTGTAATAGAGAATGTTATAGGATTTAATAATTTGTTATTGAACTCTTCCGAAATTCAGCGAAACAACTGGGAAGATCACTAAGCAATTCAAACAAAGTTGATATGATTTTCATTATTATTTTTACCCGCTAATAAGACGTAGGAAAGAAATCAAAACTTTGCGATGCAACATTAAATATACGTATAATGCTAAAATAGGTTGTGCTAAAAAATAATGGGTACAAAATGAAAATGTTTAATAATTTTTTTTTTATGCATTTCATGTTTTTGTGTTTATTGAATTGAACTCCAATACAAGTATTTAATAGACTATATTTGTCCCACAGGAGACTATATAGGTCTCACATAAATCGTTTTTTCTCCCTTACCATCGTAGTGAGAAATATGATCTCAACGACATTTATTAGTAAGAAATTCTTAATGTTTGGCCTATTGTTATTCTTACTGAGAATAGCAATAGGCCAAACATTCAAATAAAAAAAAAATTTATTATATTAATTATAACCACAAAATAACTAAAATGTACACTTTTATGAAACCAAAATTTCCGACAGCAATTGGAAAAAAATCATGAAACTTTTTGAAGGAATTATTTTTATCGAAGGAAGCAATAATTTACTTTAGTTGATAAAATAGCCCTGATGAAGCTTGAGCTAAGCGAAACCTGGTTGGCTGTATATTAATTCCAATAAAAAGTGGTGTTTTACAAAGTGTGTTTTTTCATTTAATATGAATTATTTTTACATGAAACAATAGAAAAAAAGGGGTAACAATTAAGTACCTATACAATTAATTTTTCTAATAAAATGTATGTATATATATTTTTTTATCAGAGATTTTACTTAGAAAAAACGCGATTGCGCCATTTTAAAAAAATTTTAAAGCTTGCATTTAAAAAAATTATTTAAAAATTACATGGTTATATTTAATAATAAAATTTGATGGCGCATTTTATCACATTTCAAAAACAGTTTTTAGTTTACGAATACGTTCACAAACGTTCCATTTATTTATTGCAAAGCGGAAATATGTTTACCTTCTGACAAAAACAAACGATTTTTGAAGGGTTAAGTGTTGCTAAGTAAACATAATATGTTAGTGGGTGACACCTATGACCTATAACTATACTACATTTAAAAAGCGTTATTCAGATTGAGGCACTAAAATATTCGGCTACACGTTTTACGAGGATTCCAGATTCTGCCTAAATTAAAAAAACGTGTATATTATTGAAAAAATTTTCATAATTTTAAATATAGCATACAGCAGCTAATTAGAAATAGCAGGTAAGTACCGCATCCTTATCATACACATGTTAAAGTATATTACAAGGTAGAATGTTCCCCTTCCCGGTCCCTTGTTTATTCGCTGGATAATACGACACACATGTTTTAAACCTGAAAATGTCCTAATTCTTTCATATCAGCCACCACTCGCCCGCGGCGTTCCATCCTCGCCCACCCCACCCTCCACCACCCTCCGGCCAACACCCCCCCGAGCCACCCTGCTCTGTCCGACCGCGACGTGGCTCGCCGTCGTTAACATGAGCACTTTATATAAATATAAAGTCTTGATATAAATTTTATTCAGGTAAATTATAAATTTGAAACGAATGCAAAAATAAGTTGGGTAATGGTTTGGTATTTGAATATCTTTGGGTAATGGTGACGTTAGAAAAGAAGTAGAAGTAAGAGAAGAGACGATTACCTATGTGTATTAACCTTATTAATTATTATTATTATTTTTAATTGTTAAACTAACGTTTAAGACAAGATTTTTATGCATAGCAAAAAGGGTAACAATTATTATTAGCAATAATTATCAGCCTGAAACACTCATCCACATTGAAAAATCTTCCGAGAAAAAATACATGACGCCGACGGGACTTAAACCCGTGCCCTTCTGATTGCCGGTCAGCTGCTCTCCCAATTGAGCTATGGCGGCTTATCTTATACCCGCCAAATGATTCAAAATATACTCATATTTAATAGCCTTCCAGAACATATAAAGTCATCTAATTCCTTGTACACTTTTAAAAAGGATCTTAAATTATTTGTGTTAGTTGAGGATTGGCAATTGATTTTCTCTACTTTGTCCTTTCTAAATTATTAGCTAAATGAGTATGTTTATAATAATAAGCTAAAATAATATTATTTTGTTTGAACCGTTTTTGTTCATCTTCCTGTTACCAAATCTATAGCATGTTAAATTGTATACATATATTTATTATTCACAATTTAATCCTTAAAAACAAAAAAAAAAACTTTATTTTATTTTATTTTAAATCAGATCTCAAAACTATGGTCACCCTAAAAGTCTACATTAATGTACTACCTAGCACTATCAGTTTAGTAGGTACCAGTAGGTACCAATCTCAATCTGTAAGAAATACAACAATATTGTTCTTTCAAAATCTGTATAATTTCAAGTCCCGTTGGCGTCGTGTATTTTTTCTCGGAAGATTTTTCAATGTGGATGAGTGTTTCAGGCTGATAATTATTGCTTATAATAATTGTTACCCTTTGTGCTATGCATAAAAATCTTGTCTTAAAGGTTAGTTTAACAATTAAAAATAATAATAATAATTAATATTTGACAAGTTTAAGTATTTCCCCAATAAATGAAGACATAATTTGTCTCGACGCCACCTAGCGACGGATTTAACACTAGCAGTGTCTCTCTCGCAAAAATAAAGTTGGTTGTTTTCAGGGGAAAAAATATAATTAGCAGTAATTGTTGAATGAAACACTAGTAAATATTGAATCATTTGGCGGGCATAAGATAAGCCGCCATAGCTCAATTGGGAGAGCAGCTGACCGGCAATCAGAAGGGCACGGGTTCACGTTCCGTTGGCGTCATGTATTTTTTTTCGGAAGATTTTTCAATGTGGATGAGTGTTTCAGGCTGATAATTATTGCTTATAATAATTGTATCAACCTTACTTAATTGAGGTTCATTCTGCAGACTTAAGTATTAGCACAAAATCTAATGCAGTTATTAGGTACCTACTTACATGTGATTATATTTTTTTAATGCATTTTCATAGTTGTACTTTTTTATCAAAATAAGGTTGCATTAATTTATTTTATTTTATTTATGTACATAAGACAGGCATGGTGCCCGAAAATTTAATTCATGGATGTTTAAATACATTGTTACTTCAAAAAAGCAATAAAAAGAGTAGTGTCCGACCGAAGGTTCGGTTTCGGCAAGTTTCGGCAACAATTTCGGTTTTGGCAGATTTTCTGCCGAACCTTCGGCCGTTCCGAAACTCTGCAAAATACCTCAATAAATGGTAAATTTAGTCTTAAGAATGTTGTGATTGTAAACGCAATTTAAATTAAAATACTCAATTAATGAGGTCCTTTCTTTATAATGAACATAAGTGTTGATTATTGGCAAATTTTTGTTCCAAGAAGTAGTTAACATGTTTGTTAATTTTTAGTAATAATATAAACAATATTTTTTTTTCACATACTTCAATTATTGTTTTTTAATTCATTTAACACATGTTAACTGTTTGTATAAGTGTAAAAAATAAGTCAAATTTCAGTAAACAATAGATTTTTAACACGTCTAAAAAAGTTTCGGTTTCGGTTTCGGCCAAAACTGAGAAAGCTACCGAAGATTCGGTTTCGGTTTCGGTAGAAAGTCCTGTTTCGGTTGGACACTAAAAAATCGTAAGCTAAATATGCAAAAGTAAATGATAAACAAGAATGTGTAAAAGGTAGAATTCAAATAGGTTCACAAACAATTCATTATTGGCGCCTGTGCTGATGAGACACTGTTTTAGTAGGTAATGTCTTTAAATAAAGAGATTCATCACAATTTCAGCTTGATATCATTAATAGTAAAACTTTTTTTTAAGTGTTTAAATGGGTCATTAAAATGTCTGTTTCATCATTAGAGTAGTGTAGTGATAAGGCACGTACTTTACTTACTTTAACCAGTGATTCCTGACATTATTTGGAGTAAAAAATGTAAATGAAATTTTGGTCTCCGGTGACTTTTTTGGACGACTTTTTTTTTTTTTCAAATTTTTTTTCTTCAAAATTAAACAAAAGAAAATTTCTTCCACACGTCGTCACTGGTCACTCAGCCGGTTGTCTGACGAACCCCTTACCCCGCCTCCAACTGTTCAACAACTACCATTTTTTTAATGTTTTTGTTCAAAAATGATCAAAAATGTCACCGGAGACCAAAATTTCATTTACATTTTTTACTCCAAATAATGTCAGGAATCACTGGTTAAAGTAAGTCAAGTACGTCCCTTAACACCCTGTATAAATATTTAGTAAACAAAATGTCTTGTTTCCTCCTTATTTAATTTCTTCGGAATTCGTGTTGTTCATGTTCTTAATGTTCACCATTGAAGCCCAGTACTGCAAATTCATTACTGCAAGTCTAGTACAGTAATGAATCTTTTTGTGTTTTAAAAGTGATAATTGAAAATAAAAACGTTCAACTTTTTCAGTGCCGTAACGTGCTTTAGTCCATAGTACAGGATTTTAAATTTACACATTCTAAGACCGTTAAATTAATCAGTTTGTATTTCTAGCAAACTTTCATCGACCTTGAGAATACATCTAGAATGCGATGATCACAACAAATTAAAATTTTGTTCACAAATTCATCTGGAATAACGACACAAACTTTATGTATTATTAATTGACGCCCTGGTGGGCTTTTACATTAAAAACACATTTCAATCAATAAGGAACTCTAGTGAAGAATATTAGGGCTTTAAAAAAATATGTTCTATAGACCAATAAACGCTGATTCTGAATATATAAGTTTAATTTCATAATATTAAACGTAGAGTTCTTAAAAAATTATAAAAAAGTGCATTTTTAAACCTCTCGTCAAAACACACGGTAAAGTTAGTATTACCGAATGGTTAGTGCTGACGTTACGCGTCATCAGTCATTGTATTGAAATCTTTGATTATGTAGGTATGACATAAGCCGTCAGTTTTAACAACAGTTCATGTTATTCCTTATTTCATACTGTTTATAGAGATTTAGTTGTTGTGTTTATTGAAACAATATTTAAGCCTAAATAATTCAGTATCCAAAATAGAGGTATCTCTATTAGTTTATCTCTATTATTTAAAATATTGAAAAACTACTGCACAAAAAAATAGTAATGCTACTTCTAGGGATAATGCTTCGAATAACTTCTTGATCAGCTGATTGCCCAATCCTATAGTAATTTTTCAGGAGTGATGCCGTCACAAGATTCACCGTACATATTCACTTTACATCCTACGGTGGTCTTAGGGAATCTTGAAAAATTAAAACTTTGACAATTATTTTAACTATTAAAACTAACTCTAAAAATAAATATAAAAATGCAGTTATTTAAGTTAGAACGTCATTATTCATTAAAAAAATTAAAAAAATTGGACTAAAGTTCTCTTTTACAGTACAATATGATAAATAATATAGTTGTACCATTAAAAAACAAATGCAATTTAGTTAATAAGACTTGACATAAAACACAGCAAAAAATACAAAAGGTAGAATGTAGTTATACGAATCAATATATTCAGAATGTTTATTCGCAAGGCGATGAATTCTAGGAATTTGGAGAATAAATGGAGTAATTAGTATTGAGGTTATTGTACAGTTAAAAGCATATTTGCTACGAGTTCGCCTGGCAGGTCCTTTTAGAATTTTCATTTTAAAATTGATGTACCAAAGAAATTTGTTGTGTACCTCTATTATTTGTACCTCTTCTAATGATTGAGAACGAACTTTATTGTACGGTGACCACTCGGATGAATTATATTCTTATCTGCTTCGAACTAACAACCAATAGGGATATTTTAAAGTTGAAATATTTTTAAAATTTGCTCAAATTCTCACAATAAAACCTAGTATTCTCATTGCATCGCTTGTAACTTAACAAAGATATTCAACTTAACGGCCAAAGAGCCATAAAGATAGCCAATACTTACGTTCAAAGCTCTATAAGAAGACAACCATAACTTGTCTAAATAACTCTAGTCACTAAAATTTTAAAGAAGAAATATTTTATTACTCCCCGAGGCTTTGAGATCTCTGATTAAGTTATTCATTACCGATTGAATTGATTAGTAAAAACTGCGAGGCAGATGTATGCGTAAAAGAAAGGACCGTCTAGATGACACCGATTTATTCAAAAGAGATGGATGGAGAAGTAATGCCGAGAGAATGACACACAAGTGAATGGGAGAAGATGTTGAAGACATCTCAGAAAAAAATTATAACAATGTTTGTCAAATATATAAATACTAAGAGTCGGGTCACTCCAAGACCCCGAACAAGAGAAAAATGTGAAAAGTCTGAAAAGAAGAATTCCTGCTAAGACAGAAATGTCTGCCCATCTCTAGAGAGTGGAGTGATTGTTATTAAAACTATTTATTCTATTAGAATATTTAGCATTTAGAAGATGTATTGTTTAGATTAGAGAACTTCATTTCCATCTCATAGCGTGTGAAATAGTCATCAGCCCTTTTCTTCTTACAATACATAAACTATATTAAAACACCTATAAATGTCCGAACATATTACAAGATTTGCAGTAATCCTATTATAATGGGCCTAGAATATGAACTCTTGAATAGGCTCTTGAAAATCTATTGTTGTCTTTCACTGTTCTCTTAGACTTTCCCGAGATTCTCTGATCAGGTAATACAATTGTACCGTGATATCACAAACTGTGAATATTAGCAAGAGAAACCGATGAGATTATCATGATAATAACCTTGAAGAAGAAAAAAAATCAATTATAGGTATTTAGTTTATTTTTCAATTGTTGTTAAGCTATTCACATTATTTTTTCCCAAATTGATCTACAGAGGTACAAAAACTGTGGATCTGCTAAAAATCTATTGAGTTGAGGTTTGGCGAATTCGTTAAAACATAAATTTTGCAACGAGTTTTAAAGAGAAGAGAAGCGGCTATTTGAAACTTGGAACGTTTCTTTAGCTCTCTTAAAAGTGTACCTTCCTCTTCCCTGTCTATTTCTACTCTTTACTACCTTTAGCCTCACTTGTACCCCTATCGGGGAAGCCATATTCCTACTGGCTCCGGATGGTTGGGAGCAGTTGGAACTTTTGTGAGGTATTTATATTAAAAAAAAAACTGTAATTCAGTATAGGTTATGCTCAAAATGTAAGATTTTTTAATTGCATGTCACGCACATTTCGTATTTGAGATATATGTAGGACGAATTACGTGATTTCTTTGTGTGTATTACAGACAATTTTTACATTTGTATATTTAAACATTTGTGTATCTGAAATTTTTGCAATGTACAATTTTTTTCCCACCCATTCCATTGAACACTTTTATTATTACCGTGACGATTCACGGTTAACGGTACCGTGAAGGCAAAAAACTGGAATAAACGTACCTACGTTCCTTATCGCTATAATGTTGCAACTCAATGAATGTAGGTCTGTTTCCTCCAAAGGAAAATGGTGATCATTTTCTTGCATCTTTCTCACACACCACACCGTGACGTCATGACATGCCGTGAGGATAATTTATAAGTATGGAATATAGTTAAAAGGATGATATTGAAGTGGGAATGAATTCTTAAGAGGGCATTACCAGAGAAAACGAGAAATATGTCATTTTCAAATCAGATTTTAGACGTATTGACTCTTTTCCATAAAAAATTGTAAATGGATTTCGAAAGATTGTTTTTTTATCTAGCATTTATGTAATAAATTTTGATATATTTTTTAATTTTTAGTATAATAAGGTTATTCCATAGGTCGTTGGCAGATTTGTTAAATTTTCAAAAAAAGATTTTGTATTTTACCACACCCATTTCAAATAATATAATCATGCAGTAAAATAAATCAATACATTATCTAGCAAACGCATGTTTTAGAATTTTAATTTTAGTTTCAATAAAATCATTAAAAAATATGTACCTACATGTGTTTGTTGACGAAAATTGGTCCATTTGTATATTTATTTGCGCACTTACAAAGTAATATATTTCAGATTTTTTTTACATTCTTATTAAATTTATACATTATCATCACGCCTTTCAGCCTTTTTGATGAAGGTATACATTAAAGCTAATTTGAATCGAAATAAATTCGATATTGAGTTATAATTTAAAAAAATCTGGTACGGAGAATAATTAATCTTTCTCATTGTAACCGCCCTGCACGATCGTAAGAACAACTTTTGACGAAATGTGGATTTTCGTCCGCTGGCTGGTTAAACGCTCTTAAAATAACAATGATGGTTTTGCTTTTGTTCTTAAACGTATAATGCTACAGTTCTTTCTTACACACTAAATAACAACATTCGAAAATGATACAAACGGTGAACGTATGTCTGCACCCCCCAAAAAACATATCATACATACCAATCATTATCATACATCTCACTCACACGTATAAAGAAAAATGAAACGCAAAGAAAAAGTAGTACTTTGGAGGAAAGAGTCACACGTATTAAATGTGTAAGAAAGAGCTAGAGCGTTATAGCGATAAGTAATGTATGTTTATTGTCTTTGTGTGCCGTTACGGTACCGTGACCGCAAATCCTCACGGTATTTATAAAAGCGCTCAATAACACTGTTACAAAATAAATATTTATATTTTAAAGTTTACATTGAAAAAAAACAACAAAACAACGCATATCAGCTCAACAAAAAAAACTATTTTCAGTAACAACACAGCGTATCACTCCTTCCCCCGAACTCGGGGCAAGCAGGGGTTGCGAAGGGGGCACGACGAATGGCCGGGTGGACATTAGTGTCAGCCGTAGCGGCGAGTTACGCGCCCCCAGCCGATACGCGGCCCGCAGTTTGACGATATCTGGAGGCAAGCGTTATGCAGATTGCCAGACTTTCTTTATTTCTCACTGAGAAATTCTGAAAGTCGTACCTTTATAAAATTTGTTGGATTTTCATGATACACTAGTTTCACTACCCGGAATCGCGTAATAAGGAACTCCAGTGAAAAATATGCTGGCTTTAAAAAATATGTTCATATAGACCAATAAACGCTGATTCTGAATATATAAGTTTTATTTAATAATATTAAACGCAGAGTTTTTAAAAAATATATTAAAAAGTCCTTTTTTAATCGGGTCGTAAAAACACGCCGTCAAGTTGGCATTATTGAAATTTTTGTGGTGACATCACTGTTGGACGTGTCGTAACGTCACCGTAAAGTCATTGTACGGGAATGTATGATATGACACAAGTCATCGTATTAATTTATTCGTTTTTTTACATACTGTTTATAGAGATTTAGTTGTTGTGTTTATTGAAACATTATTTAGGCCTAAATAATGTTTCAAAAATTAAGGTATCTTTTATTAGTTTATCACTTTTATTGACAATATTCAAAAACAACTGCACAAAAAAATAGTAATGCTTCTTCTAGGGAGAATACTTCGAATAACGGAATTCAAAATGGCGGCAGTTGATCAGCTGATTGCGCGATCCTATAGTAATTTTTCAGGAGTGATGACGTCACACGATTCACCATACATGCGGTGGTTTTCGGGGGTCTTGAAAAATTAATAGTTTTACAATTATTTAAACTATTAAAACTAACTCTAAAAATAAAAACAAAAATGCAGTTATTTAAGTTAGAAGGTCATTATTCATAAAAAATTAAAAAATTGGACTGGATTTCTCAATTGCTGTATAAAGTGGATATTTTAAACAACATAACTAATGATGGAAATTATTGAGTTGGCTTAAATATTTCAAACAGAAGAAGCTGTGCAAATTTCATAAAGCCAGCTGTTACTTTTTTCTGCTTCCGAAGAATAGTATTTCTTTAACGGTGAGATTCTGTTTGACGTCTTTTACATTTTCTTCAAATGATTCCTTAATAAGGTTATTTTTTTACGAAAGATGATTTCTTAGATCATCAAAATAGCCTGGGAGTCTTTGATACGACAAAGAACATCATCAGAGATTATTCATAATGAAAACGAAACGTGAAATTAATTTCCCTTTGTGGCCGGGCTGGATTAATCAAAGTATCATATTGTTTGAATCCGTAACATACAAAAGGAGAGCAGTCACTCTTTCCACCGGGCCGCGGCCCGCGGCGGTAACGTCTTAGTAACCGACAGAATTTGCGAAAAAATTAAATCTTCCAGAATCTCATATCAAATCATGTCATAATCATTCCGGGCCTCTTGGCGTAAACAAACCTTTAGCGGAAAGAAACACAAAGAATTGGTAAGGTAAAATCATTAACCAAAGAGATCAAAGCTTCACGCTCTTCCTCTGTACTAGACACAGCCCCGAGAGCCTTCTTCTTCCCTCTGTCCTCCTGTCTCCTTGCATTCAGCCTCCCTCTACCACACACACCGCACTCTCCTTTTAAATACAGTTGAGGGGGATTTAACTATTGTATCCATACACTTGATGGCCAATGGTCAATCTACGAATGCTATACGGTATCGATTATGACAGCACTACTTTTATAAAATAACTATCTGACCCGGCCACGCGTTGCTGCGGCTAATAAAACACAACGTCATCTACTGGATGGTTATCCAACCTTTATAACCAACGCCGTCTTTGAGTTTATCGCAAAGAGACAGGCAGATGCCGAGGAGGACTTTAATTTATAATACGTAGAGATGGTGTGAAAGATTATAATAATGTGCATGAAATGCTTGGGGTAACTAACGTATTTAAGTTAATAAGGATTAATACCGTATCCGTCTAAATAACTTTTCAATTACCGAAATGTACGTGACCATTTTTTTAGAAGATAGAATGGGTATAGTAAGCTATCCGTAAAAGATAGATATATGCCATCGCGGACTTTTTTGTAGATCTATAAAAGAAGAATATCCCACCATGCATTGTTTTGTTATATCCCAAAAGGATTAGGCAGCGTTTTCAATAAAAGCTACCAAGCGCCTTGACTTTTTCCGACACTTCTAACAAACTCCAACAGCTCGTAAGGCTTTGAAGCAAAGAATGAACGGTTACCTCGAGAGTGTTTTCTCTTGGGGTAAAAATAATCTCGTTGAATTTAATGTTTCAAAGACCCAATCTTGTCTGATTACGTCTAAAAGGGATCGCAATGAAAATCTAGTCTCTTTCAACGGAAGCAATCTTCCGAACAGGCCCTCCATTGATATGCTTGGTGTAACCCTAAGTGACCAGCTCAGGTATGGGGGCTCCATCGAAGCCAGAGTAAACCTCCCAAAAACTGGGCGTACTGTACAGGGCCCGCAGATACTTTAATAGTACACAACTGCTAACCCTGTACAAATCGCAAGTGCGCCCCACGGTTGAATTTGGCAGCCACCTCTGGTCTGGAGCTCCAAAATACCTGAAAAATACCCTCGACTCTGTGCAGAAACGGGCGGTCCGTTTGATAGATTCTCCCATCTTAACAGACGGATTGCAATCTTTAGAGCACAGGCGTCGGGTGGGAATGCTATCCTTGTTCTTCCGGTATTACAATGGAAGATGCTCCGAGGAACTAGCATCATTGATCCCTTCGGCACCGGTGCATAGTTGGGAAACACGCCAAACGCGTGCCCAACATTTGTACACAGTTGACATTTGTCACATGAGAACGAGTCGTTTCTTCGACTCGTTCTTGTGTTCAACAGCTCGGCTGTGGAATGATTTGCCGGCCTCTGTGTTTCCTCCTTCCTACAACATGGGTCTCTTCAAGACCAATGTTCATTCCTTCCTCTCCTCAAAAAGACCCTCCACACAGCATCCCAGATGACATAGGCCCTGAGGGAAATTATTTTCCTCAGGGCCTCCTGTGTGGAGTTAATGTAAAAAAAAAAAAAAAAAATTATCGTTATGTTTCAACCAATTTACACAAATCCTTGACAAATTACATACCTAAACCGTCCTCATTAAACACTCTATCTATTGGTGAAAACCGCATGAAAATCCGTTCAGTAGTTTTCGAGTTTATCGCGAACAGACAGACAGACAGACGACGCGGGGTGACGGATTTAACACTAACAGTGTCTCTCTCGGAAAAATATAATCGCAGGTGGAAAAATATAATAAGCAGTAATAGTAGAATGAAACACTAGTATATATTGAATCATTTGGCGGGTATAAGATAAGCCACCATAGCTCAATTGGGAGAGCAGCTAACCGGCAGTCAGAAGGGCACGGGTTCAAGTCCCGTTGGCGTCATGTATCTTTTCTCGGAAGATTTTTCAATGTGGATGAGTGTTTCAGGCTGATAATTATTGCTTATAATAATTGTTACTTTAATTTATAATATGTGGAGATTACCTCAAGAATGCACAACCTAATTACTTGTCACAGAGTATCTACCAATCAACATTCACGAGGATCTACAATGGATCTCTTAAATTGTATACTTCCAAGAGTATGAACATATTGGAAATTGCAAACCGTTGACACTGTACTTGATGAAAATGAAAATGTACAGGTAATTTAAAAAAACGATTTATCGAACATGTGGCCTGGATCCTAGCAACTAAATTTACCATCTCTTATTGTGTACTTCCAATAGAATTAACATATTGTGAATTGTATACTGTTGACACTGTATCTGACTAAAATGAAAATGTGCAGATAAATAAAAAAAAACGACTTATCGAACACGTCGCCTGGATCCTAGCAATTGAGTTTTATATGTGTATAATATTTTTTTTAACCCATTGAGCCACCAAATCTGACAACCATTGACCAACCAAATGAAAAACATACAAAGTATGTAATAGGTCCTTGAGAAAAATGCTGACTATTGACTTTATGACTTTAAAAAATATTTTAATAAGATCTTTGTAACCTTGAATCTATCTCATTTTTGTGAATTTCACTGAATTTTTCCATTCATAAATAATGAAATTTCCTTTCTAAAATATTAGTAATAAGAATTTCCCTCAAACAAGTAAAGTTTTAAAAATTACGTCTTCTAATTCCACGGGTAATCATCGTTTGAATTTAAATTTCGATATTAACGCAAAGGTTAATTATTTAAAATTTCAGGGGAGGCAGCACCTATCTCAAAACATTCTTCTTTCGTGAATTTCCCAATGAGCTAAGCTGATGGGCCACTTTTTACATTTCATCGCTCGGAGCGCCAATCTTCCATACCTACATCACAGAAATGTTAATCTTGTTATAAGGTTACCTACTCAGGCTGGAGGGTGGGAGGGGGTGGCGTGGCCCCCCTACCTCCGGTACTTATCCCCGCCCCGCACCGCCAACCCCGAAACCTGAGTATCTACTCTTGTGAGTCGAGTTGTCTGCTATGAATTTTTGACACAGGGGTGGTTCGAGATTCAAATTTGTCAAATAATTAAAAAATATTTGCTAATCAAAGTCATCAAACACAAGTGCAATTCTAGTGGTGATCTGTTATGATAGCCTTATATCTAATGAACCGTTTGGTATGTTAAAATCAAAGATATTCAAATACAGAAGAGATATGCTAGGGTGTCCGCGCAACTGTCGCCGGACTACGCGCTAATTAGCGTAGTTTTCATACAAAAAGAATTTGTTCATTTCGTTAATTTTTTGAAAATGTGCATTTATATTGGTTAACAATACATTTTGAATAAGGAAAGAATTCGTTCATTTAGTTTAACGTTCGTTTGGTTTATTCGTTAATTATTTGTTCATTTAGTTTATTTGTTTAAATAATTATTATAAGCAATAATTATCAGCCTGAAACACTCATCCACATTGAAAAATCTTCCGAGAAAAGATACATGACGCCAGCGGGACATGAACCCGTGCCCTTCTGATTACCGGTCAGCTGCTCTCCCAATTGAGCTATGGCGGCTTATCTTATACCCGCCAAATGATTCAAGAGTCCCAAAAGTCCCGTTGGCGTCATGTATCTTTTCTCGGAAGATTTTTCAATATGGATGAGTGTTTCAGGCTGATAATTATTGCTTATAATAATTGTTACCCTTTTTGCTATGCATAAAAATCTTGTCTTTAACGTTAGTTTAACAATTAAAAATAATAATTAAGTTTATTTGTTAATTGGTAAACAATATCGGCGACACCCGGAAGCGCAGACCCACATAGTAAAAACAGCAGATAGCACATCTACTTATATTTCAATATCTTTGGTTAAAATATTGACAATGGAGGAATACACATTATTTTAATTCAGTAAGAGGGTAACATTTGTAAGCACAAATATTTTGTTACCAAAGAGTTATTAAATATCCATATCATACTCAAAATTATGTTATCTAAAAGGAAAGCTATGTAAATACTAGTTTTCGTAACAGTCTAAAAATCTTTTCTTAGAAAAATATAGTTTATTATTTTGTAAACGTCGTAAAATATAATGATTATACATAACGTAATAATAATAGGTTCATTTCGTCAGAGGAGAATGAAGATATTTCCGTGGAAATAAACAGAATTCCACCCTTCCACGAGTCGCTTCCTCATAAAGAAGAAACAATGTTTTACGGCGCACTGTTAAGAAAATTATTTATCTTCTCTTCTCAATGTTTTTTAAGATTTTTTTCTGCCTACACGTTTCTTCGCCAGCGAAACAAATGGACGAATACAAAAGAAAATATGTTCTTAATTCAAATTCAAAATGTGTGAGTGGGGGGAATGGAAATGGCTAATTTATGACGTCTAGATGTGCTCGGGATCAGAGTGAAAAAGGTTTTCCCCATTTTCTTCATTTAGTGAGCATAATTTAATTTTTGAATAATGTTATCGGCCCTCCGCATGAATACGAAAGGGCCAACAATTTCATTAGGGAAAAGGCACGCCGATGTTTTAGTGATTTTTTTGCGTAATGGATTCTGAGTGAAGAAATATATTTTTTTGGAAAATATGGCAGCAGCCATTGATTCCGTCGAAGTTTTTCACTTAGTTCCTGCTGATGGGCTAGGCTTGAAAGTCTTAATTAAAATTCAGGACCTTGTGTTGTTCTCTTGGTCCGGTATTTTTTAAAATATAAGATTTTAGAACACATCGCATTTTAAATTAGGAACCCATCCTTTAAAATAAAATGATTGCCAAATTTCTTCTTCATTGAAAAGGATTTTTGAAAGGGTTTGATAATTTTGAAGAAAATTCAGAATTTAATAATATTTTATACGGTCACGCTCGGAGTGTTTCTGTTATACTTAAGTTTATTTCGAGTGTTCATATTATATCCAACAGTTTCTTGGATAAAATTTTATAAATATAGTAGATAATGTTAATACATAATAATTATTATAACACAAATATGTAATTATTTGATTTATTGGGAGTGATGATGACGGGGTTTAATTTTTATTCGTTTTTTATGCAAAATTTAAATTAAATTAAATTAAATTAATTTAAATTAATTTAAAATTTAATTTAATTACGATTTTTCTTTTCTTTTAAAATAAAAACTTTATTTTTTTCTTTGTTCAGTGCATTGTTTATTATATTTGTTGATAATTTATCGACCACAATGGTAGGCACATGCCCGTATTGTGGTGGTCAGTAATAATGTAATTAAAGTTTTTTGACGGCTATTTTACTGCGTTCACAACAAATTCCTGTCTTCTCCTTGATTAACAACGTATTAATAAATAATAGAACATGAAAAATATAGCTATTGGGACAACCAATTTAAAATATTTTATGGTACGCTATCCGCACACCGGTTTCACTATACCGGGGCTACTGAGTACTGAGACCTGAGAGATGAATAAACTTTCATCTGCTTTTTGATAACTTTCACGTAATTGGTTTAATGTTTACTCTAACTTCTGAGAAAAAGAGTAGTGACCGACCGAAGGTTCGGTTTCGGTTTCGGCAAGTTTCAGCAAAAAATCTAGTTTCGGCATCAGTTTCAGTTTCGGCAGTAAATCCTTTTTAGACATGTTAAAAATTGATTGTTTACTATTATTTGACTTATTTTTTACACTTATTCAGACAGTTAACACGTGTTAAATTAAATAAATTTACAAAAACAATAATTGAAGTGTGTGAAAAAATAACTTTTTTTTATTTACCTACTTCTATGAAACAAATAAAATTTATAAAAAATAATATTCAACTAGTGTTTTATTTAATTATTTAATTTAACACGTGTTAACTGTCTGAATAAGTGTAAAAAATAAGCCAAATAACAGTAAACAATCGATTTTCATGTCTAAAATAGTTTCGGTTTCGGTTTCGGCCGAAACTGAGACAGACACCGAAGATTCGGTTTCGGTTTCGGTGGAAAGTCCTGTTTTGGTCGGACACTAAAAAAGAGAGCTTCTTAGTTATCTGAAGAAATTTTCAACAATTTAGTTTTTGCTAATCCCTGAATATTGGCAATTATTATATAATCCTTGTTTCTAATTTCTACATTATGGTATAATAATTGTTCGACTCCATTCAATACGAGCTATCATCCCCGGTAGTCTTTTAGATATGGCAACTGGCAATCTATTTAATTAATTTAACACTTGTTAACTGTCTGAATAAGAGTAAAAAATAAGCCAAATAACAGTAAACAATCGATTTTTCATATCTAAAATAGTTTCGGTTTCGGTTTCGGATGAAGCTGAGATAGACACCGAAGATTCGGTTTAGGTGGAAAGTCCCGTTTCGGTCGGACACTAAAAAAGAGAGTTTATTAGTTATCTGAAGAAATTTTCAACCATTCAGTTTAATTTTGAATTGTGCCAATTATTAAATACTCCTTGTTTCTAATTTCCACATCATGGTATAATAATTCTTCGTCTCCATTCAATACGAGCTGTCATCCCCGGTAGTCTTTTAGATATGGCAACTGGCAACTGGTAACTGGCAACGTCCCGCCACGCCCGAGGCTCGACACATCAATGAACTCTTTGAAGCCGCTCTGTGTTTATCCAGTCTATCCTCACCCGCCCCTACTGCTAATCTTTTGGTCTGTCAGATTAACGTCATCGTGCTCTTTGTGTCGTTGTAATTGATCTGGGATGACCATGATTACTGGTAGCATGGTGGTTCGCAGCATCATAACTTGAATAATATTGTGCCTTTACCCATTCAAATTCACTGTGATTTTTTTTTTACATTAGTTCCACAAAGGAGGTCCTGATAAAAATCATTTCCCTTAGGAAATGTCATATTAGGAGATGCTGTGAGAAGGGATTTTTAAGGAAACGAAGAAGAGGAAGTTCTGGGAACGAAATAGGTATGAGCGGTGGATAGGACTCCGGGGTCAGTGTGTCCAATCCATTGAATCCATTCCTTCAACGATGCAAAGCAATGGGTGGAGAGTTTTAACTAAGATTTTGATTTTATGAAACTATATACGTTCAATGATAACCTTTTAACAATTTCCAATAATCATTTTCAAATTTTTGGTTTCATGGTTCCAAACCCGTCTCAGAATAGACATCATCTAGTGAGGCGGGTTACTTACTTGTTTGTATACGATTATGATACGGCAATAAACGCCCGGGTTGCCGGCAATTAATAAAAATAAAAATAAATAATTATGGCTGGAGAGGTCAAAAGACCTCCTCAACCAGTCTCTCTCGATCCGACTCGCTTCGCAGCAGGTGGGCAGACACATCGGCTGCCAAGACCTTGACAAACCTCACCCCGTGAATCCGAGTACACTGCTAAGTTACAACGTAGCGAATCACTGGGGGTGACCTATGGCAGAGGTGTTAGTTATCCAATAAATGTTTCACGGGGCGGCGATACCCATACCAGCCTCCCAATTTTTTTTATTACAGACGTGTCTTAACATTTGTTACTAATGTGATATTCTTTTACTATCCATGTTGGAAAAAAGTTGCGCATCCAATGAATTGTAATCCAAGCAACAACTGCGCGATTCAGGCTTCTTAGCCTCTATGCAAGTCTCATCGAGAGCTGTTGAGCACGCGCACCAAAATTGTGATGACCTTTCAGGGCATTTAGTTATTTAATACATTAATTCTAAAATGTAAAGTTTTCTTGTCTGGCAAAGTGACGCTTTTTTTAAATTAGCCGTCGTAAATAAACATCATCGGGTCTAAAACAAATAATGAACACACACGTGGTTTGAAAATATAATTTATGTTTTTGAATGTAGCTATTACTTTGTGGTTATCCATTATAGAAAAATGAAACAATACAACTTTGTATAAACCACTTATATAATGTGCAAATCCGACCGGTTTCGGAACAAACATTCCTTCGTCATTGTTCTAAACTGTCAAATTAGTATAAGCTTTCCCTGACGAAGGAACGTTTGTTCCGAAACCGGTCGGATTTGCACATTATATAAGTGGTTTATACAATGTTGTATTGTTTCATTTTTCTATAATTTATGTAATTAGCACATGTAATTTATTTAATAAGCCAAACAAAGGTACATATTTCGAAACTAATCAATAATATAAGCACCTGTGCTAGGAGATGGAACGTGCTGTGTGTTGGTGGAAACACAATGAGATCTTTAACAAGATTTCCTATAAATTCCGTGTCTCGATTCCTCCATTGTGAACTGGTCAGTACCAAACAAACTATCCACGCCGCCAAATTGACAACAAGTATCAATTGCACTGTCAAATAAATTCTTTGAAAAATGGACGTGGAATGCTTGCGATTTCAGACGTGAGATGGCACCAGGCACCACAGCAGTCGGACCGGACTTTATCGCGCCACTGACCAGCAACCAGGAGAAGCTGAGAGTTATTGTCAACAGACAACAGGCATCAATTCTACTCGACGCGGTCATATTTTTCTCTTACCCCCTTCGCTTCTGCTCCCCAGCTCTTTCCTCCTCGCCCTAAAGAGACTTCTGCTCCAGTAAACGTCGATTCCTTGAAACGTCCGCTCTGTGGAAAGTTAGATTGATAAATGCCCCCCGCGCATCAGGACTATCAGGAGCAGTGACAAACGTCACCTAATTTACTGCCGGAGATGTTTATTTCTTTATTTTGTTCGCTAAGATGGACGACATCGGATAGAAGAATGCTGGCAAATATCTATTCAGTTTCTGTGTTCGCCAAATTTCGCAGATTTTGTTATTTTTATTATTAATTTTATTTTAGTAACTTGCTTAATGTGGCAATACAATACATCTTGGATCTACCAATAGGTGCAGACTTTGTAGTTTCCGGCAGCGCGCTAAAACAGTTCATCTCTTTGTAAATAAACTATTTTGCGTACTCGCTTTGGCCTTTTTTGGTAGTCTAATTTCATTGCACGTGCTTGTGTTATGTCTGAATGTACTTGATGAATATTATTTTATTTGAAAAGTGTTTTGGAAACAGGTTGATTTTAATTTTATTATAAGCAATAATTATCAGCCTGAACACTCATCTACATTGAAAAATCTTCCGAGAAAAGATACTTGCCGCCAACGGGACTTGAACCCGTGTCCTTCTGATTGCCGGTCAGCTGCTCTTGATCACTGAGCTATGGCGGCTTGTCAAATACCCGCCAAATAATTCAATATATACTAGTGCTACCCTTTATGCTATGCATAAAAATCTTGTCTAAACGTTAGTTTATAAATTAAAAATAATTATTTAAATATAGTCGCGTTCTAGGTCGGCATCAATGTCACTCTCTGTATATTATATTATTATCAATAAATATTATGTAAATCTCAGTAAATATTCTTACGGTTCGTTATTTCTGTCATCAATGTTGTTGCCACAACTGAAAAGATTGTAAATGGTTTTAATCTTTTCAATTAAATATTTTTTAACAATATTTCTGTTCATAATTGAAACTTACCTAAGTAGACCCAGAGCAGCCTAATTTTAAAACGTCGTTTATTAATGTGTACCCAACTCTAAAAATTTGGATCATCATTACGGAATTTGCGTACTCTGTGTTTTTCACAAAGATACCCGAAAGCTTCGTAACAAACAAAGAGAAAGAGAGAGCACACGTCACGTACTTGTAAAAATCCGGCGTCCATACATAATCACGTATGCGGGGTGGGCGCCGCGCCGCTAACTCTCTCCACCCCCGCGCTATTACTCTCTACTTCTGGCTTCTAGTCTTGCCTCTTCGTTCCCCCGGCTTCGTGCTACTTCCCGCCCAGCAGTTAGCGGCCAGCGTCATTTGGAGGACCTTTATCCCCCGTTCTGCATGCTCATCTTTTTGTCCGCAGGCCAGTCTCCTCCTCTTCCGTGAGCGCCAAGAATCGCTCGGTCAGCCCGGGTCACCTTAATTTAATGTCCCGCCCGTAATTAAACAGGGCGGGGCGGGGTAGGGGGCTGTGGGGTAGGGCGGATGAACCGAAATTGAATTATTCCCGGCGTTTCGGTTGTATACGTGTCAGGGCTTAGGCGGTAGAGGTGCATGTGTACAGTGTAGAGGTGGGATATGGCGGTGGTAGACATCAGAGGTGTGTAGGATACCAAACGACCCAGTCTTGTACCTTATACGTCTAGAAAGACATTATTTAAGGGACATCAGATTATAATGCTTCCTACCTTATTTCATTTCATTTTCAAGCAAATCATAAGGATTGCTTTCCCAGCAAAACAGATATAAAAAAAAAAACAATAAAAAGTGTACACAGTCGATAATCGCGTGTACCAAAAGGTTGTCTAAAAACGCAAGAAAAAATTACATTGTCACAAAAATGTGATATCTTAGACGGTAGTTTATGAGGTTACTCATAGATGGCACTGGTAAAAAATAAAGCTGTCGATAAAGCAGGGATGAGACAGATAAAATATTTAAAAAAAGGTTAAGGCCCACAATCATTCCTACCGCCTGCTAATAAGCCATCCGAGCTCTTTTTAATCTGTCAGTAATAACACTCCAAAGTGTTTTGTTCTTCTCGGAGTTTTTATAAAGCATTTATGAGACAATCCGAAGTTACAACAATAAATTACCTCTTCACGCCCACAAATACATAAAAAAATGTATGCAGTGGTGACTTGGAGTGGGAGAATGATTTAAGGATGTTACAATCATCACTCTTCTTATTCTTGCACAATTATTTATAACCTGATTTCACGTGAGTTCTAAAAAAAACTATAATAATAGTGATGCGAATGTAGAATTTATAACTGGGCGGTCCAAACAATAAAAAAGATTCAGAAAACATTTCGTCTTGTTGCAAAATGAACTGTCCAAGCGTGAGCATTATAAACCCGTTGTAATCGAAATTTCAATCAAACTATAAATTACTATCTTATGTGGTTTCATCATCACTTCAACCGTAAATTTTAAGTCGATAATATTAAATTTGAACGATGCAATAAGTGATTAAGGATTATTTTATCGCTATTTTTGCAACAAATGCCCAAAGATTTGTTTCAAAATTCCTTATAGAGCAATATTAGACTGATAAATAAGTTTTAATTTATTGCCTTTTAAAATTAATTTAGGTAGGTATTGCAAATAAATTAGTTGCGTGACCCGTAAAATTACGTGCTCTTAAAATGATTGTTAAATTTTTTAATTTTTTTAATTTCTGTTTTCTTTATTCATTGCTTTGAATAGTTACATTTTCGACCACCATGCAAGGATCATGCCCGTGTTATGGTGGTCGATTTTACATATAGTGCAATAAAAAAATATTTATTTAGAGAACAGTATTTTTCAATTAAATTTGAAGAAACAATTTTTTATTTCTTATGGTATTATTTAATTTAATTTCCATATTATAATGCAGATGTCTTTGGAATTTAGTTATTTGTTTGGAGTACCTACTTGGAGATTAGATTATCATGTAAATGATGTTTATGTAGTGAATCTATTTTTTCTATTCTCTCTATCTATTTTCTCCTTCACACACATTTACACATTACAAGTATTTCAATCATCTACCATCTACTAGTGGTCATCATCATCATTAGAAAAACTAGGGAAATTGCACTCATTCAATCTTCGTGCAATAAATATAGTTTTCTCTTTTTTGAAAGGGTTTCCTTTCACGTTTTTTACGAAGAAACACTATCCACAGTACCTACCTATCTCATTAGTAGCATTCATAAGCGGAACTACATTGCCCACTCTCCGATACAACGATTTCACACTATGGGAAATCAGTACTTAGGTGATATTGATATATTTAACATAAACTTGGCGAATTTTGTTGATTTTGTAAAAAACTTATTCCAAAATTATTCCTAAACATATCTGTTTTTCTGAAAACCTATGAAATCACTGTATTTTTGTATTTTTATGACTGGTGTGCTTTTTTATGAAATTTTATTTTTATTATTTCTGTATATGTTTAAAAATAATCTGTCATGAATTATTTGTACTACCAAAATGTAAAAGCCCTTTGGGCGTTAAATAAATAAATAAAATAAAATAAAAAAATAAAATAAAATTAGTTATATCTTCGGTATGGGATTGGATACTTTCAGTATTTTCTTCGTGTTTCACATTTGGACAGTTTCAATCCGAACATGGCTGTAAATTTTGGAATCCAAGCATCGATTCTGTCCAATATGACATAATTGTTTAACATAAAGGATAAAGCACATTAAAAATAAGTTTAAAAAAATAGTTTGGAACTTTACAAAAATTAAGTACTTATTCTATTTATAGTTATTTTTTTAATAATGTCTTCAATAATGATGATTTGAGTGAGAACTGGCCTTTAAGTGCAGCCCCCTCTGAACATATTGGGATGTCTTTAGCTCCGAGCTAAGGGTGGAGAGAGAAGGGGGGTTGTCTAAACACTTCGGAGCTTTTGTGAAAGGTCAGCGAGAAATTGGCGGTCGTGGATGAGAAAACATTTATTAATTTATAGATGAACCGCCCATAGTGCCCGGCCATAGAGGATGGAGGATAGAGGCTGGTGGCGTGATTTGACTTTTAATCGTATTGTCGATGGTCCGGCGTTGCGGGTATGCCCCACACGTAATGGCCGGTGTTTCTCTATGGTATGTGATTCGAGTTAAATTCGATTAAAGAATACAATAATCAGAGCGTTATGTGATTGCCAGCAGTATTGTCTCTGGGGAAAATTGCTGAAATTTTTCACAATTTTCAGTTCAAATTATAATCTCACAATGTACTAAATGTAATTTCTAATATTCGTCTTAAATCTATTAAAATGACACGAAACGTTGTGGTTCATAACTTCTGACTTATACCTACCTGAAGCTAATAATTTGACACTAATACGCTTAAACGCACCCTTTTGAAACCATTTTTTCAATGCGTACCAAGTATATTTTCCATTACAAGCATAGGTATAAACCACATTGCTTCAAGAACAATAAAAATCAAAATAAACAATTGACTCGAAATAATGTGAAAAATAATGTTTTTTACTATAATAAATCTATTTAAATATTTTTTAATGAGTATTGAACCTTCCTCTTCGACTCTAAACTTCTTTGAACTTTTAAAACGTTTTTTGAAAGAATTTTTTTTTTGGTTTTACTGAGGATTAAACGTTCCTCCTCAGGGACCAACACATCCAAAAGTCATGAGCCGCCACTGGTATCTACCCAACATGTATGATGTTCATTTCTTTAAGTTTTTTTTTTATCTAAACATTGTGTCTCCGTTTCATAATTATGTGTCTCATTATCATGTAAAAGCCCTTCAGAGCGTTGAAAATTAATAAATAAAATAAAAAAATATATACTTTTGAATGTAGCTATAACTTTGTGGTTATCCATTATAGATAAATGAAACAATTTAACTTTGTTTGAACCACTTACATATTAAAGTAAAGCCGACCGGTTTCGAAACGACCGTTACTTCTTCAGGGCAAATGTATACTGATTTGACAGTTACGAAATATGGATGGGAACAATGTATTATTATGGTAGGGGTGGAGCCGTTGCAAGGTATTAATGTAAAGTGGGTGGGTAGGGGAACATATCCACGATTTGGCTATAAGACAATATTTTTTGTTTGTTGATAATAGATTCATTATTTTTAAGGGATTTTTTTTATTTTATTTCTGAAGCTTCTAAGTTTCTAAACGTTTTCCTTTATGATTAATATGAAGAATACTTATCCCCCTAATTTTTTCAAAACTATGGTTATTTTCAATGATAAACGAACAAAAAATATTTTCTTATAGCCCAATCATGGATATGTTCCCCTACCCACCCTCTCTTTATTAATACATAGCAACGGCTCCACCCCTACCATAATAATACATTGTTCCCATCCATATTTCATAACTGTTAAATCAGTATACGCTTGCCCTGAAGAAGGAACGGTCGTTCCGAAACCGGTCGGCTTTACTCTAATATATAAGTGGTTCAAAGAAAGTAGGTGCATAGAAAATGAACACTATATATAATATGTTTCAATCTTAGAGAGAACGCCTTTTTTGAGAGATTTAATAAATGCCCAAAAAATTTAATACCTTGTCTTTAAATCTTAGGGAAAACACCTTTTCTGAGAGATTTAGTTTTGACTTCTGCATTATGTATTTGCTATTTTAATTATCATCTTTTGCTTGTGGAATTGCCTAAAGAACGGTAATTTGGTTGCACGGAATATTTGATAAACGATGGGAACACAGCCATAACCTTGTATTAAATACATTGGTGAATTAAATTATGAGAACTAAATTGACTAGAGATTGTATCAAAAAATTGCAAATTAGTGTAGCAATTAAGAACAAAGAAAATATAATTTCAATTTGGTATGCTAAAAGGTCTGCGTAATTGCTAGTTTCTATTAATAAAATAGTAGGGTAAGAAATATTACAATAGACCATTTAACCTAACAAGTAAGTGAACAATTAAAATGTGTATGGTCGTTAACAGTGAGGTAGCGACAGACTCTCTGTACCCGGCAAGCCCTTTAAACTAGTATCGTTGCTTAACCAAGAATGTGAGTAGAAACATAGTTTTTTTTTACATTACCTCCACACAGAAGGCCATGAGGAAAACATTTTCCCTAGGGGCCTATATTGTCTTTAATAGTTCCGTATGGAGGGTCTCTTAATGGAAAGGAAGTTCTGGGAAGGAAAAAGGTACGAGTGGTAGGTAAGAATCAGGGGGTTAATGTGTCCAGTGACGAACGTATAATACATCCTTGCGCGATGGGTCGAGAGAATCCAGCTGGAAAGGTTTAAAGGCCTTCCTCAACCCGCTTACAGCACGGCGGCCCAGGTGAAGAGAGATCCGCTTCCAATACAATGGACAAACCTCACTCCATGGCATCCCTGTTAAATCACCAAATGTAGCGAACCACTTTGGATGAGTTTTGGCAGAGGTTTGGTTATCCAATAAATGATTACCAGGAGGCGGTACCCAAACCCGCTGATGAATAAGTAAAATTAATAATTTTTTGTAGGTATATAAACGTTTTTTTTTCTACTGCAAATCATCAAGGCAAGGAACGAAACCTGTCAATTTAACTGTCATAGAACGGGAGATCTTACTAGTTGGACAGTCAGAGCTTCCTTATACTGTTAATGTAATTTTATAACCAATAAATCAATAAATAATTTCTAAAAAAATGACAGGCATCCGATTGTCTAATCAGTGAATAATCAACCCGGTAAAGAAAAAGAGTTATTCTAGGTTGAATAATATTAGTGTGAGCAGGTAACAAGTCAGTTTTAGTAAGTAAGTTTTAGTAAATAGGTAAGCAAAATTTTAGCCAGTTTAGGCAATGCTAGGTTAAGATGGGTTAGTTTTATTTTTTCTCAAATAAAATAATAAATATTCAATGGACTTGACGTTTTGACACGATTCCAATCAAATCGAAAAGCTCGAGCAACTTACAGTAATCGCTGCAAACAGTACCTACTTATTCCATATAGATTATGTAATAAAAGTAATTATTTATTGATAAAAAATTAATTAATAATATAAACTAATAATTAATTCATTCATAATAATTAAAACTTTAAATTAATTAATTGTAAGCAATTAATTAATTAATTGGTAACGATTCTCTAAAATAGGTCTAGACGGCCGGCGTGCTATAGCGAGGTCTGACTCGCAAGGTCGGTCGCGGGATCAAATCCCGGCGTGGGCAAATAAATTTATATGATTAATTTGTGTTATTTCACAATTAATTAATTAAAAATAATATAGAGTATATTTGCAGCACGTTCCAGAGTGGAAGATACTCTCGGTATCGCCCTGGCGTAAGACCACCATTCTGAATTGAAACGTTGCTTGAAATGGCTTTAGCCGTGTTTGGTGACCAGATCTGAATAACCAGATACTGCCTCACCTTTCTCTTCCTCACTTCCTTCCCCTCCCCACTACCTTCAGCCTTACAACACACCCAATTGGGGATGCCATGGTCTCACTGGCTCCAGACGTGAGCTGCTGAGACTCTTGTGAGGTATTCATAAAAAAAGGTAGATCTATGGCATATTTTCACTACATTCATATGATTAGGAGCTTAACAAAAATTAGGTCCCTAACCATATACTTTGATAAACCAGGTTTATCTAAGAACTGTTAATTAATATTTCCGTAAATTTAATAACATACCTTACTCCGTTCGTATGGCCATTCAACAAAATCATGTCAAATTCCATTAGCGACGACAAACAAGAAACCATTCCACCCTAATAAACAATCCTGCCCTAATAAACAAACAAAAAAACTTCAAAATTTGAATAAACCGCGCGAATAGATTACAATGCGCGTATCTTGAATCAAATCTGAACGGAGCCCATAAATTCTAACTGCGGCTGCGCAGACGTGCTCACAACACATTCATTGGGAAAAAACAAAATGGTAAACAGAAAAATAAAATCTATGGGTCCTGTTCCTAAGACGTGAAAAAAATAATAATAAAATCCTACTTAATATTATAAAGGCGAAAGTTTGTATGGATGTATACATATATGGTTTTTACTCTTTCACGCAAAAACTACTGAATGGATTTTAATGAAACCTTACAATAATATAGCTCATACATCAGAATAACATATAGGCGATAGCTCAGAACTTTGGCATTATGAAATGTGTATTAAAAAATGCAATAGGTGGCACGATTAGTAAGATATCTAAAATTCTTTATTCGAATCAAATTATTAGGATAGTACTTCAAATAAATGCGGGAGGGGGGAGTGGGTGCGTGGAGGGGGGAAGGGGGTGGGTGGTGAGGGGGGAGGTGCGGTGGGAGTGGGAGGGGGGATGGGGGGATGGGGGGGAGGTGGAAGAGGCGGAGTGGGAACCCCCCTAATACCATGCGAGCGAAGCCGCGGGAAATAGCTAGTAAAAAATAATAAATATAGTGCGAACCCAGACGTCCATCTTTGCACAAGTCCTCGAATCGTTGAGGATTAACAGGAAATATACTTAATTGGAGCTAAATCTGTAAGCATTTCTGATTAATCCAATTACGCAATATTTATTACATAAACTAGCGCAGACCCGTGAAAAATCACGGGATATTTTAATTGTGGGATTTGTGAATCTCAACGTCCTTCAATAACAAATATTGAGTAGTCTTAACATATAATATTTTTTTTATAATTCATAACCGAAGCTTGGCTTTAGCCTTCTTTTATAACTAGATCTGAACTGGTACTTCCCCACCTTCCTCTTCTCTATTTCCTTCCCCTCACCAATTACGAGTACCTTCAGCGTTACAACATATCCCAATTGGGGATGCCATAGTCTAACTGGATCTAGACGGGAGAAGTTGGGACTCCTGTGAGGTATTCACATAAAAAATATCTGTTTCTACGTATTAAGTAAGATAAATCCTTTGAAGTAATATTTGTACAGCGCCCTTGAGTTAATTTAAAAAATATGTAGAAAAATGAAGCAATACAACTTTGTATAAACCACTTATATAATGTGCAAATCCGACCGGTTTCGGAACAAACGTTCCTTCGTCAGGGAAATCTTATACTTATAAGAATATTGTTTCATTTTTCTATAATGGATAACCACAAAGCAATAGCTACATTCAAAAATATAGAAAATATTTATTTTCAATTTTTAAAATTTGATATAAAATATATGTACAGAATGTCTGGCTAACAAGTAAGTATGTGTTTTTACAGAAGACAATAATTATAAAAAAAGAAAGAAAAAAATCTTTCGGACAGGGATATTGTGGCATATTTCTTCATCAACTCATCTCCCGAAGCAAATACGCCCCCGGCAGTCTAAATATGGCTAAAAAACTAGCGTCTCGCTGCACCCCTGTCCCTCCACTACCACCCCTTCTACCAAAACCATTGTCTAGTCCCAGAGGCAGTGGAACCTTACCGCTGCCATCATTAACTGACGGGGACAGGGCAAATCGCCATACATTAGAGGAACTTTTGTTTACGCTGGATGCGAACCAGGACCTTCGAGGAGCGCATCGCGTTTAGTCGCATCTTGTCGCGTCGTGTCGCATTGTGTCGTCTTGCGACAAAATCTGCTCAAGTGAACCATTTCTAAGTTTCTATTTTATATTTGAAGAATAAGGATTTGATAAAGCACATAGTCGCATCCATTATATCTACTGAAGACATAGTAAATGTTCAATTAGTAAGGTGGTTGCCGTATTTCTAAAAAGTGCATTTTGCCTAAGTACCTACCTACTTTTTTTTACATTAGTTTACATTTTACATTTTTTGTGTGGAGTTAATGTAAAAAAAAAAAACACTGGAGGCTCCGAGGAAAATAGTACCCCTCGGGGCCTATATCATCTTTCTGGATGCTGTGAGGGGTGTTTTTTAGGAATGGAAGGAGAGAAAGTTCTGGGAAGGTAAAACATATCATGGGTGGGTAGGAATCTGGGGGTCAGTGTGTCCAGGAGTGATGGACGTATGAATCCATCCCTCCCACTGCGTGCCAGGCGATTTATCGGGAGAATCCGGATGGAGAGGTCAAAGGGACTCCCTCAACCATTCTCTCACGATCAGGCCTGCCGTGCAGCTGGTGGGCAGACACATCGGCCGCCAAGACCAGTACAAACAATAAAATGCAGAAAGCGTGATAAGATTCACAACTTCTTTAGGAAAAACCCCAGTGACTATGCATCTCTCATATTCTACAAACATTATAGAAACAACTGTAAAAAAATAATCGACAATGTTAAAAGGGATTATTACAACAAAAAAATCAATGAAGCTACCGATGATAAAAAAAAGGATTATCATTAAAGATATAGCCAATATTAATAAAACTGACATACCTATTGTTAAAATTACTATCGAAGACCAAACAATACATGTAAATTAAAGATAAAGCCAATATTAATAAAACTGACATACCTATTGTTAAAATTACTATCGAAGACCAAACAATACATGTGAATTAAAGATATAGCCAATATTAATAAAACTGACATACCTATTGTTAAAATTACTATCGAAGACCAAACAATACATGTAAATTAAAGATATAGCCAATATTAATAAAACTGACATACCTATTGTTAAAATTACTATCGAAGACCAAACAATACATGTAAATTAAAGATATAGCCAATATTAATAAAACTGACATACCTATTGTTAAAATTACTATCGAAGACCAAACAATACATGTAAATTAAAGATATAGCCAATATTAATAAAACTGACATACCTATTGTTAAAATTACTATCGAAGACCAAACAATACATGTAAATTCTGACCTTGAAAAAATATTTTACCATTTCAATCAATTTTTCTCCAATATTGGACCCAATTCAAAATTACATCGCATCCCCTCAAACACATAATCAACTTAAGCTTCAAAATTGGCATTTTTTCTAACTCCCTAAAACAGGCCACATTTCCAATCTTTAAAGTGGGAGACAAATTATTTGTAAATAACTACCGACCGATATCCTTACTAATCTAAAGTTGTGGAAAAAGCGGTAAAACATAGACTCTTTAAGTTTCTCGAAGAAAACAAAATATTATCGGACAATCAATACGGCTTTCGCAAAGATAGAAGTACTTCAGATGCAATAGCCGCCCTCACAAAGATCGTTTCCTATAATCTTGACATTAGTCGCAAACCACTTGCTGTTTTTCTCGATCTCGCAAAAGCACTTGATACGGTCTCACATCCATTACTGCTAAAAAAAACTGCAGCAGGTTGGAATAACCGAAGTAGCCTACACATGGTTTGAAAACTATTTATCAAACCGAACACAACAAACTCTCATCCAATCTGACAAAATACATATAAGCATATCAAAAAAATAAACTATATGTGTCCTGTGGTGTACCCCAAGGTAGCATACTAGGACCAATTTTATTTCATATATACATTAACTCACTATGTGCCATGAATATTGGTGGAAAGATATTATCATTTGCCGATGACACGGTCTTAATATTCGAAGATGAAACATGGCAATCAGTTATTAACAAAACTAATAATGCTCTAATAAAAGTAAAGCATTGGCTTGACACTAACCTCCTCACACTTAACATCGACAAAACACAATATATGACATTTTCCATACGCAAATACAATATACCCAACAACTGCCCTAAACCAATCATCCACTCGTGTCCACTCAATTAAGACATTCCAGAAACTACAACTAATATTAATTGTACGTGTTCGACCCTCAAATCATCAAAAGTAGTTAAATATTTGGGAATAATCATAGACAACCAACTACGTTGGGAAGCCCACATTGGTGACACAGTAAAAAAACTTCGTAAACTCTGCCATATATTCTGCTCCCTTAGGTATATCTTAGATTTACAGACTTAAAGAAGCGAATACTTTGCCCTTTTCCAATCCATAGCAACATACGGTATAGTGGGATGGGGTGGTTGTGCTGAATCCATTATTAGACCAATTATTTTAGTTCAAAAACTAATTCTGAAAATTATATTTAAATGTCAACCTACCCATCCCTCAAATGAATTCTTTGCCAAAATCAGGGTCTTAGATATTCTACAGCTATTTATTAAAAACAAGCATTTGTTATATACGAAAAAATAATCTAATAATCGCTCCACAACATCAAGCACACACCCGCTTTTCATCAAACCTGGGTTGCGTGGTCCCAAAAACTAATACCTCATTCGCTCAACGACAATTCTGGTTCATCGCTCCTAAATAATGCTCTGAGTACTGACATAAAGTCAAGTAATTCTAATTCTCTTTTTATAGCACGCATAAAGCATTGGATTTTCGAAAGGGGGCGAGCGTACTTCAAAGAGTACAAGAGTTATTAACACTACATTTTAATTATTAATTTTTGCATTCCAAAATTTTTATTTTTATTTTTATTTCCATTTTTATTTCTATTTTTCTTTAAAATGTTATTATTTTTTTTCTCTTAGTTTTTCATTTAATTTAATTTATGTTTTAATTTTAATTTATATACCTATTTGTTTTAATTTATATATTTGTATAGAACACTTGGGTTCTTAACACTTAAACTTTTTTTAATAGTTTCTGTATTTCAAAATTTGAATTTTCATTTTTATTTCTACTTTTCTTTAAAATATGTTTTTTTTTTCTCTTTATTTTTAAGTATTTCTTAATTTTTATTTAGTATGTTTAATCATCCGTTTTAATAAAATAGTATTTATTAAATCGTATTTAAAATATTAAATGTACGACTACTACAACACGGGCATTAGCTTAGTGTGGTAGCCAAAAAAAAAATATCTATAACTAATAAAAAATTTATGAAATTAAAAAAATAAATAAAAAATATTAAAAACCTCACCCCACGAACCCGGGCACCCCTGCAAAGTCACCAAACGTAGCGAATCACTTGGGGTGACCTATGGCAGAGATGTTGGTTATCCAAGAAATGGTACCCACACCCGCCTCCCAAATTGAAATATCTAATTTTCCGCTATAATTTCTTTGTTATCGACAATATACTCGTATTTCTGAAAATGAATGTATTTATTAACTTATTTTTATAAATAAATCTTGACAAATGTACTGTAGATTCCCGTAAAAAAAGTTTTACCTATAGCACGTTTATATAAAACTTTTACTATTCTTAAATTTACGTTAGGAATGACCTCTGATAAACGTCAGGAATGACCTCTGATAAACGGTCGTTAAATATACCGCATATTGTAAATCCTTCTTCTCCATCTTGATCCAAAATGTATTTAGTTTTACAAAAAAAGAGAAAATCCTGTTTTAAAACACTTACCATGAAGTCTTAGTTTTCTCAATTGTTATTATTGACATTATGCGTCTCTCTATTCGCTACAATCGCTTTTTTAAAAATGTAGTACATATTATCACAAACTATTAGAAAACGTGATTTAAAAAAAATCAGAGTGTGCAATTGACACGCGGTAGAAATGAAACCTTCAGAAAACTAAATAAGACAAGAGTGGGGAGACTACGAAACACTTTTTTTTATCAATGTGAAGGATGTTTTTTTTCATCGTCGAATTTCAGTGCACCTATTCCAAAAATTTGGTCGTCTTATTAGTATTTCTGTTTTCTTCATCGAAGTCGCTAGCTGTCACTTTCATTTGACTTTTCTGTATCTGTTTATTTTAGAGTGGTTTGAAGATTGGATATTGGAATATTGATTTTTTTTTTACATGAGCTCCACACAGGAGGCCCTGAGGAAAATAATTTCCCACGGGACATCTTTGAGGATGCTGTGTGGAGGTTTTTTCTTATGGAAAGAAAGGAGAGGAGGGTTCTGGGAAGGAAAAGGGTTTAAGGGGTGGGTAGTAATCTGGGGTTCAGTGTGTCCTGGTCATCCGCCTGCAAGACCTAGACAAACCTCACACCATGAACCCGGGCACCCCTGCTAAATCACCAAACATAGCGAACCACTTGGGGTGACCTATGGCAGTGGTGTTGGTTATCCAATAAAGCTTCCCGGGGCGGCGGTACCCATTCCCGCCTCCCAAATTGAAATGATTTTACAAAAATAAAAATATTTAATTTTTCTTGGATTTCGTAAGATTCGATCCTTGGTCCGCCGAATGTCTGGCCGCTAAGGTTCGTCAGGCGCTTTATATGACTAGACTAAAGGAGGCTTAGGAGGAAAAGTAAAGTTAGCCTCCCCAAAACTGGACGTACTGTACAGGGCCCGCAGATACTCTAATAGTACACAACTGCTAACCCTGTACAAATCACAAGTGCGCCCCACGGTTGTATTTGGTAGCCACCTCTGGTCTGGAGCTCCAAAATACCTGAAAAATATCCTCGACTGTGTGCAGAAACGGGCGGTCCGTTCGATAGATTCTCCCATCTTAACAGACGGATTGCAATCTTTAGAGCACAGGCGTCGGGTGGGAATGCTATCCTTGTTCTACCGGTATTACAATGGAAGATGCTCCGAGGAACTAGCATCATTGATCCCTTCGGCACCGGAGCATAGTCGGGAAAGACGCCAAACATTTATACATAGTTGACATTTGTCACATGAGAACAGGTCGTTTCTTCGACTCGTTCTTGTGTTCAACAACTCGGCTGTGGAATGATTTGCCGGCCTCTGTGTTTCCTCCTTTCTACAACACGGGTCTCTTCAAGACCAATGTTCATTCCTTCCTCTCCTCAAAAAGACCCTCTACACAGCATCCCAGATGACATAGGCCCTGAGGGAAATTATTTTCCTCAGGGTCTCCTGTGTGGAGTTAATGTAAAAAAGGCTTGCGTGGAACCGCGGATTTATCGTCTTGTGTTGGAACCGAGTACCTGTGAAATAAATAAATATTTTATTTATCTCATTCTCTCGCAGACTAAATCTTAAGCCTCGATGACATTGAGCGAGTTTACAAGCTACTATCTGTTATTAAACTCGCTCAGTATAATCGTATTACTATATAACTAGCAGATTGTGGACAATGTGCGAAAAAAGTTTAAAGGTGGTCAACTTTACTCGCTACTCGCTCAAGATGGCATCAATTTTTATACGAGTATCCAAGAGGACAGGAGGGTTAGGATATATAATGTTAGTTTAGGTAAGGTTAGATTAATTTACTATACATAGGGTCAGGTCTATAGCTATATGGTGGGCAGGACCCCCACCCCCACTCCGCCCTCGTGGGCCACCATGGATGAGACAAAGGACCAGCTGTCTGCCTGCGGGTCGTACATCTCCACAGTACTGAGGTTTGTCTCGCCGTTGTAACCTCCGATAGCCCACAGCTTCCCCATGTTGGCCACTAGCGCCACCCGGGACCTCATGAGGTTCATGGGCGCCAAGTACCGCTACTGTCGCTACTGAGCAAGTAGGCAGTTGTGTGTCATCATGACAATCTCACTCGCCGATTCATCCGATTTTAAACTTACCAGCTAGTAGCTTGTAAACTCGCTCAATGTAATCGAGGCTTTACAGACGTATGAGTTTGTCTCTTTTTAGTGTCGCTCGCTTCCGTTTCATCGAGTTTCAAATAAAAACGGTGTTAAAGAAGTTTTGACTTCTAAGCTTCTTAGGTTTCTAGGCTTCGAGGCTTCTTCCGTCTTCATCAATTGATTTAAATTTATACACAATGGTGACAACAAGACCAATCATCAAAATAATCCGCATTTAATGAGACCAAACCATTGGCATAACGGGTAAAGTTTATGATTTATGACGCAATGTAGTCAAACCCGAAGAAAACGATTATGTATTCAAATCGTATAATTATACTTTAAAATTTTTTGCATATAAATATGTACGATTTTTTATTGTTCTTCTATTGAAAAGAATTGAAATAATCATTTCAAGAATTTATTGTGACGTCACAAAGTTTGGGAAAACTATTTTTCAACCGTGAGAAAATGGAATTAATCCTCCTGTTAAAATAGCCAACATTTTTCCGAGTAAAAAATTAAGCTAGTGAAAACTATATGTGTAGCAGATGGTTTGACTTTTTTGTGAGTGTTCACCAATTTACCTGTCAGCGGGATTTTATTGAGATTTTAAAACGGAATAAATTCTTGGTCTTTACACTAATGATTGCCGGCAGATTATTCTCAAAGAGATCTGTTTGTATCTGTGTCCAAAGTGACTAGAGCTGAATGTTTTCCGGTGAAAGTAAACCACCAATCACAATGTGGATCATTTGCAACAGATAATAATTACTAGCCACTCTATTACAAGATGTTTAATGATACACGTGAGGATGTGAGTATGAAACTGTGAAAATATCAATAGCGGAAATTTGAAATGCTGCAAAGGGCAATACATCCAAAAATGAATTAAGCATGTCATTTTTCTCCGTTTTTTTTTCTCTTTCGATTTGCGTCGTCGAAATATTTCTAAGAAAATAAGTACGTTTTGTACGATGTGCATTTTAATTAATAATAAAAAAATTAAAAATAAGTAAAATACCGCTCTTGAAGAAATTTACAAAAAAAATTGTTTTCTGAAAGTTCTGTTCAATGGATTTTATAATAAAAAGTCATAATTACAGGTCTACAAAAACAGGACATATGATTCTTTTTAAATCAAAAACTTACTTTTCGCTCTTCTAAAAAATTAACATTTTATATAAATAAATCAACGTTACTTTGTTTGAACCACTTACATATTTGTTTAAAGCCGACCGGTTTCGGAACGACCGTTCCTTCTTCAGGGTTAATGTATACTAATATTTTGTAATTAACACTAACATTTTGTCCTTTACAGGATTTCAAAATTCCGTGATCGACATGTTTACAATGTTATGCAAATTGAAAATGTATCTCAAAAAATCTAAAGGAGATAAAATTACTTTTTTTTTAAAGAAAGACAAACATTCCCGGTTTACGAATAACCCGACAATATTTGAAAATCTCCTCCTACCACCACATTAAGTCGAAAATGTTACTTGAGTCGTGATGGAGGACTTAGCCAGCCGAGGAATCGAACACGGAACACCTGGGTGGGACCCAAACGCGATGCCCACTCAACCACTGACCGGACTTTAATGAAAAATGATTATTACTACACCTTTTTTTAAAATTTGCTCCACAAAAGATATGTCATCTTTAGGAGTGCTGTGTGGAGGGTCTTTTTTAGGAGAGAAGGAGAAGAAGTTCTGAGAAAGAAAATGGTTCGAGGAACGAGTAGGAATCTGGTATTTTAGCCAATAATGTTCCCGGCCAAAGTATTTCTAGTTCACACAGTGTAAAGGTATCTCAATAACCACACATACATTTATTACAATGTATGTGTTTTTGTTCGATTGACAGTACAATAAAATATGGGCTCCCAGTATTATATTTTAGGTATACTACTTCTATGATGGTCTAGAAGGAAAGAACTCGTCTGACCTCTGACACACTAACATGACAAGCCTTTCATATACTCCGTTCGCGTCGTACATTTATTCCAAACATACGTTCACCTGTTATTCAAAAGTCTCCAACCCACGTTCATTACATTTTTTTAGGTTAGGTTAGTTTAGGAAAATTTGGCATAGAATATAGTAAAAATACTGTCAACATTTTGAAAGTGAACATGATTAGAGTAATTATTTAAGAAATCACCCCTAGTCTGCTTAGTCCCTGATGTTTAATCGTATCGCATATAAATGAGGCTGTAGATAGTTGTTGTTGGAAAGATATTCCTATTTGACACCGAATCATTTGGAATCTAACACGGATTTAACACGGTTGGAGTCATTCCGGTCGTAAATTTTTATGTACGCCGAATATCCACATGGAAAAATAATGGTGTTATGAAATTATAATATTTATCACATGAGCACACTTTTGTATAGAAACAATAAAGCGAATGTGAGAAATGAATGCTGTAGGCTAAAAGTACCTACTGATGTAATCGGTGGCGTGTGAATAGTTAAGAAAAAAAATACAATGTAGAAGCGTGATAGAATTATAGTAGATACAAAATAAATGACATTGTAACATTAAGATAAAAAATTATGAAAATTTTATCAAGTCAACTAATTGACGCAAAACAGTAATAGTTTGGAATTAACCCAGTTATGGAGGATTCTAGATCCAGCAAAAATAAGGTTGTAGTTAGTATCTTTGCATGTCTCTTCAGAGTAAATGTATTATCAATATCAAGAGACGATTAGAATCGAAACCCGAAATCGGAAACCCATTCGAGGTAATGGTCCATTCTTTGCTTTAAAGCCCCCCGAGCCGTTTTTTTTATTATTCTTTATTCATAAATATATAAACATATATTTTTCGGTATACAGTTTTTCAAATTTTTCGACTGCCACTCTAGGCACACGCCCGTATTATGCTAGTTGTGCAGTTTGTATGCCCTTTGGAGGCTTGCATGAGCAAGCTAGAATGGGCTGTACTTTTATCATCCAACGAATTACATAGTTAATTAATTAAGCTTTTTAAAATGTCTCTGAAAACTAGCTCTATGCCCTCTGGTTGGAAAAAAGCAGTTATCCATACTATTCCAAAGAACGGGTGACCGCTCCAACCCGGCCAACTACTGCCCCATAGCGATCACATCAGTTCTGTCTAAGGTGATGGAACGTGTGATCAACTGCTCACATACCTCGAGAAGAACGAAATTATTAACGACCGTCAATACGGATTCCAGCGGAACCGCTCGTGCGGTGATCTTCTCGCGTATGTGACGCATGTTTGGGGGCGGTGCCTGGAATGTTTCGGTGAAACCCAAACGGTTGCACTGGACATTTCTAAGGCCTTTGACCGGGTTTGGCACCGAGGGCTTGTCAACAAACTGCCTTCTTACGGACTTCCCGCATCCTTGTGTACGTGGATTGCCCACTTTTTGAGGGAGAGGTCGATTCATACGGTAGCCGATGGTTTCACCTCTTCCTCACACTCGATAAATGCTGGCGTCCCACAGGGATCGGTTCTGTCTCCGACTTTGTTTTTGTTGCACATCAACGACCTTTTGTCATGTGCACCAATTCACTGTTACGTGGATGACAGTACAGTTCGTGATAGCTTTTTGTTTGACAAGCCCCCAAAGGGCTCACAAACTCCAACGGCTCGGAGGGCTTTGAAGCAAAGAATGGGCGGTTACCTCGAGAGTGTTTTCTCTTGGGGTAAAAATAATCTCGTTGAATTTAATTTTTCAAAGACCCAATCTTGTCTGATTACGTCTAAAAGGGATCGAAATGAAAATCTAGTATCTTTCAACGGAAGCAATCTTCCGAACAGGCCCTCCATTGATATGCTTGGTGTAACCCTAAGTGACCAGCTCAGGTATGAGGGCTCCATCGAAGCCAGAGTAAAGTTAGCCTCCCAAAAACTGGGCGTACTGTACAGGGCCCGCAGATACTTTAATAGTACACAAATGCTTACCCTGTAAAAATCACAAGTGCGCCCCACGGTTGAATTTGGCAGCCACCTCTGGTCTGGAGCTCCAAAATACCCTCGACTCTGTGCAGAAACGGGCGGTCCGTTTAATAGATTCTCCCATCTTAACAGACGGATTGCAATCTTTAGAGCACAGGCGTCGGGTGGGAATGCTATCCTTGTTCTACCGGTATTACAATGGAAGATGCTCCGAGGAACTAGCATCATTGATCCCTTCGGCACCGGTCCATAGTCGGGAAACACACCAAACGCGTGGCCAACATTTGTACACGGTTGACATTTGTCACATGAGAACGGGTCGTTTCTTCGACTCGTTCTTGTGTTCAATGATTTGAGATCTTTCATCCAACGAATAACATAGTACTACATTGATGTGCAACAAAAATAAAGTTGGAGACAGAATCGATCCCTGTGGGATGCCAGCATTTATTGAATGCGATGAAGAGGTGAAACCATCAGCAACCGTCTGAATAGGTCAGTAAATGCTGTCAGTCAGTCAGCTCTGAAAATGTCAGTAAACCCGTAAGAAAGCAGTTTGAGTATCAACGTTCCACCGGAGACCAAGATTACCCTACGATCGTTAATAATTTTGTTCTTCTCGTGGTATTTGAGTAGTTTGTCGTTGATTACACATTGCATTACCTTTGACAGAACTGATATGATTGCTATAAGAGGGGGGATAGGGGCGGTCTCCTTTTTGGAGAATAGGATGACTGACCGCTTGTTTAAATAAGATTTTAAGATATCTGTCAAAATTTGAGCTATTTCTGCAACACATTTCTGCAATACAAGGGTAGGTAGAACCGTTAAGACCCACTAGCTTTCTTGACATTAATTTTGGCATATAGAAACAGCGCTAAGGAACCTAAGTCGGGATAGAGGAGACCGTGGGCCAAGTTTTCGTGAACATTGTCGGCTTTTTCGGTGGCGGTGCTAAAGGCGCGTATCCCCGCTCAAAAAGAAGAAGATGGAGAGATATGTAATTACGAATGTTGGAGAGAACGCAATAATATTTAAAGCGATAAAATTGAAGCGAAAATGGTGAAAATGTTTAATAAAACACTACTCGTTTAAAATAGAGCAAAAATTTCTGGGAACATCTAAAATAGCATTTAATGAAACACTGTGATTTTTTCGCACATATAACTTCTAAAATATGTGAAATGAACGTGTTTATAATAATTTTCGGAGCATACTTTGCGATTTTTTTCTGTCGAGGGAATTTCATAAAAAATAACATATATTTTTTAAAGAGCTTTAAAACTTCAAATGTTTAAGGGGGATAAGTAAGAAATCGGTAGAAATTCGGGTAGCGGCGTATTAACGCAAGTCGTGACAATATATTATCAATTGAATTATAAAATTTAAGAACTACCTTAATTAGCTTTAATCGCTTATTATGCTTGAAACTTCTAGCATTTGTCAATAAAATACAAGACGGTTAACACGGTTGTGTAATACAAAGCAGTTAAATCCTAGAGCCAGCCCTACGCCAGAGGCAGGGGCAACGATTTGTCAATCGTTCACAGGAGAACAATAGGATGTTTACCCAAACTTCATGTCTGGAGTTAGACAATGTGTCGACTAAACGGAATGCGACATAACTCAAACCCAACACAAATAGATTCAGTATAGAACTCGAATAAAAATGTTTAAATTTTTAACAAAAATTCTTTGCAAAATTCTCACCAATTTTTGATTGAAGGTTTCATGAGTACCTAATATTATTTATTTATTTAACGGTCATAGTAAAACGTATATTATAGAATATACTTTTTACTATGACATATAAGATATTATAATTTTTGCAAATGGCGTCCTACGTCAATCATATTTGACATTTGTGAACTAGACAGCTGCAGAATACAAACAGACAAGCAATGGAACTCTATACTCCGCAAGAGCGTGGAATAATTGTGTCGATTTAAGCTTAACGCTTTTAGCGATTTTGTGTCGAAGCCACCATGAGCGACGAGGCGCATTTCCAGTTAAACGGTTAAGTCAATAAGCATAATATTCGTTTCTGGGGCACTGAAAATCCGCGTGTGATACACGAAAAGCCATTACATCCACTCAAAGCCACTGTGTGGTGCGGCGTTGACGCGGGAGGTGTGATTGGACCGTATTTTTTGAGGACGCCATTGGCATTACAGTCACTGTTACTGGCGAACGCTACAGGGCCATGATAAACGACTTCTTACTTCTGGAATTAGATGAGTGGGGCTTGGTGAACATGTGGTTTCAATAAGACGGTGCAACCGCACACACAGCACGAGCCACAAAGGATATGGTGAAGGAAGCGTTTCCTGATCGCCTAATCTCTCGTTTTGGCGATTTGGTATGGTCAGCAAGATCACCCGATTTAAAGATTCCAGACTTCTTTCTTTGGGGCTATTTGAAGTCGCGGGTTTATGCCAACAAGCCTCAGACAATCGCAGCTCTTAAGGAGAATATTCGACAGGAATGCGAACAGTTATCACCGGAAATCTTGCGGAAAGTCATGGAAAATGCGATAAAACGGGCACAAATGTGTATCAACACTGGCGGCACCCACTTGACGGATATCATCTTTTCCACTTAACAGAAAAAATTGTAAAAGTAGAAATAAAGATTTCTATTACTCAAAATCTTTTTGTTTATTTAGTAAAAAAGTTATTCAAAAACAAAATTGGATGATTAATTTTGCGCCATCATGTAGAAAGAAAGAATGAAAATAAAAATTATAACGTTGATTATTTATGTAAAGAAACGTGATTTTTTTATTAAAAGAAAGCCGAACATTCCCGGGTTACGAATAGCCCGATAGTATTTGAAAATCTTCTACTACCACTAAAGTAAGCCGAAAATGTTGCTTGACTTAGACTTATCGAATATCGAACGCCGGAGTGGGACGCCCACTCAACCACTGACCGGTCATCATATATATTAGTACAAAATAAATTAAATCAATGAAAAAGAAAAATAAAAACAAAAAATCTGATTTTATAACATTTATCTTATAAGAATCCGGGTGGCAGGAATGAGGGACAGGATGAACAACACGGGAAATGCACTCGTTATAGAATCCCGCCACAGCACAGTCCAAATTCCAGCATCGGAGAATACTTGAGAAAAATTTTGGCCCCATCAACCTCGAATACTAATATTGTTCCATACATATTTTTTTTTGTTCGCTTGTACGTTCTCACCTATATGTATATTGTATACTAAACGTGATGTATGGGATCGCACTAAACCCCCCACATTCTGGAATAAAATAATAATAATTATAATTATGACCCTTTGACATGAAAATCTAATGGTGGGCTACGTAATTACGTCAACTTTGGTACATGAATTTTTAGTTTTTTTTTATGTATATAAAATATATTTACATTTGGTTTTTCATTGCCTGTCTCACTAGGATATACCTACCTGTGTCGACTTATCAGATAGGTACTTATTATACGACAGTGTTTTGCTCAAAGGGAACAAATAATACTATAGTTGCCAGTCTTATACTTTTAACGGTGATCGGATAACTCAGAATCAAATCAACTCAACACAATTGAAAAGTCATAAAAATGATTTAAAAAAATATATACTTAAACAATTGTTTACGTTAGTTTAGGTTTTGGGCTATTTTTCAAGTTTTTTCGACTCTTTTAAAGACTTTTCAGAGAGGTGTTGAATTGAGTCGATTCTGAGTTGTCGTGGAATCATTTTTAACATATATTATTTTAGAGCTACAAAGCTCACGATTGAAACAGTTCAATTGAACAAGTAATTCAAGTCAGCAAAGTCTTGACCATTTTTAATGCCTTCTGAGTTTCCGTTATAGATTTTCGCAGAGACAAGTTAAAATATTCATAACTTAACATAGGGCAATACTACAAAAGCATATACCTATTTTACAGTGCCGTTGTTTCTCCCGGAGAGCGGTTTATTGCATTTATAAAATCTACGTTTCATCGATGTCTAGTTATATGTGATATGTCCAATCATTATTTTTAAAAACGTACCTGTATCAACATTTATATACTGACCCACGATAAGCAGAATTCTTTCAATTGGAGTTCGAAGAAGAGAGTACAGCATCTTCAAATGCAAACTGAACAAGTCGAGCGCACAAGGGTTATGAGTCGGAGATTCCTAGGGATTCGCTTTCAATATCAGCCCGAATTTTCCTCCCAAGTCGGCACGAGACAATAAATATAGTTGACAAAGAACAGAGACATCTAACGGTACACGGTACCAAGAGCGACGTGCTAATGACTCCCAAACACCAGATTGACACTATAAAGTTTGCAGCCGTCTCCTTCCCTCTTCAGGGATTGAAGCCCCTACCCATCCTGTCTCCCGCTCTTATAAAAGTTAACGCCTTAAGCTTGCGTCAAACGACGTTAGGGACAATAAGACAAAGTTATCTTTATTGTTTAGCCAGCGACAGAAGGAACACTATGTTTCTGTAACGATGCGTAACAGTTTTATTAGAAAAATTTGCATGAGAATGCGATACACGTCGGGTATTATATATTATCTCTTATGTTACCAAATATGATGTTTTGTTTAATATACATATTTGAGAGACATAACAAGGCTTTTTTTATATTTCACGTGGGTAATGGAAAGTAGCTATCACTTAGGTAATAAAACAACAATATTTTGAATAACACTTTTTAGAAATTAGAAATTGTACCATAATGACATGAAAGGAATCAACTGCGGAGATTTTGTGAAATTTACAAATCTCTCAAAATTTGAGCATGCAAAACAAACCAAATGGATAGTTTTATTTGTTGTAATGGAGTTAAAAAATTATAAAGGTGTCAAAATGTATATTTGGCTGAACGTTAGCTTTTCAATGGGTAAAACAATCCGGTAAAAAGATACAAAACTCTATTTATTGCTTATAATAATATATCTACAGGACGTTAACAGACATACTTAACTTTAGCCAGTGATTTCAGACATTATTTGGAGTAAAAAATGTTAATGGAATTTTGGTCTCCTATGACATTGTTCGTCGTTTTTAAAACATTTTTTTTGAAAACTGACATTGAAGTACCCACCACTGTCCCACCCCGGTATAGGCAACTTATGGTCGCCCCTTCGGAGTTCTCGCAAGAATCTAATTTTTTTTAATAAACGGCTCTACATTTAATGTAACGAATCTAGACCTTCAATGTCCCCTCATACTGTGTTAGGTAGCGGTATGCGGACGCGCCTACAGTACTGTACTGTAATGGTCAATGTCTACAATTCTAAAGCCCATGGAGGTGTCAATGCAAAAGCAGTGAGCCTCATGGACAGTCAAACAAGTTGTTAGTAACATCAACAAAAAATAAAAAATAAAGTAATTCGTCGTCACTGGTCACGCCAAGTAACCACCAACCCCCCCTATTACTTTCTTATCATCATAGTTATTACTGAGGTTCTCTCCTATGGGAGGATGCCTATCATCAGAACAATCTTCACATTGCTGACTGCAACCCGAACCTGCACTCAAAAATGTCATGCAAGTTTCAAAATGCACTTGAGGCTTAGGCGAGATTTTCTTAGGAAGATGGCGCAGCGTAAAACATTAATTGAAGTAAAACCTCATTACGCACGCTTGACTTGGGGAGTAAGCTGGTGAATGCGTGACGAGAGCGTTATGAAAAGTGTGATCGGGCGAGGCGAACGGTCGGATGAAGCGAACGGTCGGACGAGGCGAACTGAAGTTGAGAGGGAGATATAAGTTAGTGAAGTTTTACTTCAGTCGTGTGGTCTAAAGCACACTCGTTTTTTTTTAAATTAAGTAAATCCTCAAATCGTAGACAATATTAGAGACTCCGCAGCAGGGAGAGAGAGCAGCGTCCCGGTAAAGCTAAAGACCTGGGTTCGATTCCTAGATAAGACGGTATCTATTTCCGTTTCAAATTTTCGATTGAGAGTCGCTAGTTCGGTGATTATTTAATTATATTTTGAGGTGAAGCGTCTTCCTTTATCACGCCTTTCATATTAACCTTTCTTGGATAATCTGTTGGACAATCTTATATTTATCGCTGCACACGATTTGACCAACCCATCTTGCTGCGAGTTTCCGGACGCTGTGTTTTGATCAATCACTGTTGTATTAGTAACGCCAGAAATAACCATTGAAGATAATCAAACAAATCGTTTCTACCATTAAAACAATTTACAATACGTGATTGAAAGGTTTTTACAAATTTCAAATAAATCTTGTCCGTGTGTGCCACGGCTCTCAACACCTACATTCGAACCAAACGATCTTAATCATCCATCATAAATCATAATGCTGTACCGTATATACCTACGTTTAACATAAGCTCGTCCTAAAATAAAACTAGCTGCTCTTTGTTCGCTTCTGACCAATTTTAAGAGGAGGTTATACTTACTATCCTAACCTAACATATCTAATCATAACTAACTACTGTTAAGAGCGTTTAACCAGCCAGCGGCCAAGGATCCACATTTCGTCGAAAGTTGTTCTTACGATCGTGTAGGGCGGTTACAATGAGAACGATTAATTATTCTCCGTACCAGGTTTTTAAAATTGTAACTCAATATCGATTTTATTTCATTCCACATTTGCTTTAATTTATACCTACATCCAAAAATGCTGAAAGGCGTGATGCTAAAACTATGAAAATGATGTACTTTTTATAGTTATTTTTTGATTATAAGTATTTATCATTTTTCAATAATGTCTAAGTTAAATAAGAATGTAAAAAAAATCTGAAATATATAAGATAAGTTTTAAGATTTTCAGGGCCAAAAGAATTTTCGTTATTTGTTTTTGGGTGATGGATGGACCTGATGATGGACACTGCAACAATGTCCGAAACGTTGGCTTAAGAAGGAGGTAGCGCAACACGGCATAGCACCCCAAAAACCCAAAAACAAATAAATACACAAACTGACCAATTTTCGTCAAGAAACACATGTACGTATATATTTTTTAAGGATTTTATTTAAACTAAAACTAAAATTCTAATACATGCGATACCTAGATAATGTATTGACTTATTTTACTGCATGATTATATGATTTCAATTGGGTATGGTATAATACAAAATCTTTTTTTGAAAATTTAACAAATCTGCCATCGACCTATGGTATAACCTTATTATACCAAAAATAAACATTTTTTCTCAAAATTTAAAACATGCTAATGCTAGATAAAAGAACAATCTCTCGAAATCCGTTTATAATTTTTTTGTGGAAAAGAGTCAATAGGTCTAAAATCTGATTTAAAAATGACATATTTCTGGTTTTCTCTGGTTATACCCTCTGGTAGTACGTAAAGAAAAAAAAATCTTAAGGGGAATGGCAGTGCCGCCTTTTTCATGCAATACTTAAATTGGAATTTGAGGCTAAAATATCTAAGCAAACTAAATAATAATTTTTTTCATCGAAAGATATACATAGAAAGGTATAGGTATAATTATGATATATAGGCCAATAATGACTTTTTTGTTTTCATATTTCATATGCGATTTGGCAGTTGATTAATAATATTAAAAAATAATCTTGCCCTAGTACTTACTGAGTAAATATAACGAAAGGTATTCTTTGGGGTAAAAATTTTAAATTTTATAAGATAAATTTTAGAAATTTTAATTTATATATACCTAAGACATTTTTATTACAACCCGGAATAAAAATATTATTAATTTTAATTTGATATTTACTTAGTATACAAACCAAATTTTTTTTTTCAAATTGGGGATGCCAGAGTCTCATTATCTCCAGACGAGAGCAGCTGGAACTCTTGTGAGGTATTCAAATAAAGGAATAACGCATTTCAGAATGAGTATTGCGTTTTTTATTAGTCTTATGTGAATTGTGCATGTATTTATTTTCACGTGGTTATCTTGACTAAAAATAAAATAAAATAAATTAAACGCGTATGTACGTTTTAATATTTTATTTACGTATAGGCGTACCTACGTACACCATTCTATTTGAGATAAAAGTAACATGTTATTTTTTTCGTCTCAAAAATTATCATCCCAGCTTGATGCCTTACCTCTCCTAACTTTACCTTGAGGCTGTCAAAATAGTAAAAATATTAAAATTTTAATTTTATAAATTGTTCGTGCAACATGGAAATAACATAAACGAAAATGAAAGATATAATGTTAGAGTGAACTGAAGATAAAACAAAATTATAATGCGGTTTCTTTCAACGCGACTTGTATCCCGTCGTCACGCGTCTCAACTGTCTGACAAATTAATATCCTCAACGATGGATATATTAATGGCGTTCGCTTCAAATCTATCTATCCACATACTGTGTTACGGATTTAAGCACGATGAGCAGATAACCAAGAAGAAGCAGTGAAGGAGAGGAAATATAACTCAATAGTAGTCATTATTTATCCCACTTTTTCTTACTAGGATATGAAATTAAATAAAATTTGAAAGGGTTCACCGAACTTGTAAATAATCAATACTGGCGACAGCTCGTAGTTTTAACAATTCACTAGCAATCCGAAGGTCGCGGGTTCAAATCCCAATAAATTTTATTTGTCTAATTTGTGTTATTTCCCAAATAATTAATTTAAAAAAATATGTAGTATATTTGCGGCATGTTCCAGCCCTGGTGTAAGAACACCATTCAGAATTGAAACGTGGTTTGGAATGACTAGATCTCAATTGCCAGGTACTCTATTGTTTTCTCTATCCCATCTCCTTACCCTCCCCACTATTTTCAGCCTCCCAACATACCCTAATTGGGGATGCCTTGGTCTCACTGGCTCCAGAAGGGAATATATGTGGGACTCTGCGTCTCTGTATGAGGGAAGCGTTGCATGTATTAGGGTGAATGGCGATTTTACGGGTTGGTTTAACATCACAAAAGGTGTTAAGCAAGGCTGCGTATTGACAATAAGCCTGCACTGTGTCTTGGATATACGAAACGTAACTGGCTATGATTGAAAGAGAGAAAGAAAATGTGTGCTCGCACCTCTCTCTCTTGCCGCTACAGTAATACGAAACATAACTCTCTCTCTTTCTGTCTTCCCTAACTTATATCTCCCTCTCAACTACCGTTCGCCTCGCTTTTCGTAAAGCTCTCGTCACACATTCACCAGCTTACTCCCCAAGTCAAGCGTGCGTAAAGAAGTTTTATTCAAAAATATATTCAAAAGCACACACTTTCATAATTGTGTTGCCTTCCGGTGAACTTTTATTATTAGAAATGAAACGAATAGAATAAAAACGGACACATCCCCACTAAGTTGTGAGCTTTTTATAATTACCTTAAGCAGTTGATTGAACTAAGGAATGCCCTGAACATCTTTTCCGCGTGACTTAAAAAAATTATTCACATGTAAGAAAACTACACGTTATAATTTTGTTTTAGAATTATCAATTATTTTAATCGCATTCTTTTCAACAATAAATAAAATTTATAATGGAAATGTGATAAACATACGCGATACATCCACCACATACAAGCTACGAATTTGTACATACAACCATCGTAACATAAACACACTGAACAGTTAGTTCCTAGACGGGAGATCTATACCGATTTAAAATAAAACTGACATGGCCGGTTTATGTAAAACCTTTCTACTACCAGATCACGTGAATGCAAGAGCCAGCAGGATTACGGTATCCTCAAACGAGGTATATTGTGAGGTGTGTGGGTAGGAGAAGGATATGTGTAAGAGGAAGATGAAAAAGAAACTGACTTTTGAAGGCCTCCATGGTCTATGGGTGAGGTTCTTGTCTCCAAATCCGAAGGTCGCGGGATTGAATCCTGGCGTGGGCAAACATAATTTATATGATTAATTTGTGTTATTTCACAATTAATTAATTAAAAATAATATATAGTATATTTGCGGCACGTTCCAGAGCGGAAGTTACTCTCAGTATCGCCCTGGTGTAAGACCACCATTCAGAATTGAAACGTCGCTTGAATGGCTTTAGCCGTGTTTGGTGACCAGAACTGAATAGCCAGGTACCTCTCCACATTTCCCGCCAAACTATTTTCAGCCTCTTATCAACCCCAATTGGGGATGCCATAGTCTCACTGGCTCCAGATGGGAGCAGCTTGGGACTCTTGTGAGGTACTCACATTAAAAAAATGGTTCTTCAAATCTGGTGACCAAACACGGCTTAACCTATTTCAACCAGGTTTTCGATTCTGAATTGTGTTATTTCAACAGGGCTCCATTCAAAGAAGAATTTCGAATTTTGAAAATATTTGATCAAATTGTTCAAAACCTTTGTAATTTGACATTTGCTTTTAACTATCAGTCAGCTAATTATAAAATAAGTATTAGCTAAAAAACAATATAAAGTTATCTTAAAAACAATTTGAAGTTTATCAAATAAACAATCAATACACCGCGTAAGTGTTCATCCAACGAGTCTGAAGGTGAATAAATAAACGGCAGTAATATCAGTGAAAATTTACGAAACCATTACCTGTCAAACCTTTATCAATTTATTTAATCATTTAAACATGTTTTACCGTACAACATTTAAGAATGTCATTAGTAAATATAGTGTTCACCGAGGAGTTAATTATTTCTGACTATATATTTGGATGGGTCACCATAAATAATTGTTTTTTAACTATATCAATGATAATAGGTACAGGTTTCCGTAGCAGCGAAAAAAAGATGCTTCAAAGCTGTGCGACCTAAGGGTTGAAAGTCCATCAAAAACCCTTCTGAATTCATTCATTTGTATGCAAATAACATTTTAATTGCCAAAAGATTAAATATTTTTTTGCCATTCTTTACATTAAACTGTTCGGCACCACTGATATGTCCGAGTGCCCTGCTTGTATCTGCTGAGACAATTATTTTACAATAACAATTCACTGCATTATTATACAATTATTTTACAATAACCATTCACTGCAAATAAGTTTAAACATGAATCTATTTGTCCAAAAATTGCCGAAAAATAATATACCTGTGTAACGTAACGTGCACAATTAATATATCGTCACTATAATAAATCTTTTTTAGTTGCTTCCTCTAAAGTAGGTACTTACTTAGATATTTTTGAATTACATACTTTTTATATTCATTCAAGTGCTTTTTATATTCTTTTATCTCTTTCATACCCTTTTTATGTTATTTTATACTCATTTTCATTCTTTAATACCATGTTATTTTATATTATTTTATAATCTTTTATATTCCCTAATATTATTGCTTATTTAAAATGTTAATGCACTATACGTAAAATCGACCGCCATGATACGGGCATGTGCCTAGCATGGTAGTCGAAAAATCCACAAATTATGTAATCATCAAAGAAATGAATAAAGAAAAAAAAATTGTGTAACCATTTGGACAGAATGTTTTATGGTACGCCTAGTCCTCTCGTGGGGAAGACAGAAGTAAGGAAAAAGTTTTAAATACTTTAGGCACACGAACACGCCCACAACACACCTTAATTGGTTTATATCTTCGGTGTGTAAACATAACAACGCAGCGGCGCGGGTTAAAAAATAGCAGCAGCGTCGAACGGAATAATATTGTGACGACCGAAGCCGTTAATTTGACGAACCCATTCGTCCGTCTGTGCTCCCGGCAATTTCGCCCGGGAGAGGCGATGTTTGTTTGGCTTCACGGGATCTCGAGAATACCGAGGTGATGCCGAGACGCGGGTCCATGTGGGATGTGTCACTCCGCGACGCAGACTCCCATACCATCAACATCCAAGATTTATCTCTCGAAGAATGGAGAGTATCAATGATGGAATTCGTATGCGCGTCGACAATTCTGATCGAAATATTTGGAACGATAATAAAATTTAAGTTGATTTTGCTTGAATATTCTAGTAATAAGAAGTAAACGATTACTATTGTTTGGTCACTGAAAGTTCTGTTGTAAACTTGTCTGTTTATGTTTAGTTTATGAGTGAGATTTTACAACCTAGTTTTTTCAGTGCAACACCCAAAGGCAGGTATTATATCATTCAGCAATACCTTTTTTCTCGCCTAATGTATGCGATGTTTTTAATTAACAATTTTTGGCGGGTATGGATACGAAATTTAAAACCTTTAAGCCGGTTTTTAGATTACAAAACTAGTTGTTCGGTAAACAGAAGTCCTTGCGTCCAAAAGGGTATGTTTCCAAATTTCTCTTCATTATCATCATTATCATTACATAGTTTAAAATGAAGTCGCTCAAAATGTATGTGCGCGTTAATCTTTTAAACTACGCAACGGATTTTCATACGGTTTTCACCAATAGATAGAGTGATTGAAGAGGAATGTTTATATGTATAATACATGCAAATTATATTAGAGAAAAGCCGAGAAATTCAAAGAAAAAATATTTTTGTGCGATTTAAAGCGGCTGGCGGTCCGTACTATAGTCAGTTTTGAAATTCGTTCTACGGAAGAAATTGGAAAATATATGTCCTAGAGTAAGTAGGTATTTGATTTTGCCTTTTCAATATATCCAGTGTTGCATTGCAAGCATTGTATAACTAGTCGCTCGAATTGCATTACATATTATAAAATGAAGTCGCTCAAAATGTATGTGCGCATAGATCTTTTAAACTACGAAACAGATTTTCATGCGGTTTTCACCAATAGATAGAGTGATTCAAGGGGAAGGTTTATATGTATAATACATGCTCATTATAGTAGAGAAAAGCCGAGAAATTCAAATATTCAATTCAGGCAGCGGACAGCTGGCAAGCGGGTGGTGTGGATTTTATAAAGGTTGGGTAATGGCGTTGTGTTTCGTTAGCCACAGCAACGTGTGGCCGGGTCTGCTAGTATTGAAAAAAATACTACTAAAATTTACACTATTTGTTCAAAGAAATGTCACAATATAAAACGATATTCTTTTTTAAAATTTTCTTTAGGGAGGCAGGTACCATAATATTGTTTTTTTTTTTACTTGACCCGCAGTGCAAGCCACGCTCATGCAAACTCTGGCGGGATATAAAAGTAGCATCCAATACGGCCACCATCTTGAACCGGAAACGGAACACAAACAAATTTACAGATTTATGAAAAAAAAATTCGCTACGCTCAGTCAACAACTAAATTAAAAATAATGACGTGGGAGTTAATGTTAGAATAAGTAGGGGAAGAAATGGCACGATAAGTTAATCAAATTAATCAAAAACTTTGATCAATTTGATTAATTTGTTTTTAGCAACTACTTGCTATGTGAAGAGTCATAATAACAGAAGAGTAGGTATGTATATGAATACCCCTAATAGCTAGGTGGTTAGAACAGTCATTTAGAGAGCGGAAGGTCTAAGATTCAGAAACTAGTCGCTGCAATAATCTTTTAACTAGTATGTTTTTCTGACCCACGTGATTTGATAATTTTAAAAATTCAAAATTTAAATGCTCTCATCGGTTTTTGTGATAATTAGGAAAAAAGCTACGAATGTCATTATTGTACCGTATAAAGTTTTTTGTAGTAAAACTTCTTTACGCACGCTCGACTTGGGGGTAAGCTGGTGAATGCATTAGAAAAGTGGTGATTATTACGAAAAATGTCATGCGAACGGTAATCGATGTGAACGGTGATCGATTGCTAGGCGAACGGTCGGGATAAGGATAAGGATGGTCACCCCAAGGTCGTAGGTCACCCCAAGGTCGTAGGTCACCCCAATGTCATATGTCACCCCTAGTTCATAGGTCACCCCGTTCGCTACGTTTGGTAACTTAGCAGGGATAACTTACCATGGTAACTTGTCTGGGTTGATTGGGCGAGGTTTGTCTCGTAGTTTTACTTCAGTCGTGTGGTCTAAAGCACACTCGTTTTGTTTTTAAAATTATAAAATTTTAAAATTAGCTCCACACATGAACAGGGAGGAAAATGATTTCCCTCAGGGCCTGTGTCATCTTTGGGGATGCTTTGTGGAGGGTCTTTTGAGAAAGGAAGGATATGAAGTTCTAGAAAGGAAAAGGGGATTATAGGTGGGCAATAATTTGGGGGTCAGTGTCACCAGGAGTGACGGACATATGAGTTAAAAAATAATTATTATTTAATATGAATAATAAAATAATTAAATTAGTGGCATCTATGAAAGGGCAGATTACGAATTATTTTCAGTTAACTCTTAAAGAGGCTCTACATTATTTATGAAATAAACCGCATCATAAACATATCTGGGAAGTAAATTTCTCCGTTCGTGCGTTTGTATTAGATTTAGATGACATTAAAAATAATATTTAATTGTTCAGGAATGTAATAAAACTGGACGGACAATGTAACCACCACAATAAAAACGCCATTCAAATCACTCTGGAAGATTTTTATTCGCCCTCTCTATTGAGACTCATTCAATTTATCGCGTTGCCTTCATAAAAACGGAATAAATTGAAAAATCATAACACGCAAACAATGGGGCGGCGAGCGCTCTCAATCAATTAAGGTCATCCGTGGACCAAATGCACCCCTGCCACCCTCGATCGGCATCAACGTCAGGGATGCATGGAAAAATGAACATTCCAGGGGTGCACGTGAAAATGTATATTTTGTAAGTTTTAAAAAGCCCATTTATCACAATGCTTGTAATGCACTGCTAACTGCCGTCACTTTATTAAAACCGCGTTTTTTCAGGGGTATTTTTGGACGCTGCATCGCTCAGGGTTAATTCATGTTTGGGTTTTGTTGTATTATTTGATTTGAGGGAGCCAATCTGGACGTTTTTTAGTAATTACGATATTTTTGCTTCTTTCCTCTCATGATTTATTGTGATTTTGTAGGTGCTAGCTAAGTTTTTGCTACTTAAAGATAATCTGCCTAAATACTTAGGAAATTTCGACAATGTTAGAAGATCTATGTTAATATAATAAATCCCCCTCCCTAAGAGTTACCCAGAATATACAGGGTGTTAAAGGACTTGCTTGACTTACTTTAACCAGTATGGAGGCCTCAGCACAGGTGACAATTGTATTTTATTTTATCTTTTATTTACTTTTTTTTAAAAATATAATGTTTTATTTTTAATATGATGTTTTACATGGTATTTACATGATAATTATATATCTCAGTTTTTTTTACCACCCTTCCATTGAAAGCATGTGTTTGTGTATGGAAGGGGAGTGTACATTAATGTTATTGGTTGGTACCTAAATAATTCATTGTACATAAATATATTTGAGCTGCAATATTTATTTTGATAACAGTGTGCATTTAAAAAAGAAACAATGTTATCAAAAACTAAGGATATTTGTAATATTAATTAAGTGACAGTAGTTTTTTTCTTAAGAATATTTTTTAAATGTCTCTTGACAGAGAGCAGTATTCGGGTTTTATCATGAATGCTTCTGATTTCTTCTGGTAGACGATTGAAAAAAGTTCTTCCCTGATAAGTGTAATGATGCTGTGCAAAAGACGTATTTAGTTTTGGGCATAGATAAACATGTTTAAGCCGAGTTCTGTTTTCATTTAAAAATGGATATTTATCTTTTTCTTTTATAATTTGAATTAATGAATTTTTAATACATATATAAATCTTAAATGTGAGTAGTTGAAAATCTTCAAACAGGCGTTCTGTTGGGTAGTCCCAGGATTTTTTTTTTATAATTTTAAAAAATTTTAATAAATTTCCATTGGAAGAAGGTTACATTTATTTATATTTGAAATGAAAGATATTATATCAAATAAATGAATAATAAATAAACCCATGTTTCATAACTTTAACTTTAGTTTAATACATATTATTATAATAATAAAAAAATATATTCCTGATATAATTTGGAGTGAAAAATGTAAAAATTTGGTCTCCGGTGACATTTTTGATGGTTTTTTTCTACAAAGCGTCATGAACCTCATACATATTTTATTTAAGGAATTTCTAGTTCAATGCAACAATTTTCTGCTTTTTAATGTGAATAACGCACAAGAGTCCCTACTGATCCCAACCGTCGGAGGTCAGTGAGACTATGGCATTCCCAAATGAGGTATGTTGTGAGGCTGAAGGTGGTGGGGAGGGGTATGCGGTGGAGCAGAGTTTATTCGGATCTGTTCACCAAACACGGCTTAAACCATTTCAAGCAAAGTTTCAATTCTAAATGGTGGATTCACATCAGGGCGATTACTGAGGAAAGCAAATTGAATTTATTTGCGCACGCCGAAATTTGAACCCGCGAACTCCGGATTGCTATTCGAAAGCCTTACCCCTCGACCGCGAGGCCGTCAAACTAGCTATCAGCGTAGCTTCTATTTAAAGCTTTTAGTCGTATTTATGTTTAATTTAACTCAATGAGTTTAACCTCATTCAATTAATGAAGACAATATTAGCGAAACTCAATCGAAAATCTGAAACAAAAAAATCTGAAAAAGATACGGTCACGTCTGGGACTCGAACTCACAACCTATGACTTGCCGGGTAAGTGCTCTACCAACTGAGCTAATGTGTCCCTATCCGACTTACCAATTACCAATTCTTAATTTTCTTAACGCATATTTTTATTGGCTGCTATCTTTATGTATGATTGCAAGATTCAACCATTCATTTAAGATTCAAGACACTATCTAGATAGTGTCTTAGATAAATTTACCCATTTTTATTTAATATACGACATCTATTGATTTTTCTGCAAGCCGAGGGGTTTGAGTCCTAGATATGAGCGTATTTTTTCTGATTTTTTTGTTTCAGATTTCACTTTCTGCAAGTCGAAGGGTTCGTGTCCCAAATGTGACCGTATCGTTTTCTGTTACAGATTTTCGATTGAGTTTCGCTAATATTACCTTTAGTCTAGACCACCATTCAGAATTGAAACGTTGCTTGAAAATGGCTTTAGCCATGTTTGGTGACCAGATCTGAATAGCCAGGTACTTCCCAACCTTCCTCTTCCCCACCTCCTTCCCCTCCCCACTACCTTCAGCCTCACAACATACCCCAATTGGGGATGCCATAGTCTCACTGGATCCAGACGGGAGCAGTTGTGATTCTTGTGCGGTATTCACTGTAAAAAAAAAAAAAAGTCTTAGTCCTCATCCTTTTAATTTTCCAAATCTATGTTTATTAAGCATCTTATTATTATTGCGTTAATGCTTTCAAGTATTCAGAAAGGAGGTAAATATGATAACTAAAAAAAGAACGGTTTTATAGAGAGAGTCTAGATTCCAGCCGTTAAGCGAACTATTCTTGGGTGAGTTAAGGGCCCGCAACCCGGATTTGTACCGATTTATTACATATTTCCCTTAAACACGGTAAGTTTTAAAGCTCTTAAAAAATATATGTTATTCTTGAAGGTAATATCTAGACTTTGCCCACGCCGAAACGCAAATTATATAAAATTTCCTAAATAGAAAAAAATCGCAAAGTATGCTCCAAAAATTATTAATAACACGTTTGTTTCAATTATTTTACAAGTTATATTTTTTATATATTTTTTTTTTATTTTTATTTTAGCATATAAAATATAATGTACATTTAGATTATGTAATAATTTGCGTACATTCATGTTCAAATATCTTAATTAATACCACTCTTCCATGGAAGCATTAGCTTGTGTCTGGAAGAGTAGCGTACATTTTTAAAATGCTGTATTATATCATAAGTTCTTAAATTACAATGTGAATGTAAAAAAAAAAACAATAAGTTGTAAGTTCGGTGTTATGTAATTATAGGTATTTATCAACTATCAAACAATTTTATTATTTGGATAATGTATCTAGAATTATTGTAATTAGTTGTTAAAAACAAAACAAAATTTAACTTATTTAAAGAATGGAGTATCACTAGGAAACTGAGTTATAAGTTATTCTTGAGATTAGATTAGTCGGAAACTTTTTTTTTTTTTTTGAGATTATCTTTAAAATATTTTTTAACAGTGTTTATTAATTGGATTTTATCATTAATTTTTCTAATTTCATCCGGTAGTCGGTTGAAAATAAGTCTTCCTTGATAAGTATAAAAATTTTGTGCGAAGGAAGTGTTTAATTTTGGGCATGAAAAAATATATTTATGTCTTGTACGGTTTTCAGTTATAAATTGATACTTTTCTTTTTCTTTTATAATTTGAATCAATGCATTTTTATTGTACAGATCTTTGAATGAAGGTACTTGGAATTCCTCAAATAATTGATCCGTTGGGTAGTCAGAAGGTTTTTTTAATATAATTTTAATTATTAGCCTCTGCACAACTTCAATTGGGGAAAGATTAGTTTTGTATGCGGATCCCCAGCTAATGATAGCATATTGTTAAGTTGATTGAACCAAAGCGTAATATATTAGATATAAGTTTTTGACAGATAAAAAATTTCTGATTCTTAAAAATATATAAATCAATTTTCTAATTTTTTTTACAACTTGACAAATTTGTTCCTTCCATTTCAAATTTTTATCGATAATAACTCCTAAATATTTGATAGTGTTTGTTGTTTTTAATATTGTGCAGTTTGGGATACAATAATATTTTCTATGTATGAACAAATTCACAGTGTTTCTTTAAATGCTGTTTAAGATAATACCCGCAAGATTTTTGCTCTATTTTAAATGAGTCGTGTTTTATTAAGATGACAATATACCCTAAATTATATTCAGAATCTTAACGACGTAAGTAAAGAAACCGTGTATACAAATTGCGACTCGCGACCCGTGTATTGGACTGAACTGTCGACTACTGTCGAATTTGCCGTATCAAAGAAAAGAAGAAGAAGATATATAATGTGGGAATCTTAACAACGTAAGTAAAGAAAGCGTGTAAACAAATATACGCCGCGGCACAGCGTATTGCACGAACGTACCGTCGAATTTACCCTAGCAGGCCTGGAGATTCGACCTTTCTGCTGCGTTCATTTTAATTAATTCTGAAGAACGCGTTACAAATATTTAAAATGTGTCTCCATGTTGTCCTCCCAAAATTGTTAATTCATCGTCTAGAAAAATTAAACCTGGTGCTTACCACTAACTTTATAGTTGTAAAACGGGTTATAAAGTTTTAAAATCGTTGTACGTAAAATATATTAATGGTAAGGTACTGTTTTTATTATTCTAATATATAAATAACTCGCATTTCTCGTGCGGCATGGAAATAATAAAGTTATTATAGTTACGGATTCGCCTGAAATAATTAAAATGTGAGTTTTGAGCAAACAAAAATTATTAGGATTGTGTACCGCCTTAAACATTTTCGCAATTTTCGCATCGATTTTGTCGCTGTAAATGTTAGCGCTCTCCTCTAACATTCGTAATTTCGTATCTCTCCATCTTCTTCTTTTCGGTCCCGGTTGCAGAGCCTTAAGTAAGCTATTTTTAATAATTTTAATAAAGCACTGATACCCGTTTATCTAATGCTATTCTATCTGCATTTAATCTATGCATGCAAAAATATCTAGACACAAAATTCACCCGCTTCAGTGAGCCCGCGCCTCCCTTTATCACTGAAATATCACCCGATCAGTTGCACTGAGGCCATCAACAAAACGAATCCTTACTTGAAAAGCTCGAACCACGAACCAGTGATACGTAACGGAAGCTCCGAGCCAAAAGCTCGCGCGGCTTTTGCTAATTCTAAAAGGGAAATCGCTCGCGGAAAACTCCTCTAATTGATTATACCAATGGAAAAGGAAACAATACCATTCCTATTTTAGAAGGATCTTTTAAATGTGGGATGCTGCATGACAGTGAAAACTAGTGATGAAATTTGAAATTGAAATTGAAAAGTGAAAATTGATTCGTATCTGTTAAACTCTTCGACCAAGTATATCTAGACAGGGCGTATAGGTCTTAAAAATGACACCGGAATCAAATATATTGGTTTACGAAAACATTTATCAAAAAGAAAGTCCTTTATCTCGCAGTCAAAAGATCGCAAGAAGCATTGGTTTGTACCTTTAGTTGGTCAAGTTCGCGGTAACGGAATTACTAGCTTTGCGAAGATCATTTTTAAAACACAAATTTCAGGCAGTTAGAAATATTTTAGGTATGGGCTATCATGAACTTTATTATTAACATTTCAATCAGTTATATGAATATCTAAAAAAATATGTACATAACATATGAATTCGAGGCAGCGTATCGAGAAAAGTAACATTTGATAAAAAAATGTTTAATTTCTTCCTAGTAAAACAATACGTCACGCAAGAGATGCAACGGAATTCGATGGTTAGTTGTATTATGAAATTTCTCGTAAAGGTGGTGTCACTTTGAGAATGGAATTTGGTACGGGAGGGCTAATCTATAGTTGATATATCGATGGTTAAACCCAATGATTAATCATTCTTTAAATGGTTTGGGAAACTTACAAATACGTTTGATTTGTTTGCGTTATCACAACGGTTGCAATCAATATCAAACTGGATTAGACATCCCTACTATAGCAGCCTCTAAGTATTTCTGAGGCTCTGAGTCGCCAGACTGACGGTGTCTACTTGAATACCAGATGCATTCGGCTATCATCGGAACCGTTCGCTCTATAGACACGGACGACGATAGTTGATTCTGTTCTGATATAATATGTCACAGACCTCTATCGGGATACCGCAAAACTTCGCTTAACCCAAAGATATTCAAATACAGAATAGATATGCTATGGTGTCCGCGCAACTGTCGCCGGACTACGGTCTAATTAGCGTAGTTTTCATACAAAAAGAATTTGTTCATTTTGTTGATTTATTGAAAATGTGCATTAATATTGGTTAACAATATATTTTGAATAAGGAAAGAATTCGTTCATTTAGTTTAACGTTCGTTTGGTTTATTCGTTAATTATTTGTTCTTTTAGTTTATTTGTTAATTGGTAAACAATATCGGCGACACCCGGAAGCGCAGACCCACATAGTAAAAACAGCAGATAGCACATCTACTTATATTTCAATATCTTTGGCTTAACCTATTGTACCTACTAGTGTTATCTATTGGAGGATGTTGAAACTATATGACTAACTAACTAACTATAGTACTTAAGATTTAAAAAAATTTAAGCGCCACCTCAAGTGGTTCGCAACGTTTGGTGACTTAGCAGAGGTGCTCGGGTTCATGGGATTCTGTTTGTTTATGTCTTGGCGGCGAATGCGTTTGGAATGGTTGTTGCTTTTTGGGATTTTTGTATTTCTGACAGCAGTTGGAGATTTTCTGGGCTGCTCGCAAGTTGAAAATTAAAACACTTTTGTAATTTCAGGTCGTATTATGTTATTCACTTGTACATGCCATTTGTCACCATTTTTAGAGTTATACCGATGCGAACCGAGTGTTGTTCTGACTCGTTTAAGGAGATCTAACCCCATTCATATTTTAAAATGGAATAGATGGAAATACTGATATGACTTGTTGATGTAAACCATTTAAGTGTACATTTCTCGCATTCATGTCGGTAATGCAGTAATTTACTTAGCACCTGTAGTAGAAAACTCTATTTTGGTGAAATTATAAATAATCGGTTCGAGACTTTGTTACTTATTGATTATCAGTTAAGATGCCGTAGTGATAATAAAATCAATTTCAACCATAACGTTGTTTTATTGGGTAATAAAAATGCATTGGTTTATAATTGGAATGTGTTCATATTAATTTCTTCGACACTCTTCATACTCGGAATGAAATTGAGTACGTAGCTTAAAATGCCTTGTGTTTGTGAAAGAGATTTTCTAGTGCCACAATTAGTATTTATTTTGGTTACAATCGATTTGAAAGTTGGGGGTCTTAGGCCCAAATTTTCAAATAATGTTACAAATGTGTACATTTAATCTATCAAATAAAATAAATAAAGCATGACTTAATAACTAACTAACATCACGCCGTTTCCCGCAGGTGTGGGCTAAGAGGACGGACCACCAAACAACTCGGTCTTGGCACACACTCCTTGCGTCGTTCAAACTTCATACATATACTCGTACATCCTCTCATACACGCTTTTTTAATATTCTGACTTGATGGTCCAACTCATGCATCTGATTCACTAGGTCGTGCACATGTCTTCCTCGGGCGTCCCCGACTTCTTCTGCCATTTACATATGCGTCATATATTATCCTTACACTCCTTTCCTCGTTCATTTCTTAATCTTACTCATTACGCTTATATCAACCTTGCATTCTTTGCGGATCTCCACGTTTCTCACACGATCATACATGGTTTTACCACACATACCCCACAGCGATCTCATTTCTACAGCATTCAGTCTTCAGTCATCCTTCCATCCTTCTTTACTGTCATACATCAGGGTGGGTACCAGTACTCCATTGTACTCCATTTTAGAAGCTAGCTTCGCTTTTTTTGACAGCTTTTTGTTGGCTCCAACGGTGTTCAGTCCTCCATTAAGCTGTATACACACATTGGAGGGGACCCACCACTTTCCCAACGGCGTTATAAAGAAACATATGGTTTCCTTCTTCACCGCACACGTCAAGACTCTACTTTTTTTTTGAACGAAGCTACATTTATTTGAACGACTCTAGACCCTCCAATGTCCATGCATACGGGGTTAGTAAGCAGTATGCAAGTACTTACATTCACATTATACAAAAGATAAATAGAAGTAGCAGCCCGTGGAATAATTCTTCTGAAATAGGTAATATCAAAAAGAGATAATAGTGTTAGTAAAAGAAAAAGAAAAAATAAAATAACGGCGATGACCAGTCGAAGAAACCTTCTGTAAATAAAATAAGTAATGAGGAAAAAACAGTTATATGATTATGTTATAATGAAAGTAATTACTATAATAGCGGAAAGAAAATAAAATATATAAAAAGAAAAGCCAGAGAAAGTATTCCATAGACCACCGGGCAGTAGTCCCAATGAGAATGCGTATAGCTATCGGCCCAACCGCAGACGATGCCCGAAGTCCGCGTCCTTTAGCCGGTTCCCCGATTTTGCCTCGAAGAAATATACTTGGGAGAGAAGGGGAAGTTTTTGAAGACCTTGAGGAAAAGATGAGCGTCGGGTTACCGGAGGGGGGACGGAAGGACATCTAGACCGCACGGTTATGCCTCAGGCCAACGCATGTCAATACGTGTAGCACCTGAAACAAAGATGAATTTAGTCTAGGTCGGCGACTCTAAGTACAGGCCATCTCTCTACCCAGGACTTGACAAACTTTTTCAAGCATTCGAAATTCTCTTTCCATTTCAATTTTCAAACCATCCAACATTTCCTCTCGCGCTTCCTTCATCAACTCGCAGTACCACAGAATGTGCCTGGCGTCTTGGTTAGTATCACCACATGTGCAGTTTGGGTGAGGAGAGAGGGTCAAGCTATGAAGCCGACCCCTGGATTTATATGGCACTTTGATTTCCGGCGAATTTTTTAATTTGACACTTAAAATTCACTAGATTAATTGCTTGTTACCTTGCGAACTTATGTTTGGTTCGACGTTTTGACAGATGGTACAAAGTAAACATCGCACAGATGCTTTCCGCAGAGGCTGACTTAGGAGCATAATGGTAATATTGCTGATTTTGGTTCTAGATTCGAGATCCGGTTGCGACCATTATATTTTTCTATTTTTCTTACTCTTGTTTTCTTTCATGTTTTCGTTTAGATTTCATTAGTGTTGTATTCTTCTTCAATGATATATACAATTTATTTGCCTAGGCCGGGATATAAACCCGCGACCTTAGGACTGCTAGTCGAAAGTCTTACCCTCGATCACGGAGGCCGTCAGATAGTCAGTGCAACAGATCTTCCATAGATCCAAACTCATTTCTGTTCACCCATTCGTCCGTAATAATATTATTCGCTTGTCTACCCATTATTCCGTTTCGGCGGCTTCCACAAAATGCACTCAAAGTCAATTAGAATGAAGTAATCGCATCCAAATAAGTGTAAAAAATCGTACATGAAAATAATGATACACTCTGAGAGAGCGGTATATAATTACGGCCGAAATGAAAGCACATTATTAGAATGTTGGATATACATACTTTTAATGTTTAATACTCAAATAACGCATCCACTTTGATTCTCGATTGCATAATTTTACCAACAATAAGACACGGTCTGTGATCATTCAATTTGTTTGTTATTTCAAAAAGTGTAGGTAATTAAAAGTGATGACTCATTTGTGAATGAAAAAATTTGTAATAAAAAATCAGACAGTAACCTAGATTGCCGTGATGAAAATCATTTTAAGTATTTAATGTGTCTATTGGTGGCGTTAATTATAGAGTCTAACGCCTTTATTCTAAACTAGCAGACCCGGCCACACGTTGCTGTGGCTAACGAAACACAACGTCATTACCCAACCTTTATAAAATCCACACCACCCGTTTGTCAGCTGCCCGCTGTCTGAATTGAATATTTGAATTTTTCGGCTTTTCTCTACTATAATAAGCATGTATTATATATAAAAACATTCCTCTTGAATCACTCTATTGGTGATAATCGCATGAAAATCCGTTGCGTAGTTTTAAAGATCTATGCGCACATACATTTTGAGCGACTTCATTTTATACTATGTGATGATTGTGCATTTCAAATATTACCGTATTCGCCAAGTAATTATTACAACAAGCGTTGCTTGAAATGTGTTTTGCCGTGTTTGGTGACAACATCTGAATAGCCAGGCAATTCCCTACCTTCCTATTACCCATCTCCTTTCCTTCCCCTCTATCTTCAGCCAACATATCCCGATTAGGGATGCCATAGTCTCACTGGCTCCACACGGTTGGAAGCAGTAAGAGCACCTGTGCGGTATTCAGTTTAAAAATAAAATTCATGTTATTTTTTACATTAGCTCCACACAGGAGGCCCTGAGGAAAATAATTGCCCTCGGAGCCTATGTCATCTTAGGGGATGCTGTGTGGAGGTTTTTTTTAGGAAAGGATGAAAATGTTAGGAAGGAAATAGGTATGAGGCGTGGGTGACTATCTGATTACTATCTGGGGCTCAGTGTGTCCAGGAGTGACGGACGTATGAATCTATCCCTTCAAATGCGGTGCAAAGCGATGGGTCGAGAGATTCTGGCTGAAGGATAAAAGATCTCCCTCAACCAGTCTTTCTCGATCCTGCCCACCACGCAGCAAGTTGGCAGACGCATCCACTGCTAAGACCTGAACAAACCTCACCCCACGAACCCGGGAACCCCTGCTATGTCACCAAACGTAGAGAACTATAAAGCTATGTAATTCTATGAATAAGGTTAAATATATGGTGAAAAATTGGCTATCGGAAAAAAAAGATTTATATTGATTTTTATATGTATGAAAAAATGTTGAATCTGTAGATATAAGATGTAAATTTTAAATTTTAAAAATGTATAAATATGTAACTAAAATATAAGCACCTGTTGACAAGCCGATTCAATTGGCTTAGCAGGACTTGTTTGTTGATTATATTATGTATTATCTATTATTTCAATAAAAAAAATTAAAAAAAAAACTACTTGGGGTGACCTATGGCAGAGGTTTATTGGTTACGCAATAAATGGTTTCCGGGGCGATGGTAACATAGATTACCTTTGAAATGATGTTAAAATTATTGGCAAAAATGTATTTGCCTAATAATGATATAAATAAATTGTAGCCTGGATTCTAAAAATCTTGTTTCTATATGCCAATATTTATTTATTTAATCACATCATTGAACATGTAAACAATACAAGTCCGTAATAATGAGTAAATGATTTTCACTTTGCTTCCTACAAACAATAACAATAGTAGTATCTATTTATAAATAAGGTTTTAAAAATTATTTCTCCTCTCCCAAGGCTCATAATGTTCACATAATTATTGTGCCCTTTTCACGAAAAATCCCCTCAAAGGTGTTGAAGTGGGCGATTTTTACAAGCATACCAACAGAACAAAAAAACATCAATTTATTTTTCTACGACCCTTAACTAATAGGCCACTTGCATGGATTTCATAATGACTTGAAAAAAATCGTGTGGATAGATGTTTCTACTAAGATTACGAAAATGTTACTAAATTTTTCAGAAATTTATAGTTTTTTTTTTAATAGAAATAATTCCGTTTTTTGGGCTCGTGACGTCACAACATAAAAATGTTCGATTTCGGGCGAATTTTTGAATTTGACATTTACAATTCACCAGATTTATTGTTTATACTCTGCAAACTTATCGTTTGGTTTGACGTTTTGACAGATGTTACGAAGAGAACCCCGTACATTTATTCCTTCTGTACCTGTCTTATAAGTGTAATGGTAATTAATGGTGCTGATTTTAACAAAATCAAAATTTAAAATACATATTTATAATTATTATTTATATACAAGCATTACATTGGATTTATTCATTTGTAGACATTGAACATTGTAATGATTAATGATCAATAAGATGGATCAAGGAAAAAAATATTTATGAGATGTAATATTTTTGGTGTGCCTCGTTATTCTCCTGTGCTATTCGTATGGAATACATCGTTTTTTTAAATGATTTTCGGCTATGTAATTATCGTTTTCTCGCAAAAATAAAATTATGTCCCGTCTTTCCGGTTTATAAAAAATGGATAGATTTTTCGGATTGAATTTCAAAAAATCGCCATGGTTTCAAAAATACGATTAAAAAAAACGGAATGTCTTAGAAGATTTGCCTAAACCGGAAAAAAATTTTTAAAAAAATGTTATGCAAGTGGCCTATTCTCGATAAAATCATTCAATCATGTTGCGACCAGGTATATCCAACATCCACAAGAAAAACATTACGTGCTGTTTCGCACGTTTACCATCCGAGCTATTTTTATTTTAACCAGAATCTCTTATTAATTGGGTGAACCATCCATCGAGCAAATATCCAGTAAATATCTCTGCCTATTTATGATATTAGTGTCATTAATTTTAAATGCCGGGCTGATACCTGTAATTCCCAATTTAAATTGGGCGGCAAAATTATTCGCCATCTTGAACAATCTGTCAAATGGAAAAGTGTATCGTGATGCTTTTCATATTAATTTATTCATGTTTAATCTGCACAATTTTTACAAAAACAACTCTTTTTTAAATTATCTACTATTAAAAAAAAAACTAAATTTAAAAAAGATTATAATAGAAGAGTAGGTATTACAAATGCATCGAAATTTAAAGAATGATTTTTTTACAAGAAACGAAAAATACTTTATGTTGCACCTTCAAATACATACAATATTACTTAAAAAACAATTCATTTAAAAATGTCATCCCTGACCCGATCAGAATGGGTACATGCCCTCCTATAACACTGCAGCGCTGTTTTCTTCTGTGGCCACACGTGTACTTAAAATCATATCTGTTAACGGCATCAATTTGTAATCTTAATTGTGCATACTGATGTGATCCTCTTGTATTAGTGTGTTTAGTTTTACGAATTTATTTAGTGCGTGTTGTTTATTTTTCATATAATAAAATAAATTATTTTAACTTATTTATTAATTATCTATTGCTTCAACTTGTAAATATGCATGAAATCACAGACGTGAAATTTTCAAAATAATGGTCATTTTACCTATCAACTAAAAAATTGAGTGTTTTTAAAATATTATTATTAACATGTAATATCGATAGGTTCTTGTTATTACCACCAAATTTGATTTACCCAAAATTACACTTACAAACATTCTCTTCTTATAAACTCAATCATTTGACACTGGTTTGGACTTCGTGGTGAAAAGTCGTTAAAAAGGGTTATATAAAAATATATACATATTAAGTGAGGTATTCGTTACTAAAATGCTAACATTTATGAAGTCGGCCGGCGTGGTCTAGCGGTAAGGCTCTTGAATCGCAATCCGAAGGACACGGAATAATTCTATTATTTCACAATTAATTCATTTAAAATAATATATAGAATATTTTCGGCACGTTCCAGCGTGGACGATATTCTCAGTATCGCCCTGGTGTAAGACCACCATTCAGAATTGAAATGTTGCTTGAAATGGCTTTTAGCCGTGTTTGGTGACCAGATCTGAATAGCCAGGTACTTCCCCGCCTTCCTCTTCCCCATCTCCTTCCCCTACCCACTTCCTTCAGCCTTACAACATACCCCAATCGGGTATGCCATGGTCTCACTGGCCATGACGGGAGCAGTTGGGACTCTTGTTCGGTATTCAAATAAAAAAACACAAGTGTGCTTTAGACCACACGACTGAAGTAAAACTTTACTAACTTATATCTCCCTCTCAACTTCCGATCGCCTCGCCCGACCTTCGCCTAGCCCGGTCACACTTTTCATAACGCTCTCGTCACGCATTCACCAGCTTACTCCCCAAGTCAAGCGTGCGTAAAGGCCCGACCGTTCGCCTCGCCCGATCACACTTTTCGTAACGCTCTCGTCACGAATTCACCAGCTTACTCCCCAAGTCAAGCGTGCCTAAAGAAGTTTTACTTCAAAAAGTCATGTATATTGAGTTTTGCTAATAAATTATTTTAGTAATACAAAGGCTATCATCACAACCAATCAGATATCAAATTACAAAATTAGTCATTACAAAATCTAAGATAAAATCGTAATTTGCTTCAAGAGTTATTTTAAATGTTAGATGGTGGTAAAGAAAACGTTGAAATCGACCTACATATTTTCACCACCTTAATGGTTTTTTCCTAGATGCGTTTCACAAATACCTACATTTTTTCATGGTGGCTTGTCACATTGACGCTTGAATTGCAAAACAGAAAAAGTCCCCCAAACTCTTTTTTTAACATTATCGATGACCTGTCTCGAGGAGCGCTGTAATCTCTCCAAGGAAATGGAAAGGTATATTTTTATGTTTATTTATGTACCAATTTCTTTCTTGGGAAGAAAAATAAAGAAGTGGCGGAAAACAAATGTCGCTCCTTCCAACAGAACATCGGAGAAAGATGAAATGTATTTTTTTTGTCACAACCCTTTCCTCTGGCAGATTTGCCAATGAATTATCGAGGTTTCACATCAAAATGATATTAAAAATAATAAGTTATGAAATAAATTCCCATTCAATGGCGTAAAATTTTGTATATTAATTATTTTTCAGTTCAATGTTGCAAAAATCTCCCTTCTAATATTAAACCAGCTTTTTTTACAAGAAAAAATATCGGTAATTTTTTGAGGAACGCTAAAGATAAAGACCATAAATTTACTAATTCCGGAAAATATAAACTCAAATGTAATTAATGACTGTCCCTCATTTTATATTGGAAAAACAACTCGTAATTTTGAAATCAGAATCAAAGAACATTTAAGGTGTCAATAATAATAATTTTTCTTCGCTAACCATATCATTAAAAATAACTATAGTTTTGAAAAAAAATACGTGGATAAATATTCTTCATATTAACTATAAAGGAAAACACTTAGATAACTTAGAAGCCTTAGAAATAAAAAAAATCCCTTAAAAATATTGACTCTATTATCAACAAATAAAAAATATTATCTTACAGCCCAATCATGGATATGTTCCCCCACCATCTCTTCATTAATCCCTAGCAACGCCTCCACTCCTACAACAATCCTTAGTAATAATACATTGTTTCCATCCACTATTTTGTAATTTTCAAATCAGTATACAATTGCCCTGAGGAAGGAACGGTCGTTCCGAAACCGGTCGGCTTTAAACAAATATACAAGTGGTTCAAACAAAATAACATTGTTTTTATTTTTATTTTAACTTTATGAGTAAAACCTCAAATTGTAATATTTAATTAAATGAAAAAATAACATTGTTTCATGTAAATAAATTCCTGTTTTTTCCTTTAAAAAAATATATACCTGCATCGATAAAACTCTTTGCATGTGATCATTAAACTACCTACAGTTTTCAAGATATTTCGGTGAATGCATTTGCTTTATGCATCTATTAAGATTAATCTTTGAAAAACCTTTATCGTGTACTCAAATGAAAAACATGTGCAATTTAAATGTATGATACCTTTATTAATTATAACATTGTTAATGTGCAAGTATGTATCTCTTCAAGTGCATTTATTACAGGAATGACGCAAAATAAAAATAAAATTAGAGTGTGCAATACACACGTTGTAGAAGCGAGACCTTCAGAAGACTAAAATAGAAAAGAATGGGGAGGCTACGAAGCACTTTTTTATCGATGTGAAGAATGATTTTTCCTTTTTTTGCCGTCGAATTCCAGTGCACCTTTTCCTATACACTTATTAGTATTAGTGTTTTCTTCTTCGGAGTCGCTAGATGTCGCTTTCTTTTGTGTTTTCTTTGCTCTTTCATTTTGGAGTGGTTTGAAGATTGGACATTGATTTTACAAAAATATATAATAATTTATTTTTCTTGGATTTCATAGGATTCGATCCTTGGTCCGCTGAATGTCTGGCCGCTAAGATTCTTCAGGCGCTTTATACCACTAGACCAAAGAAAATTAGCGTGAGACCGTGGATTTATCGTATTATATTAGAACCGAGTCATCATCATCGTCATTCTTGGTTCTGCAACCCCTGGTGGGTCTTGGCCTCCTCAAGAGTCTTCCTCCACTCATCTCGGTTTTGTGCCAACTCTCTCCAGTTTGGAAGCTCCAAGGTAGATATATGTTTGAGGACGTTATCGCTCCATCTTAATCTTGGTCTTCACAGGCTCCTTCGCCCTACCGGTCTTAAGTTCAGCAGGGACGTTGGTGCTTGATGCTCAGTCATTCTCTCTACATGACCCAGCCACCGAAGTCTTCCCAGTTTAATAAAGTTTTGTGCATGTGAAGCGGATACTTTGTGATGTGACATTATTAATTAAAAATAAAACAATAACTTTGTAAACACCATTTTTATTTTTTATACTTTATGCCGACCGGGTTTCGCTACAATCGTAGCTTATTCAGGGCAGTATAATACTTAACGTTAGTAGAGTATTATACTGCCCTGAAGAAGCTACGGTTTTAGCGAAACCCGGTCGGCATGAAGTATAAAAAATAAAAGTGGTGTTTACAAAGTTATGGTTTTATTTTAAATTAATAAATTTTGTGACGTTTTTTTTTTTTTAACATCTCTTTTCTAAAACCGGTCCAAAGATACGCCTCAAAATTTTCCTTAAACGTCCAGTGCTCGCTCATCCCTCTTAGTTAGTACCCAAGTATCAGCTGAGTACGTGAGTACTGGTTTGATAAGTGTTTTGTACACTAATATCTTGGTATTTCTGGACAGCAGTCTGGATTTTATTTGGTTTTATTTTATTGGAACCGAGTACCCTTGAAATAAAGAAATATTTCACTGCTATCGCATTCCCTCACAGTCTAAATCCTATACATGTACGTGTTTGTCACTTTTTAGTGTCGCTCGCTTCCATTTCATCGAGTTTCAAATCACAACGGTGCTAAAGAAGTTTTCACTTAAAAAAAATTAAGCGTATTACAAAAGAGCTTCCGAGTAGATTACGGTGTAATAATTATACTTTTCATTCCGCATATAAAAGTCTCAAACCAAATTTACTACTCAATCTAACCAAACAGCCCATGAAACAGGTAACAGCTCACACCCCGTGTGATTAGATATTGAACAAATTGTAAACAGTTTAATGCATCCGTGTAATAAAACATTCGACAGGCGTTATTCCCAGATATAATATCAACGCGAAGAGATTGGGTGAGTAAAGTTTACTATGGTTTATCCAAAATCAATTATCAGCCATTCACTCGTGATTCTTTTAACGCTGCCATTAATCTGTCACGGAGTCACTGAAGAAGTTCACTTTAGTATTCCGGTCTTATTTATTTGATGCTTCCATGACTGCTACATCTTGACGTTTGATTGAAGCCAGGATTCAAACCGAAAACATGCCATAATAATTAATGGCTGTATCACTAAATTACAAACAATAATAAATTTAACGCACCATTCTTGAGGGAGTTTTTATGTTCGGTGTAATATTTCGCAGTTACGCCATTCATAATAACTTAATAATAATAATCTAAACTTAAGGCCCATTCACCAGCGACCGAGAATTCAAATTTCGTCGAAAGATTTTCTTACTATCGTACCGTTGCAACATCGAAGAGAAAGATTGATTATTCTCCGGACCAACATTTTTATTGTCGATTTCATTTAATTCAAAATTTGCTTTAAGGGCCATTAACCAGCCAGCGACCGAGAATCCAAATTTCGTCGAAAGATGTTCTTGCGATCGTACAGGGCGGTTCCAATGAGAAAGATTAATTATTCCCGTGCCAGCTTTTTAAAATTATAACTCAATATCGATTTATTTCATTCAAAATTTGCTTTTATACCTACATCCAAAAATGCTGGAAGACGTGAAGGTAAAAATATAAAAATTATGTCCTTTTTGTAATTATTTTTTGATCATAAGTATTTATAATTTTTCAATAATGTCTAAGCAAAATAAGAATGTAAAAAAAAATCTAATATGTATTATTTTGTAAGACCGTAAATAAATAGACAAACTGAAGTATTTTCGTCACAAAACACGTGCGCTGATATTTTTTTAAATGATTTTATTTAAACTAAAATTAAAATTCTGAAACATAGCTTTCCCAGATAATTTATTGATTTGAAATGTGTATTGTACTCGTATAATACAAAATTTTGTTTGAAAATTTAACAAAACTGCCAACGACCTTATTATACTAAAAACTAACATTTTTTCTCAAAATTTAAAACGTAGCTTTTTACTAGATAAAAAAACAATCTTTCGAAATCAATTTATAATTTTTTGTGGAAAAGAGCTAGTACGTCTAAAATAGGATTTAAAAATGACATATTTCCGGTTATTCCCTCTTAATATATACCTACATTCAAATTAGCAATAAAAATGCTCCAACGCGCGATAACAAACTTTTTTTATTTTGTACTGTTAGTAATTATTTTTTAAGTTAAACCCTCAGAAAACTAAAGTAGACAAGACAAGGGGAGGCTACGAAGCACCGCACAAAGAGGAGACAAATTATTATCCCATTCTCTCGCAGGCTAAAGTCCTATTTTTTCGTTTCATCGAGTTTCAAATCACAGCGGTGCTAAAGAAATTTTCACTTAAAAAATCTGAAATATATTACTTTATAAGACTGTAAATAAATAAACAAATTTTCGCATTTTCTTAATCGTAATCGTCCGTAATCTAACAACGTATTTTCGTCTCTAAACATGTACTCGGATCTTTTTAAATGATTTTTTTTTAAATCTGCCCATTATCAATGGTATAACCTCATTACATTAAAAACAAACATATTTTTTTCAAAATTTAAAACGTAACTTAACTAGATAAAATAATGATCTTTCGAAATCAATTTATATATATTTTTTAGAAAAGAGCCAATACGTCTAAAACTTGGTTTAAAAAATGGTGTATTGCCGGTTGTGTCTGGTTATACCCTCTTAAGAAAAAGTCTTAAGAATTTGTTAATTTTGGAAACGGATTATCTACTCCATGGGTCGGTAACCTTTTGTTGTAAAAGGGCCAAATATTTTGTGTGGGGATTAGTGCGGGCCGCACTTGGATCACATGTCACTACAATATACCTGATATTTGGTGATTTAGCAGGGGTGCTCCGGTTGCTTGGTGGTGGATGCGTCTGCCCACCTGCTGCGTGGCGGGCCGGATCGAGAGAGACTGGTTGAGGGAGGCCTTTTGACCTTTCCAGCCGGACTCTCTTGACTCATCGCCTTGCACTGCATTTGGAAGGATTGATTCATACGTCCATCACTCGTGGACACACTGACACTCAGATACCCACCCACCCACCTACTTTTTCTACCCACCCCTCATACCTTATTCCTTCCCAGAACTTCCTAACATTCCCGTCCTTAAAAAGACCCTCCATATGGCATCTCCTAAGATGACATATACTACGAGGGAAATTACTTTCCTTAGGGCCTCCCGTGTAGAGCTATTGTAAAAAAAAACTAGAATATTTGTGATAAAATATTTTAGTTTTAAAAATAAAACGCTTTTTGACGAGTGTATTTATACGACATTCATTGTAGAAAATATTGTATAAAATCAATGAGATTTTTGCGGTTTTATTTGACTTGCAAGCTTTCTTATATTAGCTTGCATTTTTGGAATAAAGTCACGTAGTATTGCGTCTAAATGTGTATCACTTTGAAAACCTATAAAGTGGATTTGAAAATCGCTCCCCCTTCACTATCCCTTTGCTCCCTTTCTCGCTCCCTTTCACTCCGTTGTGTATTATATCGTCCGTCACGTGCGTTGCGGCGAGAATCTTGCGGGCCGCACCAAGACGCCGCATGCGGCCCGCGGACCGCAGGTTGCCGACCCATGATCTATTCCATACGTCTTATGAGATTAAAGATTTCTCCTTCATAATCTTTCACTCTAAAAATCCGAGATGCATCTTTAAGGTATTGACGTTAAGCATATGATGTTCTAGATTTTATGATAATAAGTTTCTTCGCGAAGTCTTATAGCAATCACGTCCTGTAATTATTGAGACATCGTAAAGATAAAATTTATTTCATCCGCTTACATAAGATTAACAAAGAAAACCGTCATTTAACCTCAAGGCTGTGTGATAGTTTGCCCGTCAGTTTTGTTGATTTCAAATCACGATAGAAATAAATTTGCCGTCGCGTGAAAAATATAATGATATCAAAAATATAGATTTATATTGACACATATCAAAAACCACGCTTAGGATTACATCCAAGGTTTCCATAAAGATATTTTTAAGAAACTCCATGTATGAAAGTAATTGAAAATATATATATTTATATTATGTGTATGTGTACCCTTATGTATCTATCTATATATGCGTGTGTGTATATGTATGTGTGTATGTATATACATGACTAGGTACGTATGGGTATGTGTGTGTATGTGTACATATACGTTATATGCATAATTTTCTACACTCACTGTATTGAGACGGTATCTTGTTGGGTAAAACTCTACAGAATGTTTTCTTAGTATTGTGAAGCATATTATGCTCCATTATGTTATCAATGTTGTGTTTGTTTTTAATTAGTGATGATATCAACCATGTTCACAGCAGCTCAACCACAGCGCCCTTGAGGTGATTTTCCACGAAAACGGCGCTATATAAATTAGCCAATTATTATTTTATTATTATTATTTATGTTCAAAGTAATTGTATTTGTGAGCACTTTAATATGATATTTGAAATGATATGATTTGATATTCACTGATGACAACTGTTAACAAAAAAAAAATGAAGTCTATATACTGTATTGTGCAACAACTCAACAAATGTCGTTAAAAGTGACGAAAAAAATAGCCCATAACCTAACCTAAGGTAACTTAACCAACCTAATTTTCTTAATGTCCTTTCAAAGAAGTGACGAAGGTCACCATTTTTTAAAGGCACCTAACGCACAATTATTATACCTAAATAAGACTTCATAAAATCGATATTCTTCTGAACAACCCACCTTTAATAAATTATGTACATGTAAAAGCCTTCAAGTCGTTAATAGCCTCAGGCTGATTTGTTTGCTTTTGGAAAAAAACTCATAGAGTTCTTCTAGAAATCGTTGTCTCTCCCTTGATATCATAGTGAGAAATATGATGTAAACGGTGTTAGAAAGTGAAAACCCCCTGCTTTATATTTAAATCTAAAAAATAATCACGAAATAATTAAAATGTGCACCTTTATGAAACCAAAGTTTCCGACTTCAAATGAAAAAAAAAATTTACTTTGTGAAATTATTTTTAATTATTTTCATATGAAATGACAAATGACATTTGTCTGTTTGCGAGTTTTTTTATTTACTTTTTTATTAGGAGTAATTTCCGGTTGAAATTATAATTTTGCGAAGGTCTTTTTGACGATTGCATAAAATAAGCTTTATGATTCATGGATTCAAAGAACGCTATTTTGCTATACCTACACTACAATACATGCAAAATTATATCATAATTTGTGTAACATATAAACCGAGTCAAGAAGAGACGAGAGAAACGAGAAGATCTAAGAAGAGGTAAGAAGAGACAAGAACAGACGAGAAGATCCAGAAGAGAAAAGAAGATGTAAAAAGAGAAACTGGAGGTTGCCCACCACTTTCCCACGGCATTCTAAAGAAACAGATGGTTTCCTCCTTCACTGTACACGTCAGGACTCTAATTTTTGTTTATAAAGTAGCTATTTTTTAATTATTAAAATGACTCTAGACCTCCAATGTCCGGGCATACATTGTTAGCAGGCAGTATGCGAGTGCGTACATGTTGTTAATTATTTATTTCACAGTATCACGTCTCATCTCCGCCACTGGATATAGCTGAAATAAGAGTTTATTATATAAAAGTGGAAAAGTTAATAGAATTTTAAAAAAATTACATTTTATTTTTTTAATTTTAGCTTTATGAGTAAAACCTAAAATTGTAATATTTAAATAAATGAAGACAATATAAGCGAAACTCAATCGAAAATCTGGAAACAGAAAAATCAGAAAAACATATTGACACCTCATACATAAAGATAGTTGCCAATAATATATGCGTTTAAAGAAAATGAAGATAATGTAGGTGGTTCTTAGTCGAAGTATGGTACAGTTAAACATGGCCGAATTTCATATCGACACCGTGGCGCAGTGGTTAGAGCGTTTGTCCGGAAAGCAAGAGGTCCTGGGTTCGAGTCCCAGAGGTGTCAATATGTTTTTCTGATTTTTCTGTTTCCAGGTTTTCGACTGAGTTTCGCTTATATTGTCTTCATTTATTTAAAAAATTACATGTTATGATGAGATTGTATGACTTAACCAAAGCAACTGAGTTGCAGTCGTCCGGCAGAGAAGAAGACAAGAAAAATCACGAAGAAGCAATAAGAGTCAAGAATAGCCGAGAAGAGACGAGAAGATCCGAGAAGAAATAAGAAGAGCGAAGAGCAGCCAGAAATAGACCAAAAGATCTAAGAAGAGAAGAGGCAAGAAGAAGGAAGGCGTAAAGAATGAAACAAAAAATAATGCTCAATCCATTAATTTATTCCTGCCCATCATAAATTCCAATGTTGGCTTATTAGGTTGCCATGTATACCGGTCGATTGAACTCCAACCTTCTCCCCATCCTCAGAGCATGTGTTCCAAGTCCTAACAAATCTGAGTGCCCCCGGTGTACCGGTCTCACAGGGACAGGAGTGCTCCTGCCTGTGGCGGTACAATCATGTCGTATCGTTATATAACTGAGATTTCAGTGCGTGTATTTTTTTTTTTTTACAGTTAATACCTCACAAGAATATCAACTGCTCCCGTCTGGAGCCAGTGAGACTATGGCATCCCCAATTGGGGTATGTTGTGAGGCTGAAGGTAGTGGGGAGGGGAAGGAGGTGGGGAAGAGGAAGGTTGAGAAGTACCTGGCTATTCAGATCTGGTCGCCAAACACGGCTAAAGCCATTTTCAAGCAACATTTCAATTCTGAATGGTGGTCTTACACCAGGGCGATACTGATAGTATCTTCCACTCTGGAACATGCCGCAAATATACTATATATTATTTTAAATGAATTCATTGTGAAATAACACAAATTAATCAAATAAAATTTATTTGCGCATGCCGGGTTCGAACCCGCGACCTCCGGATTGTGAGTCAAGAGTCCAATATTGATTTTAATAGACCCTACGATTTACAATGCTGTTTGAATTGCATCAGAATGAAGTTTAGTAATAAGGTGAACATGGTTGTTTAACATTTGATCGTACCGAATAGAGATAGTACAATTTGCTGCACCTAAAGTGTTGAATAATAACTAGATGTTACTATTAAACCTAATCGGTTACTTTCTCTCGTTTAAGCGTGATATCTTACCAATGTTTATTCCTTCGTCTTTATGATATACCCAAGTCTTTGTCTACCATTCGTAACACATTTATAATTTTCCTTCTTTAATATTTAAAAAAAATACCATTGATCTCAACAAATCATTTGTATTTTTTTTTAAATAGGTCCGTGAACATTAAAAAATATACAATAATGATTTGTCTGTGTAATGTAACGAAAATATAAATGGTTATGTAGCATAACGGGTTAAAAACCTTTTTTGACAATATTTTAATTAGAGCATTGACCAAAATTTTTGTTGCGGTTAGTTTATCTGTGATGTGGAAAAAGTTACAAAAAATCAATGTTTTAAAAATGTTCAATGCCTAGATCTCAATAGCCTGTAACGTCTTTAATCCTACCCTCACAACATTTCCCAATCAAGGGCATCACTGTCCCGCTGGCTCTAGACTCTAGAGCAGTGGTTCCCGACCTTTTTTTGACCAGGAACCATTATGACATTTATTTGTTCTCACATCGACCACATGGTGCATTATTGATAAACTGTTAATCGCGTAATTAAACACGTCCTTGCAATTACTATCATCTTGCATTTCAATTTGCTCTTTTTGGACTTTTTCGTCTACCTCTCCATCATTAATACCAAAAGGGAAAACTTACGAATCAGCTTTTTGGATACACCTTTCGATTCGGTTTTAGTAAATAAATAAAAATTTTATGGACCACATTTTAGATCTCGCGGACCACCGGTTGAGAACCACTGCTCAAGAGTAATACAGTTCGTTGCAGTGTAACAATTTATCGTCGCCCCGGTAACCATCTATTTTGTAATCAACACCCCTGGTCACCCCAAGTGGTATGCTACGTTTGGTGACTTAACAGGGGTGCCAAGGTTCATGGGGTGAGGTTTGTCTAGGTTTTGAGAGCGGACGCGTCTGCCCACCTACTGCAAAGCAGGCCGGATCGGGAGGGACTGGTTAAAGGAGAACTTTTGACCCTCGCCGGACTCTCTCGAAACATAACCATGCACCGTAGTGGGAGGGATAGATTCATGGGTGGGTCACTCCTAGACATATTGATCCCACAGATTGCTACCCACCCCTTATACCTTTTTCCTTTCCGAACTTCCTCACCATTCTTTCCCTTTTTTTTTTTTTACAGTACCGCGCAAGAAACTCAACTGCTCCCGTCTGGAGCCAGTGAGACTATGGCATTCCCAATTGGGGTATGTTGTGAGGCTGAAGGTAGTGGGAGGGGAAGGAGGTGGGGAAGAGGAAGGTTGGGAAGTACCTGGCTATTCAGATCTGGTCACTAAACACGGCTTAAGCCATTTTCAAGCAACGTTTCAATTCTGAATGGTGGTCTTACACCAGGGCGATACTGATAGTATCTTCCACTCTGGGGCATGCCGCAAATATACTATATATTATTTTAAATGAATTCATTGTGAAATAACACAAATAATCAAATAAAATTTATTTGCGCATGCCGGGTTCGAACCCGCGACCTCCGGATTGTGATGCACGAGTCTTACCCACTGGACTACGGAGGTCGTCGTTCCCTAAAAAGACCCTCCACACAGCATCCCCAAAGATGGCAGAGGCCCTGAGGGATTTTTTCGTTAAGGCCTCCTGTGTGGAGCCAATCTAAAAAAATGTAACATAAATTAACGACTTAGAAATAAAATAAATAATTAAATTGCGTAGTTACAACAACAACAGCGATGAAAACAACAGTTTTTATAAATTTTTGAAAAATTATAACGTCAAACGGAAATTAAAGCCATTGGCGTCGTAGAAAATTGGTGAACAAAAAAAGAGTAAAGGAAAAAAATACATTAGTAATTGGTTCCAAAACTCCAAATCTGTTAATTTCTATGTAAGTTTAGTGCCAGATACAGACGTAGCGCGTCGTCGGTCAGGGACGGATTTTCGCATAGGCCCGAGATGCCCCGACATGGCTCCAACCTCGCGGTGGGGATTTTTTTTTTCACATTAACTCCACCCTTCATTATTTGTACCCCCTATGAAATATTAAAATGACTAATATTGTAACACTTCCATTGTAACCAACCTTGGAATTTTTCGTAGGATGTGTTCTAAGCAGGGTGTAACAGCAAGTACTCGAAGGATTTTAACCAGTGATTTCTGAGCAAACTAAAAAAATTAGATGCTATTTTTCAATCTGAAGATACATTTTTTCAATTAATTAAGCAAAATAACAATGAATCTACATTTTGTACTCCGAACATGCTCAGGAATCGCTGGTTTTAAAATCCTTCGGGTACATTCTGCTATACCCTGTAATATGTAAAAAAAAAGGATTTTTATACGAAGATACTTAACAAGATTATTTAATTACTTTTATACCAATTTGACTGTAATTCTCAAACTGTATTTTCATTTCACATTTTTAGTTAGTATTCTTTTCCTACGAGATGTATGAAATCTTGCATATATCTAAATGAATATTCAAAAACATAAATGTAGTATTCTGTTATCTGATGGATTGGATGGAGATAACTTCTTGGAATAAATACAATCTGGTTCGTTATCTGCGTTTATTTATACTTCGCGTATGGGACTGCGGTAGTCAACCTAACTAGGAGCTAGCTAAAATGGTTCTGCTCAGTGATAATTGAAACACCGCCTCTGAGCCCCCTGATCCCCCTGCCGGAGAGCTTAAGCACTACGGTTTGCCATCTAGCGGATTCTTCCGAAAGCTGATGTCACTGCCATCTGTCTCTACAAGGCGGAAGCTTTTACGATACACCACAATAAATAAATATACCCTTTTGTTACTATAGTATGAAAGTATTTTGTTAACAGAAATGTACAATAAAATATAGTCTCCGATAACTAGGTATTGCGTAAAATTTATAGAACTAATTTGACCATCAAAAATTAAAGAGACTCGCTTACAAGCAAACAGGCAAAAATATACCCACTGTTCGCGTCGTACATTTGTCAAAGACATACTCCGATAATTAGGTATTATATAAAATTTAAAGTCTGGTTTGACCATCAAAAATAGAGAAGACTATATTACAAGCAAACAGGCATTTATACTCACCATTCACATCGTACATGTGTCAGAGACGTACATTACATTATTCCATAATCTCCGATCGACGTTCATTACACCTAATACGTTTAATAAACAACCATAATAAGAATACATCAATGTACTAAACGTTGATTATTTCCAGAAACGGCATCACATTTTCTAAGAAGTCGGTTAAGTATAACGACATGTGAAAAATATTTCCTGCTCTCCTCAAGAGATATCCCAAGATGTAGAAGTATCTGACAATAATCGTCTAGCAATCCAGTTATCTTGAATTTTTCCCCTGCCTGGAGAGTGGAGAGGTTGGAAGTGGGCGGAATCCACCGCGGGGATAAGCAGCGGAATGGAAACATATAATTAGCTTCACACGTTATGGTAAAATCGCTATCTGTCTGTCCCTTCGGCTTGACAGCTCGGATGGCTGCCAGGAGTGCTAAATGCAGACAGGATGATGGACAGGCAATCCCTGGAAAACGGTTTGAAGAACAGTCGGGGCTGCATCATAACTTTAATATCATGTTTGCGATGTAGGAATTAGGAGTGAGTAATTAATGTTATCAAAGCTTTTTTTAAGCATTTTATAGTGTATAGCTATTTGCAATACTTATCATGTCTAAAGATTTTATTTGACAGCATTATCACGTTGCATTTCTTAGATAAAAGTCACTTCGTTTCTTCGCTTTTGTTATGTTTCTTCGTGGGACCTTCTGAGTCTGGACTAAGCGATTGACACTTCACCGGTTTGAAATTACATGTCCTTAAAACCGTATAATACTTCTTTATTTTAAAATATTAATTTTCTAAAATAACATATTTACAATCATGTAATTACTTTTGTTATCTAATACGTGTAGATACTTTTAAATCATCACAACTGGTGCCTTTTTTGGGACCGAGTTCCTCTTCTTATTAATTAGTTCACAGCACCAGAAGGCCTAGCATGGACGATCAATAAAACCATAAATCAAAGGTCAGTTATCAATATTTGAGAACATGGTCTACAATTGTTAACAGATATTCCGATCGAAGATTGATAAATTTTTGCGCGGCTTCCATAGTATTAGATACGTTTCGGTTAACTATCAATATACACAGATTTTTTAATAATGTTCGTTATCCAAAATTACTAGCTTATTTCACGTACGGATTAAACTAACGAAGCTGTTAGAAATGAAAGATGTCGTTTACGCGATCCATAGACTTAATAATGCATCTAAGATGCAATAAATTTATTCCGTTCGATCTTTGAGAAACGAAAATGGTTGAAATATAAATACAAACCTCATCAACTAATTAACTCTCGTTTAGTGTCAAAAAGTAAATACGGACTTCCAATGCATATTTAAGGTTAGTATTTCAATTCAACATTGCCAATTTAATAATATTTTTACGTAATTGATTGGCGTTTGAGTTTTCGGGATTTGAATTCGTAAACAGTTCCCCCAGAATTGCCAGTACTTATCGATTTTTTATCTATTCGCTGTCAATATCGGTTCGGTTATCATCAGTGAAACCGTGCTCGGTATATCGATATAAAATCGTCGGAAGTTACGCCTATTGATCCGACATTGTAAAGTTGTATGTAATGACCCCCAGAGATGACAAAGATCCTAAATAAATTACGTGGTGTGTTTCATGTTAATATTGCGAAAAAGAGGAAAGTTAAAATAATTAATGCAGTGTTTTGAAAGATTGTAAGAACATCTCATTGATTGGGATTAAAGATGGTAACATCCCAATCAGCCTCATCAATTAGTGACCTCATAAGGGGTTTAAACTATGATCCTAAAATATCCTGGTAGGCACAACCTGATAATCCGGAGAGATCTTCTTAAAAAAAAAACTAGTGTGCTTTGGACTTTAGACCACACGACTGACTCGCCCAATGAACCCAGGTATCCCTGCTAAGTTACCAAACGTAGCTAAAGGGGTGACCTATGACCTAGGCGGGACATATGACATTGAGCTGAAATATTACCATGGGGTGACCAACGTCCTTGGGGTGACCTACGACTTTGGGGTGACCTACGACTTTGGGGTGACCTATGGCCTTGGGGTGACCATCCTTATCCTTATCCTCATCCTTATCCTTATCCTTATCCTTATCCTTATCCTTATCCTTATCCTTATCCTTATCCTTATCCTTATCCTTATCCTTATCCTTATCCTTATCCTTATCCTTATCCTTATCCTTATCCTTATCCTTATCCTTATCCTTATCCTTATCCTTATCCTTATCCTTATCCTTATCCTTATCCTTATCCTTATCCTTATCCTTATCCTTATCCTTAGCCTTATCCTTATCCTTATCCTTATCCTTATCCTTATCCTTATCCTTATCCTTATCCTTATCCTTATCCTTATCCTTATCCTTATCCTTATCCTTATCCTTATCCTTATCCTTATCCTTATCCTTATCCTTATCCTTATCCTTATCCTTATCCTTATCCTTATCCTTATCCTTATCCTTATCCTTATCCTTATCCTTATCCTTATCCTTATCCTTATCCTTATCCTTATCCTTATCCTTATCCTTATCCTTATCCTTATCCTTATCCTTATCCTTATCCTTATCCTTATCCTTATCCTTATCCTTATCCTTATCCTTATCCTTATCCTTATCCTTATCCTTATCCTTATCCTTATCCTTATCCTTATCCTTATCCTTATCCTTATCCTTATCCTTATCCTTATCCTTATCCTTATCCTTATCCTTATCCTTATCCTTATCCTTATCCTTATCCTTATCCTTATCCTTATCCTTATCCTTATCCTTATCCTTATCCTTATCCTTATCCTTATCCTTATCCTTAATCCTTATCCTTTTCCTTATCCTTATCCTTTTCCTTATCCTTATCCTTTTCCTTATCCTTATCCTTATCCTTATCCTTATCCTTATCCTTTTCCTTATCCTTATTCTTATCCTTATCCTTGTCCATATCACTACCCAAGTCAAGCGTGCGTAAAGGCCCAACCGTTCGCCTAGCAATCGATCATCGTTTTCATCGATTACCACTTTTCGTAACAATCGCCACTTTTCGTAACGCATTCACCAGCTTACCCCCCAAGTCGAGCGTGCATAAAGAAGTTTTACTTCAGAAAAAAAAATGTTATTCGTTTGGAGAACGAGATTGGGATCCATCACGATTACATAATTTAAGCAAAACAAAAGGTAAGTTCTTTCATAATAGAGAAAGGCAGATAACAACAACACCAATAAAATATAGATTGTTTTGAATTTTCTGTGTCTTATCTTGTCTTCCGTCATTAGACAATAAAATAAATCAAACGCCTTTCAATTATCATTACTTTACGAAACAACGATTGTACGATGCATATTCCTGTAAGGTGAGTGCAGACACTTGCAGCGAAATGGAGAGAAGGGATGTTGTCACTTATGACATTAGCTAAACGCGGCACTTCCTCGGTACCTGTCTGCCTGATGTTTTATAAGGTGATGTACGCTGACTGTGATGAGATCGTATTAGCAATACTGGAAAGTCCGGTTTACTTGGAAATGCTGTAGGGCCTGTAGGTGTAGAGGTGTCATTTGATAGGTAAACTAATTTATTTTACGTTAGCTCCACACAGGAGGCCCTGAGGAAAAAAATACTATGGCCCAAGTCAACTTTGGGGAAGTTGTGTGGAGGGTCTTTACATGGAAAGGAAGGAGAGGAATTTCTGGGAAGGAAAAGGGTATAAGGAGAGGGTAGGAATCTCTAGGTCAAAGTGTTCGGGAGTGAGGGACGTATTAATTCATCTCTCCAACTGCGGTGCAAGGAGATGCAAGAGAATCCGTCTGGAGAGGCCTAGGTTAGCTCAGCCTCTACCAATCTGGCCTGCCACGCAATAGGTGGGCAAACACAATCGCCGCCAAGACCTAAACAAACTTTACCCCATGAACCCGGGAATCAATGGGGTGACCTATGTCAGAGGTGTTAGTTATCCAATAAATGGTTCCCGGGAAGGCGGTATGAATACCCGCCTCCCAAATTAATTAATTAACAATACGATAATAATGATATAAAGGCCTTGGTGAAAGATTTTTTTGAAAGTTGAAACGCCGTTTGAAGTAGCTTTCGCTGTGTTTGGTGAGCAGTTCTGAATAGCCATGTTCTTTCTCACCTTCCTCTTTCCCGTCGCCTTCCCTCCCACTCCCTTCAACTTCACAACATCGGTATATTGAACATATCCCTTTTGGGGATGCCATTATCTCATTGGTTCCATATTGTTGGGAGGAGTTGGGACCCTCGTGCGGTATTCACAAAAAAAAAATTAATTTAAAACAATTTCTACAAAACAAAATAAAATATATGGTTTATAGATATATATGAAATACTAATAACCTGTGTAACAAAAAAACGTTTATTGTTAATATTTCTATTACATCGGGTAAATTTCTGTAAGTAGTATTTTCGTTTAGACGTTTATTGTTAATATTTCTATTACATCGGGTAAATTTCTGTAAGTAGTATTTTATTTAGTATTTTCGTTTAGACGTTTATTGTTAATATTTCTATTACATCGGGTAAATTTCTGTAAGTAGTATTTTATTTAGTATTTTCGTTTAGACGTTTATTGTTAATATTTCTATTACATCGGGTAAATTTCTGTAAGTAGTATTTTATTTAGTATTTTCGTTTAGACGTTTATTGTTAATATTTCTATTACATCCGGTAAATTTCTGTAAGTAGTATTTTATTTAGTATTTTCGTTTAGACGTTTATTGTTAATATTTCTATTACATCCGGTAAATTTCTGTAAGTAGTATTTTATTTCGTATTTTCGTTTAGATTTGTAAATAAGGGTTGATCCAAAGTTATAGGTTATAATGCAAAATTTGTGGTTGTATAAATTGGTGATGACCCGCGTCATGTCGCACAGGGATAAGATTCCGGTCGGGGCCAGCAAATGTACTGTATTTATTTAGATTTTATCAGAAATAAAAAAGATTTCCAATTTTTTATTAGAATAACTCTTATTTAACATAACTTTTGAAGGTTGTTCCCATCAATGTAATGTTTCATTGAAGAAGAAGATTATAACAAGAAATCTAAAGACGAAAAAATTAACAAAAAATACGACACAGAAAACTAAAAAAGCTAACGGTCGCAACTGGGACTCAAATCGAAACCAGGATCTATCGCCTAACAGGGACAAGCACCTTAACAAATTCGGCTACTGAGACCTCTTATTTTAAAGCCATTTTTGTCAAATTCAGAATTAAGAACATCGTCTTTACCTATTTTTTTCAGATATTTTTAAAATTTTCATAAATTTTTAAACTTTTTAAATGATAACGAATATTCGAAGAACGGGTTTAAAACCGAGATAGTATCTCGGATAAACTAATTCGATTTTATTAATATGGAACACCTTTTGACCTTTTTCTAAAAGATTAAATGAATAAATGAAACAATTTAACTTTGTTTGAATCACATGTATATTTGAGTAAATTCGACCGGTTTCAGAACGAACGTTCCTTCTTCAGGGCAAATGTATACTGATTTGACAGTTTTGAAATATGGATGGGAACAATGTATCTATTGTTATGGTAGGGGTGGAGCTGTTATTAGCTATTAATGAAGAGTGGGTGGGTAGGGAACATATCCATGATTGGGCTAAAAGACAATATTTTTTGTTTGTTGATAATAGATTCATTATTTTTAAGGGATTTTTTTTTATTTCCAAGGCTTCTAAGTTATCTAAACGTCTTCCTTTATGATTAATTTGAAAAATATTTATCCCAGTATTTTTTTTAAAACTATGGCTATTTTCAATGATATGGTTAGCGAACTCAGAAAAATTATTCTTATTAAGACACCTTAAATGTTCTTTGATTCTAATTTCAAAATTACGAGTTGTTTTTTCAATATGAAATGAGGTATAGTTGTTTTTCCTCATTTTATATTGGATTCTTCTACCATTCACATTTGGGTTATATATTCTCCTTACACTCCTTTCCTCGTTCATTCGCTCTACATGCCCAAACCTCTGAGCGTCCCTTTCTTAATCCTACTCATTACGCTTACATCATCATCCTTGCACTCTTCGCGGACCTTCACATTTCTCACACGATCGTACATGGTTTTACCACACGGTGACCGGCCAACTCAGAACCACCTAAGAAAGATCATTAAGAGTGATGATTTAAAAAATTGGTTAAATAGGTTACGTTAGGTTGGGGTTACCGGCTATTTTTTTTTTTTCAAAGTGGTATTGAGTTGACTTGATTCTGAGTTGGCATGGAACCTTACCACTCATACGCCCCAGGGATCTCATTTCTATAGCATTCAGTCTACTTTCATCCTTTTTCTGCCAGTTCCATGCCTCACTGCCAACATCAGGGTAGGTACAAACACTCCATTATGGAAGGCTAACTTCGCTTCTTTGGACAGTTTTTCGTTCGCGCCAACGACGTTCAGTCCCCATTAATGGAACTGCCTGCATTAACCCTTCTTTCGATCTGCCCAAGTACACAAACTCATCCACCTGCTCCAATTATTCATCATTCACAACCAAAGATATTGAAATACAGAATTCACAACTATGTTTCACATTGTTTTCATACTCTCTCTTTCATTTTTGAATTATTTTAATGAATCATTTCTTCAAGTTGCTATCACATGAAAATTGTAATTATATCACCATGAGCGTGTCTACCTATTAGATACATAATTCAGTGGAGGTTCGTGAGTTTTCAGTGAGCTAGAGGGCTAATATTGAAAAATATAACGTTTTTGACGTTGTTGTAGCTGAAAAAAAAATTAACTTTTTGCATGAAGATCTTCAGGATTCTTTTAGTCAAGGGATGCGTCGCATACACATTTCAGTATAGCTTTATACAAAAAGTTGAAATTTAAAAAAAAAACCTTTTCAGCTACAACAACATCAGTTAATTATTTATTTACTTAATTTTAAGCCCAGTGGGCTTTTACATAAATACATAAAGGCAGAACAACTTAGTAAAGAAATAATACAAATAAAGTTAAGATAGAAATAAAAAAGTAGGTACATAAATGAAATGAAAATATAAGCAACATCGAAATGAAAGTCTAGTCTCTTTCAACGGAAGCAATCTTCCGAACAGGCCCTCCATTGATATGCTTGGTGTAACCCTAAGTGACCAACTCAGGTATGGGGGCTCCATCGAAGCCAGAGTAAAGTTAGCCTCCCAGAAACTGGGCGTACTGTACAGGGCCCGCAGATACTTTAATAGTGCACAACTGCTAACCCTGTACAAATCGCAAGTGCGCCCCACGGTTGAATTTGGCAGCCACCTCTGGTCTGGAGCTCCAAAATACCTGAAAAATACCCTCGACTCTGTGCAGAAACGGGCGGTCCGTTTGATAGATTCTCCCATCTTAACAGACGGATTGCAATCTTTAGAGCACAGGCGTCGGGTGGGAATGCTATCCTTGTTCTACCGGTATTACAATGGAAGATGCTCCGAGGAACTAGCATCATTGATCCCTTCGGCACCGGTGCACAGTCGGGAAACACGCCAAACGCGTGCCCAACATTTGTACCTGGTTGACATTTGTCACATGAGAACGGGTCGTTTCTTCGACTCGTTCTTATGTTCAACAGCTCGGCTGTGGAATGATTTGCCGGCCTCTGTGTTTCCTCCTTCCTACAACATAGGTCTCTTCAAGACCAATGTTCATTCCTTCCTCTCCTCAAAAAGACCCTCCACACAGCATCCCAGATGACATAGGTCCTGAGGGAAATTATTTTCCTCAAGGCCTCCTGTGTGGAGTTAATGTAAAAAAAAAAAAACAAGTGCAGTGATCAGAGGTTTACAAAATTGCAACATTAAACATGTCAATAACACCGAAGTATCGGTTTCGCACAGTGCCAAACCAATGTATCGGTGGTACCTCCTGTACCTCTGCAAGTTGCAGGAGTTCGGAACTGTCTAATTTGGATTTTAATATTTTAGATAAGAAAGTTAAATAATAAATACATATATATATATATATATATATATATTTTTTTTTTTTTTTTTTTTTTAATAACTTAATAATATTACAAGTTATACTGGTTTATAATATTTCAATGAAACATACATTTAATTACTAAGACGCAATAATAAGATGGGTAGAGATACGAGTATGTTTAGTAAATTTGTCGATGTAAATTTGTCAAATTTTTCAATTTTAGCACTCTAGTTCACTGAAAACTCACGGACCGCCACTGTTACATATGTACAGCAAGTCATCTTAAATCGTCTTATTATGTCATTTATACAAACCAGAAGTGAGGTGAAGCCAGTTTTCCATATTAAGAAAATAAAACGATTTTCTCCATCGTACGGTAATAAATACATGCAATATTGTTAATTTAAAGGCCTGCTTCAGAAGATAATCTGTTTCTGGACGAAATAGAGAAAATATTGCCTATTACGCTGTATTGAAAGACAGTAATCTTTACAAAGAAGAAGAGAAAGGTACGTAGGAAGGTAGGTACATATATCTTGAATTCATATTTGATCCTTGAAAATTTTAATACCGTCCTCGTGAAATTTTGTATGAGAAAATATAATGGGATTTTTAGTAGAAGATTTGTAAAAATCTGCACAGTCGATCGATAAGGATTGATAGGATAACTTTCGATAACTTCCCATCGTTCCCTAGGATGGCTGCAGATCGCCAACGAATAAGTAACAGTTCTCAATGACTAAGTGTTGTAAATGACCACTGTTGTTTGTACGATATCTATCTGCAGTTGTTGTCCTAGGGAACGATGAGAAGTTACCGAAAGTTATCCTATCAATCCTTATCGATTGACCGTGCTAGGGGGCCAGGTGGATATTTGGTTGTCGCTGGCGTCCGATGGTAAAATTCATGTTCAGTTTCATAATGCCGACGGAAGACTTGTTTTTAGTAAACTGTTTTTTTTTTTAATAAATAAAATAATTATGTTATTGAAAAAAAAACACTTATATTAAAAGCAATTAAACGGATAATACTGACCAAGAAAATTTCCAAAATTGTTGAAATGAAAAAAAATATTGAATGAAAAAAATAATGTTGTAAAAATACCACTATTTAATTAAAATTATCAACATGTGAATAATTAATGTTATTACCCTGACGAAGAAACCTTTGGTTTCGAAACATATTGATAATTTTGATTAAATAGTGGTTTTTTAAAAAGTTATATGTTGTAATTTAATTAAAAATGACTCCACAAAGTGAATTTGCAAAGATTGAAGAAAAAATAATAATTAATATATATGTATTGTTTTTTATGTGTTCTTTTAGTGTGAATTGAGAAGCTAGGGTCTGAATTAAAAGACGACAAGAAATTCAAGGTTCAAGGGGCAGTGTAAGATAATTGGAGAAATTTATTATTTAAATTGTCAAGACTTTTACTTCGACCGTATATATCTAGATCAATGGATTTTTAATACGAAATTAACACATTTTGCCTAAACGTTTTTTTTTTTGAATATTCAAATAAATATTTATTTATTTTGATTTTCTGTATTAATTGTGCTAAATCGCTGACTGCTCTGTACACCATTGAACATTTTTATTTATAAATAATTCCTTATGGCGCTTATTTTATTTTCCACTAGCTGGCTCCCGGCATGCGTTGCAACGCCATATTCAAAGAAATAAATTGTTTCTCCTTGTCTTTTCCCGTGCGTCCTCGTTCCCCTCCCGCATCCCCTTCCCCTCCCGCGTAGCCCTTCCACCTTCCCCGCCTACCCTCTCCCCTCTCCCGAACCCCCATCCCGCCAGACCCCCTCCCGCGTTCCATATATTCAGTCCCAATACATTCAGTTTTCACGTTCGCATGCCACCTACTACAATTTTTTTATTCAATTTTTCATTGTTCATATATTACAAATATTCATTTTTGTATAATATTAAAACAATTAATCAAATTTGGTACCTAACATAGGTACCTATTTAAAATATCTGTAATTTGAAAAATCCATTGACAAATCTTTTATTATAAAAAAAAAGCTGCCTGCTAAATTCACATTCATCAAACGCGCAAAATGTCAAACGTGCGAATTCTAAATAGTCGTTAAGTTTTCTGAAATTATCCAATTTTCTGCGCAAATTTCTTAATTTTTCTTTCCGTAAAAACCTTCTACAAAGTATTAGAAAACTTTAAAAAAGTGGAATGAAATGTGTAAAGTCGTTCTAAAGTTATGACGTGACCAAGGGAAACAGGGATTCGTTTATATATATATGAATATATCTATAGATTTGCAATGTTATAAAAATGATTAATTTTTGGGGATCGCTGGCAACGGTTAATATGCACTTTTAAAAAAAAAAACCTTTTGATTCACCTTAATTACATTAAAAGGCAACTATTTGCATTGGGGGAAGTGGAAAATATTTCATTCTTAATTTCATTACGTAAAATTAAAATTAGCTTTCGCCTTGTGAGATTGTACGCCAGAATCACAAACCATGTTACACAAACCTAGCGTAGCCGCTAAACTACTTGAAAACTGGGATGTTTTTCTTGCCTTGACGCGAGTAGGCGTTATAAAGGGGTACAAACCATGTTACATAAACCATGTTACACAAACCGAGCGTAGCCGCTAAACTATTTGAAAACTGGGATGTTTTTCTTGCATTGACGCGAGTAGGCGTTATAAAGGGGCACAAACCATGTTACATAAACCATGTTACACAAACCTAGCGTAGCCGCTAAACTATTTGAAAACTGGGATGTTTTTCTTGCGTTGACGCGAGTAGGCGTTATAAAGGGGCACAAACCATGTTACACAAACCATGTTTAGCGTAGTCTTAGGTTAGGTTACTTTAATTTGGAAGGTGATAAACAGTTTAAAAAATCGTTGAAAAAAGTCCGCTAGACAAATTTCATAATAACGCGCCTCATGTATCTCACGAAGTCGGCTACAGTCTAGCTGTTGTTTGCATCAGGTCAGGGATACCAACATTATAGTGACAATTTAAAAAATGGCGGGTGGGCTGTCAATAGTGTTGATTGGCAAAGTGAAATTTTACTTAACGCAATTGCAAATTAATTACTTATTCAATTTTTAAATAAAGGGGCACTTTCTTTTGTATCACAAACCATGTTACCCAAAAATATTTTCCACTTCCCCCAATGCAAATAGTTGTCTTTTAATGTAATTAAGGTGAATCAAAAGAGTTTTTCAAAAAAAAGTGCGTATTAACCGTTGCCAGCGATCCCCAAAATTTACCTAAAAATGAATTAGTATAAAATTATTATTACATATTATTACCGAAACAGACTTTCTAATTTATGTCTGTTTTAGAATCTCTCTTTTCCCATTTTTGTACAGATAGTACATGCATCATGTGCCGTGAAAAAACATAGTCTGTTATATGTAATGTTATAATTAACCTATCATTTCAATCATAGATTAAATGCATAGGAAATGCATCTTATATTGTGCATCAGCATAAATCATGTGTGTGAGTTCCAAGGTGTTATTTTTTTACGTGCATAAAAGTGAATAATTTATGCTTTCAAGACAGAACTCATTACAGTTGATCTACTACTAAAAGCTGAATAATCCTACACTCATTGGAGATCGAGCCTGATAGTCATATAGGCCGGCCAAAGCCAAGTCTGTCATATTTTGTTACATCTCCGGGAATGCCAAGAAATATAACATAAATCCAGTGGCACACCGTAGCGTACAGTCATATTTTCGTTAAAAAATGTATGTTTTTCGACTCTATTTTTTTTTTTTTACATGAATACCGCACAAGAGTTCCAACTGCTCCCGTCTGGAGCCAGTGAGACTATGGCATACCCAATTGGGGTATGATGTGAGGCTGAAGGTAGTGGGGAGGGAAGGAGATAGGGAAGAGGAAGGTGGGGAAGTACCTGGCTATTCAGATCTGGTCACCAAACACGGCGAAAGCCGCTTCAGGCAACGTTTCAATTCTGAATGGTGGTCTTACACCAGGGCGATACTGAGAGTATCTTCCACTCTGGAATGAATCTATGGTGAGAATGTTGTGAAAATCCACATTTCGTCAAAAGATCTTCTTGCGATCGTACAGGGCGGTTCCAATGAGAAATATTAATTGTTCTCCGTACTAGGAGAACGTTGCAAAAATCTACATTTCGTCAAAAGATCTTCTTACGATCGTACAGGGCGGTTCCAATGAGAAAGATTAATTGTTCTCCGTACCAGCTTTTTAAAATTATAACTCCATATCGATTTTATTTCATTCCAAATTTGCTTTAATTTATACCTACATCCAAAAATGCTGAAAGGCGTGATGATAAAACTATTTAAATTATTATGTACTTTTTGTAATTATGTTTAGATCATAAGTATTTATCATTTTTGAATAATGTCCAAGCAAAATAAGAATGTAAAAAAAATCTGAAACATATTATTTTTGTTATTTGTTTTTGGGGTGTTATGCCGTGTTGCGCTACCTCCTTCTTTAGCCAACGTTTCGGACATCGTTGCAGTGTCCATCATCAGGGCAGATCCGGCAGATCCGGCAGATCCGGTAGATGACGCCACCGCTTGTCACGATTATTTTGTACTGGTGAAAGTTAGTGGTGCTGGCGACACGGTATCGCTTCGAAGTAAATAAGCACACACTTCACGACTAAAAATTTTTCATGGTTTCCTCATTCCCAAAGGCAAATGCGGAAGAGCTCCAAATTTAAAAGGACATGACCGCCTCCTTCCCACTCCCAACATAACACAAACAGACACGTATGTATATATGGCATTCGACCGCCGCTGCTCTGATGATGAAGATTGATGTTGAGTCTGGACGAAACATGCAATTTTAGTAGGGTTTTTAGATAACAATTTTTCCCTACCGATGAAACACGAGACCTTTAAGACTATAATAGCCAGGTAACATTTTTAAATACCCACATGAGGTAAAAATTGCAAGGCGCAAATGACGCCGTTCTATTTATAAAGAACATTAACTTTAAATTCAGTAAATTTAAATGATTCATCTCTTCAAGAAATATAAGAATCTAGTAAATGAAAAAAACTAAAAATTACACATCTACCGGATCTGCCGGATCTGCCCTGATGATGGACACTGCAACGATGTCCGAAACGTTGGCTAAAGAAGGAGGTAGCGCAACACGGCATAACACCTCAAAAACAAATAACGAAAATGCTTTTGGTCGTGAAAATCTTAAAACTTAACTGAAACATATTAGTTTGAAGGTGCTCAAATAAATACACAAACGGACCAATTTTCGTCAAGAAACACATGTAAGTATATATTTTTTAATGATTTTTTTTAAACTAAAATTAAAATTCTGAAACATGCGTTTCCCTAATAATGTATTGATATATTTTACTGCATGATTTGAAATGGGTGTGGTATAATACAAAATCCTTTTTGAAAATTTAACAAATATGCCGACGTCCTATGGTATAACCTTTGTTATGGTACGCCCAAACGACAAAGAATTCAAACTCCTAATTCGCCGCAAACTACACAACACCCTGCTCCCCCCCTGTTCCCTGCTTCCTACTTCCTATCCCATCCGCCCACCCGCACGCGATCCCTTCCAACAGTTGAGAATTGCGAGCCGCCTCGGGCACACGTTAAGCCCGCGCGTGGATTCCCACTGTTCGCGCCCGGCGTACTATCGTTCGAATTGTACTCAAATATAACCTGCAATGTTAATTCAATAACCTACGGGTTTAGCGCTGATATTTCACCATGCCTGTGTAAACTTCGGTTCTGTCCTAAACTCGGGAGGTCCCCCTGGAAGCCGGAAGACGAAGACCCCCAACATCATGTAAGCTGTACAATTGTTTCCTCATTTGATTGTGTCCTTTAACGATAGACTGTAAACTCCCGCGCAAAGCCATCACTCAGAGAGTTTCGTTTAGGGATCTTGAGGTTATAAACACGATAGCTAGGATTGTGTAGTATGTATTTCTTGTGTTGAATTGTACTGTATTGACCTATGTACTGTGTTTTAAATTTGCAATACATGAATCTAGTTAACTCAATCCTGTTATTATTCTGCTACGGCAGGAGGGTTTCCTAGAGAGGGAGTATCCTGCCAGACGACTGAGATGCGAAGGAATTTCTGAAGCCTCGAGCGACCCACCACCTGAATAGAGGGTAAATCATGCCTCCCCTGAGAGCTAGCTTGGGACATGTTTGGGGGCCCGCTCCTAACACTGGCGTCCATAGTGGGGCCCAGAATTTTTTTTTTCATTTTTGCCATTGTCTCAGTCGCCTTACGGAGTGCTCCCTGTCGAAATCTTCCCCGCATAGGAACTGTTTGTAAACATTGACTGTACTGTGTCTTGGTGTTTTATACCCAGTGAATAATGAATTCTGTGGGAAACCACAGAAATCCATGTGCAAGTTAAGTCCATAACGCAGATTTGATTGCAATTATAAAAAAATTGCGTCAAAGTTGAAAACATGGCCATTTTGTATCAACCAAAAAGACGGCAGCATTTAAACCGCGAATCTGACTGCGCACGCGCCGACCCCTTTGTTCACAAAGCAGCGGACGAGCAACAGTAATTCGCGCCAAATCAACGGCCCGATGTTTCACGCGGTAAATACATACCTAATCTCTGAGTTGCGCGCGCACCCACGCGCATCGAAGCATAAAAGTGCGTTTATCGCGCCAAACTCCAACGGCAAAAATCCGTTTGAATCAGGCAGAACAATTCCCTGTCACTATGCAGTGTTTTGAATAATAAAATCGCCCTTCTGTCACTAAGGTCGGAAGCAATGGAGATCGCTATTGTAAATTTGGTTTTGGAATTCCAATTACCTTGTGGATTCTTTAATTAAAAAATCTCACACTCACGTTTTTCTTGCACAATATACCGATCGGCCCACTTGTTGTGTCTGTCAAATTGGTACCACGTATATTTCACCAAATGGACAAAATAATGACTTTCTTTCCACATTCTACGTTATAGGTACCGCATTTTTTTTCAGCATAAGTGTAAAGTGAATTGTTTTTTTTCCTTACATAAAAAAAGTGAAATAATAATAAAACCAATGATTGGTTCCATGAAAAAATAAAATAATTTTAATGTGGTTTCGTAACAAATCCCATATTCAGTTATTTTCATCCGGAAGTTTGTCCTTATTTGCCAGAAGAGTGCCTTTTGTGAATTTTAGTGCCTTTCTCAGTGCAAAGTGGTTTGTGAAAAATAAAAAACCCGTTTTCTAAAGGTCAGTCCTGGCAAAAATTTTTTGGAAATAAATAAATACTTGTGAATTTCACAGTTTTCTCAAAAGTGGTTTGTGAAAAATAAAAAACCCGTTTTCTAAAGGTCAGTCCTGGCAAAATTTTTTGGAAATAAATAAATACTTGTGAATTTCACAGTTTTCTCAAAAGTGGTTTGTGAAAAATAAAAAACCCGTTTTCTAAAGGTCAGTCCTGGCAAAATTTTTTTTTTTGGAAAAAAAAAATAAATACTTGTGAATTTCACAAGTTTTCTCAAAAGTGGTCAGTGAAACACAAAAACCTTTACTACTTAGGTCTTTCCACGCAAAATTTTTTCTTGCGCCTTCCTTTGACAAAGATTCTGGTGTCATATATACCAAATTGTAGTATGGAATACAGTTTTCTATAACTATTTTAGAAATACCAACCAGTGATTACCAAGTGAAAAGTGCCTCACAAAATTAATTTTGCGTTTACTAAAGGAAACCCCTGGCAATTTTTCACCACCTGGGAAACTCACAATGGAAAACAATCAAGCTATGGCATCATCCAATTTGGGCATCATTCCCAACGTGCACAACTTATCCAAAACTCACTTACAAACTGCTTTAAGGGATAGAGGACTCTCGCCATCAAGCAAATCTAAACCTACATTAAAGGCTTATGCACTTTTATTCAACAAAAAGTACATTAAGAGAATAAACCTCGCCCCCTCAAGCGAAAATAATTCACGCTCGGCTACGCAAGTTTTGAATAATCTTGTTTCTAACGAAGAACCTATGCCACAAGTAATGATAAAACAGGACATCGCACCCACCTTGACACAAGATAAAACCTACGATTTATCCTCGTGGAAAATCAAATATAATGGCGTCTCCGATGTACTGGATTTCATTGACCGTATTGAAGAAACGGCTACAATCAAAAATATCCCATTCGAGATTCTACAAAAAAACTTCATAGAACTCATCTCCCCAGAATTGATACCCTGGCACCGCATTCAAAAAACTAAATGCAAAGATTGGAATAAACTCAGATCTGCCCTAATCTCGAGCTTCGGAAAAACGGAAGCCCAGCACCGGATCAAATTATCTTTACTATCTATTAAACAGCTAGTAAATGAACCTGTAGCAACATTCATAGAAAGGGCTGAATCCATTAACATCAAGCTTTCACATCCCGTTTCGGAAGCTGAACTATTACCAGTCATAACTGATGGCCTTTTAAGCAAATACGAGAACATCATTACCTCACAGAAAATTGCATCCCTAGCCCAGCTAAACGAAGTCTGTCTCCTTCTGGAATCGTACCAGGATAGGAAAAACATAAAGAATGTGTCAAATAATGTAGTTGTGCCAAGCCGTTCGTCTGGTTTAAAACCAGAATTCAACAACAAAAAAGTGTGCTCTTTTTGCAAAAAAGTAGGCCATCTGGCCACTACTTGTTTCAAGCAAGCAAGGTTTCTGGAATCTAAGGAACCCCGAACTTTCAAGAGGCATCACTCTAGGGACCGCTCTCCTCCAAGCGACGAACTGCGCAACATTTTCAAGAAATCAAGGCACAACATGGAAAGGTTACAAAACCCAAGCGATGTCAGACCTCAGGTGGATTTCTCCAAGCCCCCACCAAATTTCTACATGAAGAGGCCAAAAAAACTAAATAATAACCTCTCAGGCACCCATTCTGAACCAAGGTCTAAAGAATGGACTGATTGGTTAGCACACATTAAGTATTTTAACCAGACCTTAAATGTTTCTTCGGTTTGTTGCAAACAAGCTAAAGATGGGAGACCCTATGCTTTTTTCTCTGTTAACAATGTGCCCTTTTCCGGATTACTTGATAGTGGTGCATCTGTCAGCTGTCTTGGCAACAATGCTCACCTGCCTTTTGTTAACAGTGATTTTAGAATTTCGCCCCAATCAACACACCTGACGACTGCGGATAATGTTTCCCAACCGGTCATCGGTGCCCTTGCCCTGCCAATTAATTGTAACAATAGAATAGTTACAATCAATTTTCTAATAGTGCCCTCTATATCCCAGAATTTCATCCTTGGCGTTGACTTCTGGAAGGCATTCAATGTTGCTCCCCAAGTATTTAATACTCTTGGCGAAACCTCCACTGCTGCTCAAATTAGTGAGATCCGCACAATAATACCTCACGAAAATTTAAGCACGGACCAGGCCCTCCAACTAAAAGAAATGGTCAATAAATTCGAGTCAATATCTTTCGAAAAATGTGGATTAGGTTTGACAAATTTGGTTGAACACCATATCAAAACCAATGGCCCACCCATCAAGCAACGTTATTACAACTTAGCCCCCCAAAAACTTAAACTTTTAGAAAACGAACTTGATGAAATGTTAAAAATGGGTGTGGTGGTTCCCAGCAGAAGTGCATGGACCAACCCAACTCTTTTGGTTTCTAAAAAAGACGGCTCTGCACGTTTCTGTCTCGACAGTAGACGTTTAAACTCTTGCACGGAAGCTGATGCGTATCCCTTACCTCACGTTCACGCAACCTTAGACAAGCTGCGTAACGCCAAGTTCATCTCTTCTGTCGATCTCAGCAAAGCGTTTTGGCAAATACCCTTGGACGCAGAATCGTGCGAAAAAACTGCTTTCGTTGTACCTGGTAGGGGAATGTTCCATTTTAAAAGATTACCCTTTGGTCTAAAAAACAGCCCCGCCGAGTTACAAAGACTGATGGACAAACTTTTCGGTCCTGAAGTCGATAACAGCCTGTTTTGTTACCTTGACGACCTCATCATCGTCAGCGATACCTTTGAAAAACACCTATTAATGCTGGAAAAAGTTTTTCAACAACTCAAGTTCGCTGGTTTAACCATCAACTTGAAGAAGTCTGAATTCTGTAAGTCCCGTCTACGTTATTTGGGATTCATTATCGACGAAAAAGGTCTAAGAACAGACCCCGCTAAGGTGGAAGCCATGGCAAATTTTCCCCGACCCAAAAACGCGAAGGAAGTCAAAGGTTTCCTTGGACTTGCAGGTTACTACAGGAGATTCATCAAAGACTTTTCCACCATCGCAGCCCCCTTAAATAAAATTACCGGCATCCGTAAAGGTGTCAGCAATTTCCGATGGTCTGTCGAAGCTGAAGAAGCGTTTACAACTCTAAAAAATGCCCTTCAAAAAGCTCCCGTTCTGAATTGCCCGGATTTTGCACTCTCTTTTACCCTCCACACGGATGCCTCCAATGTAGGAATCGGTGGAGTCCTTACTCAAGAATTCCCAGATGGCGAACACCCTGTAGCGTATTTTTCCCGTACATTAAACAAACACGAGAAAAACTACGGAATTACCGAGAAAGAGTTATTGGCTGTATTGGATTCTGTTCACCATTTCCGCGGTTACATAGACGGTAGCAAATTTACTGTAGTCACAGACCATAGTAGTTTGAAATGGTTGATCTCTTTAAGTAATCCCTCCGGTAGGCTCGCTCGTTGGTCCTCCCGTTTGTCTCAATACAATTTTGATGTTGTTCACCGTAAAGGCGCGGACAATATTGTTCCCGACGCCCTTTCAAGAATTGAACTAGCTTCATTAAATGTTGACACAATTGCCCCCCCTCCATCTACAAAAGATGAATGGTACTTGAAAATCTTCGAAGGTTGTAAAAATAACCAACAAAAGTTTCCTAATTTTATCATAAAAGAAGGACAGCTATACCGTAATTGCAAGGTACCACTATCCATCCTCGAAGATTACTCGTGGAAACTTGTCGTTCCCCTCGAAGGTAGAGAACAAATAATTATTGACAATCATAGTGCTCCCGACTCCATACACCCAGGAAATTTCAAGACGTATAAAAAGATCTCCTTGAAGTATTACTGGCCTGGTCTCTTCAAGCAAATTCGCAATAACATCTCTAAATGTGAAACTTGTAAAGCCTATAAACATAGCACGGCAGCACCTGCCGGCCTAATGGGTAATCCCAAACGTGCCGACAGACCCCTACAATCATTGTCAATGGACCTCGTCGGACCCTTTCCCCGAAGTTATGCCGGACACATGCACATACTTAGTGTAGTGGATGTTTTCACTAAATTCTGTTGGATCTTTCCTTTAAAAAGAGCCAACGCGTCCGCCATCATCAAACTTCTGGAAAAACACATTTTTATACCTTACGGAACACCCAGAACCGTAATTGTTGATAACGGAAAACAATTTATTGCCCAAGAATTCAAAGATTTTCTTGCCAAATACGGAATCAAGGATATTTACTATAACACCTTGTATACTCCACAAAATAACACCGTCGAACGTTATAACCAAACAATCAACACAGCTCTGGCTATTCTAGTTGATAAAGATCAACGTACTTGGTGTAAAAACCTAGATAAAATTCAGGCTGCAATGAACAACACTGTTAATCTGGCCACTGGTTACACACCTTTCTTCTTAAAACACGGTATGGAACAAGTCGTTCATGGTTCTCTACATAGGAACACTAACTTTCCTACGTCAATTGCCACCACAAGCAACCCTACCGCGAACTATGCCCATCGTCTGGAAGAACTGTCGGCCATCTACAGTGAAGTCACTGATGCTTTGCTCCTGGCTCATCAAAAGAGTGCGGACAGATACAACCTACGTAGGAAACATGTCACCTTCAATACAGGAGACATAGTTTGGAGAAAGAACAACACACTTTCCCAAGGAGCCATGTATTTCTCTGCCAAGCTGGCACCACGTTTCGTGAAGGCCAAAGTTCTAAGAAAGATATCAGATCTAGTGTACTCCTTGTCTGACTGCTCTGGAAAACACATTGGTAATTACCATATTAAGGATATCGCAAAATCTGGAAGTGAGGAGTCAAGTAAAACTGCCCCCACTATCTCAGCAAACTTAAAATGATCCAGTGTGTATCACCACAACCTTTTTGTAAGCACACCAAGTCTTACAATGACCGGCGTGTAAAGTGTCAATTACATGCCCACCCTTTCGTTGATAAAACGAATATTGTTAAAAAATCATTTTTGTAAATTTATGTACAATCCACGGTGTAGTTTGCCCCGTTCATGTTCGTGAATTGGCAACCACCGTAATTTTCGTCTCACACGTTTTTTATTTTTTTTTCTTTCTTTTTTCTCACCTGTTCCAAAATTGATCACTTTAAAGCAGAGACACCCCTCGAGTGACAGTGTTCGGGAAGTCATGAACCCAATCATTGCCTCTCAACCCCTCACACTACGCAACGTTCATGCCATGGCACGCTTTGCCATGTAATGCAATATTGTAATTTTCACCATTTTTGTTTGTTGTTTTTTTTTTCATCATATCGGAAGGAATCTCTTCATTTTTTTTCTTTTTATGTTCTGTAAATACTGGAGCGTCGTTCTAAAATCGATTTGGTAAACTCCAAAGCGTTAAATCACGACCCAGGACTAGTAAACCATCTCAACATGCTCCATATTTTACCCATCATGGTAAAGATAAGTGGTTACTCACATAATCACATTCCTTGTGTATAGTAGTTTTCAATTTTTTCTCAAATGTCAAAAATTGATGGCGTCCTACCCGAGCTCTTTGCTAACAAATTGGATTTTGACACATCCATTTTGAAATCATATGTATATAAATAAAGGAAAAGCCTTTAAATTGGTCTTTCCATCCTTGTACAAATCCTCATGGACTCGTTTCAACTAAAGTACGTAAAACCAAATACTCGGTCTTTTGTTGTTATAAGAAGTCCTCGATTTGTCCCTCTTCACAACATGTATGTCTTGTATTACATGCTTCAACCCTTACGGAAAAGGTTAATAAAACCTAACGGCAGCCCTGATTTCCGTACATAAATAACCGCAGTTTAACGTAAATCATCAATGTTTTGTTTGATCATCGTTTTACAAACATAGGCATTCAACTCCTGTTTCGCCATTTAACCAAGTATTTGCAACCTAAATTGCACATAACCTGGTATGTTGTAACCGCACAAAGGGTATGTAAAACCACAATTGGTCCCTTTTATTTGTCCCCACTGAAGTTTGCTGCAATAGACAGTATGTAAAACCATGTAGGTCTGTCTTTGTTTGTCACATGGTGTAAACAGAAATGTACTCTGTCATCACCCCGCCTTTATAACATACGAAGTGACATTAAATTGTTTACCTCCTTGTTATCCTATCGTACGCTCCTGGGCTACGGAGTTAGTTAATCTAACAAATCTTTATAAACTGTGTTAAAACAAGCATAGTTAACGTTTATTGTGTTGTATTTAAACGTAACCCTGTTACATTATAGGAGAGATCCTTAGAACATCCACCATTATAGGAGGGATCCTTAAAATACCTGCCGCGATACGAGAAGTTCGTCATAATCACTTTTTTCTCATAGCTAAATGTTATTGAGCCGGTCGTGTGACATATTCGTCATGAGAACCATTTTGTACATTCTATTTTGGTCGTGTGCCATTCATTTGTCATGAGAACCATTTTGTACGTTCTATTTTGGTCGTGTGCCATTCATTTGCCATGAGTACCACCCTTTTCGTATAACCTGTTCCGGTCGTGTGTCATTTATTTGTCATGAGTACCGCTTTTATGTATAACTGTGTATAAACTCTGTACACGAGACGTGGAGACGTAATAACAATACTTACCGTGATTCGTGTGAACGACATAATATCGGCTTTGCTATCTTCTTTAGGATGCATTGTATAAACTCTTTGACTTCTGTCTATAATTGAGTTATATCTTGTATGTACTTACATATTTTGTACACTATACGTGGAGACGTTAAAACACTTACCATGAGTCGTGCGAACGAAATAATATCAAACCCTTTGTGTGCGATCTACGAAATGTAGTCCACAACCCTTTGTTGTCATTCAACGCCAATGCCCGTGGACTTCCTGTTTTTTTACTTCTTTGCAAAAAGGAAAGAAGCCCAGGAATATCTACTATCCCAAAAGGACTAGTTTTCAGCTTCACTGTCAATTATGGGGCATAGTGCTGTGGGAGTTAATCGATTGAGCACAAAAACCACCTAACTCGTTGTCTGGAGAACGAACAAGAAAACCCCCAGGTTTGTGAAATTGGAGCAAGGGTCTGTCTTTTCTCACAATCATGTAGAAGTTTTTAAAATGACCCCTAATCTTTTGCCCAATACACGCGAAAGATTAGCCTCTTTGATATAATGTGTATTCAAATGTCTCCTCATCCTTTTTGATAAATGTAAAGAGTCAGGAAATCTGCTGGTTGATTATGTTTCATTTTCACATAGAGTTTGAATCGGAAATTAGTCCAGTCTCTAGCAAGTTTCGCAACTCGTCTCCCTTCTCCCCTCCTCCTCCCATTCCCCATGTTTCAGACTTATGTTATGAAGTGAAAAATCTGTCGTTGACCATATCTCGCCCTCACTTGGAGTTCGAATAGGTAACTGTCCGGTTATCTACAGGTTTTCCCCCTCAATCTCTGCATATGTCTCACCAGTTTTTTTTCTCTCTTTTCTCAATTCCACGAAACACATTCATGAATGTTGGATATGTACGATATGCACTTGGCGTACCGTCTGTCTCCTTTTGACAACCTTTATTCATGAATTGGTTTCCCTTTGCCGTGACTAGTTCACGATTCTTTGTCTCGTTCTTTGAAATTCTACGAAAATGTTACCATCTCATGTTAGCATAGGCCATAGAGGGCCGGTTGTTTTTTAACCAAGACATATTGTCACTAGGCAAACGCCAAGTCATCCTGGCAAAGGAAAATGTTCATGTAATCACAATTTAGTTAGGAATCTCTCTTCGTCACTCTCTGGGTCGGTGGTTAAAATTTCGTTATTTCATTATCTGGACACATTTTGTTTCTCTCCAAACCTTTTCTTCATTGGTCCCTAGGCAGGTAAACTTCAAGAATTTTGCTCTAATAATAATTCCTCCCGGATTTAAAAAGAAGCCCAGGCGGATGTCATCACCAACAGCCAAGCTGAGCTTCACTTCCTGACAGCACGCGCTGTGGTTACAAGGTCTCTCCTGCTGCCATTTTCTACGCAATTGTTCCTGAAAGCACAGACCATACCGCCCTTACGTATGTTGTCTTGTCGTGCCACAGCAAGCTGAGTTGTCCCACTATACTTTATGACACTCTAAACTACCTTTTGGGCACGCTAGCTCTTAGGTTTGTTCTTACTCTTGCTATCAATGCCAACCTGGTCGTCTCTTGCTCTGTCATGCAGTGACGCATATATCGTCATGTGTAAACCATCATTACCTTGACCCACCAGTATTCGCTGAATGCGCACCAATACAAGTTATCTTGAGCTACATTATGCTTCAATAACCATTATATACGATCCGTGTTTACCATAATAACACTTAGGATTCGCACTGGCATGTCTGCAGATACTGGATTCTTCTCTTCAATGACCTCTGTAACCATAGTCGCGGCACAGCAACCACAGTCTCCACTTCGTGAACTTCGACGTCTTCGACAAAACCAAGTGTTTTCTAAGGCCCAAGTGTACTCCTGAGCGTTGTCTCAAATGGGTCTGATTACAGTGATAATGTAATCCTTAGAATCCGTGAAGTCACGTCCTTTTCTTCGAAATTCTCCGAAACCAAACAAATCCACGCTTCACAAACTTAGCTCCAAGACCAATGAAACCTTAGAATCACACACTTTTTCTCTTCTCTTGTACAAATGTATTGTCATTCTTTCAATTGCTTAACCATGTGTATTGTCATTCTTTCAATTGCATAACCATGTGTATTGTCATTCTTTCAATTGCATAACCATGTGTATTGTTATTTTCAATTGCATAACCTTGTATGTTGTTTTACACCATGTACTTTTCCCAAATTTGTCTTGTCCAAACATTGTATGTACCCCCACCCATTCCCTACAAACATTGTGACCCAAACTATAGCATAAAACTGTATGTTCTAGCTAGGAAATCTCTCAAGCAACGAATCTCTCAAAAACCCCGATGGAAGCATAAGAGGATTTTTTTCCCTACAGCTCCATTGCCACGTCGCTTTTTTTCCAAGCGCGGGGGGAAGTGTTATGGTACGCCCAAACGACAAAGAATTCAAACTCCTAATTCGCCGCAAACTACACAACACCCTGCTCCCCCCCTGTTCCCTGCTTCCTACTTCCTATCCCATCCGCCCACCCGCACGCGATCCCTTCCAACAGTTGAGAATTGCGAGCCGCCTCGGGCACACGTTAAGCCCGCGCGTGGATTCCCACTGTTCGCGCCCGGCGTACTATCGTTCGAATTGTACTCAAATATAACCTGCAATGTTAATTCAATAACCTACGGGTTTAGCGCTGATATTTCACCATGCCTGTGTAAACTTCGGTTCTGTCCTAAACTCGGGAGGTCCCCCTGGAAGCCGGAAGACGAAGACCCCCAACATCATGTAAGCTGTACAATTGTTTCCTCATTTGATTGTGTCCTTTAACGATAGACTGTAAACTCCCGCGCAAAGCCATCACTCAGAGAGTTTCGTTTAGGGATCTTGAGGTTATAAACACGATAGCTAGGATTGTGTAGTATGTATTTCTTGTGTTGAATTGTACTGTATTGACCTATGTACTGTGTTTTAAATTTGCAATACATGAATCTAGTTAACTCAATCCTGTTATTATTCTGCTACGGCAGGAGGGTTTCCTAGAGAGGGAGTATCCTGCCAGACGACTGAGATGCGAAGGAATTTCTGAAGCCTCGAGCGACCCACCACCTGAATAGAGGGTAAATCATGCCTCCCCTGAGAGCTAGCTTGGGACATGTTTGGGGGCCCGCTCCTAACACCTTATTATACTAAAAATAAACATTTTTTCTCAAAATTCAAAATTTTTTGTGGAAAATAGTCAAAACGTCTAAAATCTGATTTAAAAATGACATATTTCTGGTTTTCTCTGGTAATACACTCTTAAGAGTAAATCCGTTAAAACTGCACATAAAAATAATTCTAACCACCTTAATAATAAAGGCCTTACTAAACGTGAAATAGAAACTGACATAAAATAGTTCATGGAGAGATATACCGGGTGTTAAGGGACATGCTTACTTACTTACGGTGATTCCTGACATTATTTGGAGTAAAACATGTAAATGAAATATTGGGCTCCGGTGATTGTTTTTTTTTCTCTTTTTTAATTCATCCGCCTGTCGTCGCAGGTCACTCAGTCGAGTAACCGCCCAAACTTTTACCCCTTGTACTGTGCAACACCTACTATTTTTTATGTTTTGAAGACCAAAATTTCATTTAGATTTTTTACTCCAAATAATATCAGGAATCTCTGGTTAAAATAAGTCATGTATGTTCCTTAACACCCTGTATACATTGTGTATACAGCCAAAGAGGGTTGTTTATCTGCTTTGTTTAGTTTCGCTTCTTTTGGTAGTTTTTTTATTAGCGCCAACGGCATTCAGTCCCATCTCTCGTAAACATACTACCCAGATACACAAATTCATTCACCTGCTCTACTCCAAGCGTTGAAAAATCGTAGAAAAAACAAAATTTATAAAATACGTTCCTTTTATTTAGGAAATCTGCAACAAAACCGTTACTTCGCTTATACCTCGGTTATACAATAAAAAAAAATAAAAAATAATTCCCAGAGAAAAACCAAAAACAATACATTTTGGATGAATTTGGATTTATATTTTACCTGCACAATACTTGGGAATTTCACGTGTCAGTCTGCTGAAATGCAACGTTATCTGCTCTTTAGACACTCAAATAAAGACAATTTTTATTAGTACGCAGTAGATATTTATCTAATGTGTAACTAAAACAATGATTAACGAGTTTTGTTTTATTAAGGCTGTCAGGCTACATCGATGCTCTAACGTTTTAAAACATAATAATTTAAAAAAATCTACATTGAAATTACTTGTAGGAAAGCAACTAGGCACCGGCTTCAATTTGTATTAATTTGACATGGGCTTCTTTTAACGGTGTGAGAGGCTATCATGGGTACCGTCGCCCCGGGAACCATATACTGGATAACGAACACTTTTGCCATAGTTCACACCGGCGGTTTCGCTACGTTTGGTGACTTAGCAAACTTAGCTTGAGGTATGAACCCGGGATGTTCGGGTTCGTAGGGTGAAGTTTGTCCGGCTTTGACAGCAGTTGCGCCTGCCCACCTAGTGCGTGGCAGGCCAGATCGGGAGAGACTGGTTGAGGAAGACCTTTTAGCAGAACTCTCTCGGAACATCATTTTGTGGGAGGGTTGAATTCATACGTCCGTTACTCCTGGACGCACTGCCTCCAGATTCCTACCCACTCCTCATACCTTTTTCTTTCCCAAAACTTCCTCTCCTTGCTTTTCTAACACAGCACAGCATCCCCAAAGATGACATACGACTTGAGGGGAATTATTTTCCTCAGGGTCTCCTCTATGGAGCTAATGTGTAAAAAAACGATAAATTTAATTCACCGACGACAAGAAAATTATATTATTTATATGATGCGATGATCTCAACTGTACGAAAATCAATATCTCGAATGAAAATTTGAAAAATAGCCCATAATCTAACCTAACATAACCTATTAAACCGTTTTTTTAAATATATTTTGGTTATCATTTTTAATGACTTTGCAAAGGAGGTGTTAAAGTTGCATAACTTCCGAGTTGTCCGGTCCCCGTTGAGCACGACGAATTTGACGACCTTAAGCGACGAATGGCAGTTGAGTACTAATCATAATAGGTTTGTTGAAAAAGTATCGATATATCGATATTTTTAATTCAATATATCGATATTTTTAGCCGATATATTTTGATCCGATATATCGATACAAAATGTCCAATATCGAAAGTTGTATCAAAACGGTATTTTTTAAAATTTATGTATTTAAAGTCACTAGAATCCAAAACCGTATAGGAAGGAACGGAAAAAAGTAACTGCATTGGGTCATGACATCTGGCGGTTGAAATTTTAAGTATTAATAGCTTACAAATCTATTGTCTTTGCATTAGTATTTGTGATCACCAATATTATCTAATGTGTGTAGGTACATACATAGAAATGTATGCTATTTTTCGCCATTTTTTTTCTAAGCCACTTCTATGTGTTGGTTCCCAATTGTCTATGATTGTTGACTATACCTTGTTCCAAACACGAAGTCCTTTTTGACAGACTAATACGCCAATAGAATGTTACTGAGACGCATACAAACTTTGTATGCGTCTCAGTTTACATATAAGTTAGAAGACAGCTTTTTAGTTTTGGATATTTTTGTAATTATTACGTAATAAAAATGAATAGTGATAAAAATACCTTCATTTTTATTGAGATTTTTGTACATTCAAAAAAGCACATTGTGTTAAAAAATTACTATTGATAATATTGAGCTGAATACACTATTATTTTAAAAACGCAAAATCTCTTGAAAATTTGACCGATATATCGATATTTTTTCCTCGATATATCGAGGTCGATATTGATATTTTAATAAATATCGATACATCGATATATCGATTTTTTTTTTCACTATCGACATCCCTAAATCATAAATATACCAAACCACCCACATACTAATACTACGCAATCGAAGACAAAATAATTGCCTTGTCTTCGGCTTCCCATTTTGAGATATCCACCACGCGTCTGTATATTATATGAGTTTATATCGTCATTGATTTAGAAGTAAGCGGAGTATGGAAATTTTACCAAAGTGTAATCTTCCACAATTTTTTGTGGAAGATTTTCAACAAAATTTTTCTATTAATATTTTTATCTACTACCACCACTGTATAAGTACATACGTCATAAGTGCAAATGCAAAAAAGGCAGTTAACGCGCATCACGCATGCGCCGCGAGCCGTCGGAGATCTGCAATCAACTGTCAACTGTCAGTCGTAATGTAAGTTTTGTACCAGTGCTCAATGTGCAGTGTTCAGACGGTTCAATGTTGCCAGGTACAGGATACAGCTCTTCGTCCGCCTACTCTCATACTCTCCTGGTCTGCGGATATCGGGTTAAGCTAATTTGTATTATTTTTTCTAGCTCTTTTTTTAAACAGAGCCGACATGTTTGAAAAAATACTGAAGATAGTATTAATGTGAGAACCAGACCACAAGAAAATAATAAAAATTTAGATTTTTTTTTTTACATTAACTCCACACAGAAGGCCCTGAAGAAAATAACTTCCCTCAGGGCCTATGTCATCTTTGAAGATGCTGTGTGGAGGGTCCCGTTGAGGAAAGGAAGGAGTGAACACGGGTCTTGAAGAGACCCATGTTGTAGGAGGGAGGAAAAACAGAGGCCATGTCATGTGCACCGATTAATTGTTACGCGGATGACAGTACAGTCCATGATAGCTTTTTGTTGTCGGTGACAGAATCGATCCCTGTGGGACGCCAGCATTTATCGAATGCGAGGAAGAGATGAAACCGTCGGCCTCTGTGTTTCCTCCTTCCTACCTCATGGGTCTCTTCAAGACCAATGTTCATTCCTTCCTCTCCTCAAAAAGACCCTCCACACAGCATCCCAGATGACATAGGCCCTGAGGGAAATTATTTTCCTCAGGGCCTCCTGTGTGAAAAAAACCGCCTGAATCGACCTCTCCCTCAAAAAGTCGGCAATCCACGCACACAAGGATGCGGGAAGTCCGTAAGAAGACAGTTTTTTGACAAGCCCTCGGTGCCAAACCCGGTCAAATGCCTTGGAAATATCCAGTGCAACCGTTTGGGTCTCACCGAAATGTTCCAGGCACCGCCCCCAAACATGCGTCACATACGCGAGAAGATCACCGCAAGAGCGGTTCCGCCGGAATCCGTATTGACGGTTAGATTAGAAACATTCAACAATTAATACATGATAATAAACATTCTACAATAAACAATTCACAATTCTTCCTTCTGGAACCCACGTTCATGCATGAGTACAAGCTGTTTAATGCTTATAATTTGCTTATATTCCAAAAAAAAATACGTTTCCTAAATTATAAAATAAGTATTCCAGCATTATTTTGAACTACAACATCAATTAAATGATTGGAATATACCTACTTTAATTTTCAGACAGAAAAATTTTCATTGACTTGGTATTGCAGTATAAAATTTTAAATTATGTATTGCATTGCAATTATTAATTGCATTGCACTCCGTAATATTAGAAGTCGGGATTTATTTCAGTGTAGAAATTCTGGAACTAATTACCATATGTATTCCACTTTGCCCAGAACACTATTGGAGGGAAATAATTATACCAAGTGGACATCTTTAATTTATCTTTAAACAAACATAAAATATTGTTACTGAGACAGTTCAGTTATCTATCTTATGTTATCTATATAAATATAAAAATCTAAAAATATTTGTATGTCCGCTATGTGTTGCTAAACCATTCTTCCGATTGCGATGAAACTTTGGGGATTTGATGTGTGCATGCCCGCGGTGGTTTCATACAATGGTGAGCTCTGGCACAATGAAATTACGCATTGCTAACCCGTTCATACGATTGCGATGAAACTTTGGGGATTTGATGTGTGCATGCCCGCGATGGTTTCTGTATACAATAGTGAGCTCTGGCATCATAAAATTATGCATTGCTAAACCGTTCATCCGATTGCGGTGAAACTTTGGTGAGTTGTTGTGAGAACGTCAACGAAGGTTTCTATATATATATATACTGGTGAGCTCTGATATTATGTAATTTGTATAAAAAACTTGCAATAGGTGGCATGCGAGCTGTTTGAAAACTGAGTATACAGGGACTGAATGTGTGGAATGCGGGAGGCTGAAGGAGAAATCGGGAGGGGGTTGTGGGACGGGGGAAGGGAAAGGACACGCAGGGAGAAACAATATCTTTTTTAAGTGGCATAGCAACGCATGCCGGGAAATACAAACCCAGAAGCTAACATATTTTGTTTTTTTTATATATATGGATTTCCCCCTAAAACCATGCGAGCGAAGCCGCGGGTAAAAGCTAGTGTACTTGCAAGAAAAAATGGATAGATAATTTTTACTAAACTAAAAAAATACTTAATAGTAATATAAAACAAACCACCAATTTGAATTATGATTATCCAAAATTTGAAGGCATTTCTTTGCGGCAGTCATGGGTTAATGACTGCTTTGAGTACCGATTAGTTTAACGGACTTTTAATGATCATTGACTTGCCAAATATGGGATTTCAAAAGCGCAGAAATTAAATTGAGGGTCTAAATTTAAACGGATTTGATAAGTCGCTACACACCCAGTATATTTGGGCATTTACGCGGTAAGAAAGGACTGCGGTCGGGTGCTCCATACCAGTTAGAAAAACTTTTTTGAAACTTTTGATGCTATCGGTGTGAACAAATACATTCCAATCTGTGTTACCGTGCTGCTAGAACGAGACGCATTGTTTATCGAGTGACCCGCTAGGCTAAAAACGCGCTACTCTCCTACTCAGCTGCGACATGTGATGGAAAAATATTTTTAATGTTTATAATTGAAAAAAAATATATCATCGGACAGCAAAATGATATCAACATTTTTACTCCAAATTTGCTCTGGAATCCTGGTTAAAATTCTTTGGATGCGCGCTGTTATATCCTGCCTAGCTTTAAACAAAAACATAAGTGATGTAACTTTAACTACAGGGCGTAACATAATAGTTAGTACTTTGGTAAGATCTACTAAATATTAACCGCCTACATACTCGTAGATCAATTTTTAAATATGAGAAATTTTGCTTTTAGTTCTGACATATTGATGGGACAGGTTAATGCACTCGCAGCATGTATTGCTATTTAAATTACCTACACATCTACCGTTAAATTACATGTGTTTTCTTGCATAATTAGAAAATCACTAACAATGTTTTTGAACTCCCGTTCTATTTGGTTTTTCTTAAGTCAACATCTACTCAATAGTCAATATCTAATCAATGTCTTATTAGATGCCCACTACCCTTCTATCATGTCAGTAGACTTTGTGAGGCAACTTCTATGGTTCACCTTGTCAGCTTCAGTGGTCAGAAAACGAGCGAGACATCAGGTGTCCATAGATATGTGTCGTCGAAGCAATTTGCTATTGACATCAGGTGTCCATAGATATGTGTCGTCGAAGCAATTTGTTGTTGGTCCTAGGCCCACGCCAATGAATTGATTTCTCTGTGCATATTTTCTTTATTTATTTATTGTTTGAAACAATTATTATTGTATTAACAATTATTACAGTAATATAATTGCCGTTGGGATGTGCATGTACATTAACACTCCATCAAGGGTTAGTTGTTACAAGGCGGAGATGCTAGAAGTGTAATAACAGAAATAATAACAATCAAAATTAAATATAAAACATAGTACCTAGTATAAAACATCATCTGCAGAGAAAGAGAAGAAAGAAGGAAAATACATGATAAAAAAGCAGTTACATAACTGTTCTCCATGACATAACATGGTAGAAGTTTTTAATTTGATTTCTGAAATATGTAAGACTAGTCTATACAGGGTGTTAAGGGACGTACTTGACTTACTTTAACCAGTGATTCCTGACATTATTTTAAGTAAAAATGTAAATGAAATTTTGGTCTACGGTGACTTTTTGGATGACTTTTTTTTCATTTTTTTTTCTTCAAAATCAAACCGAAAAAAAATTCTTCTGCATGTCGTCACTGGTCACTCAGCCAAGTAACCGACCAACCCCTAATCGCGCCTCCAACTGTCCAACACCTACCATGTTTTAATGTTTTTGTAGAAAAAAAAAAACACCAAAAATGTCACCGTAGACCAAAATTTTATTTACATTTTTTACTCCAAATAATGTCAGGAATCACTGGTTAAAGTAAGTCAAGTACGTCCCTTAACACTCTGTATAGTAATTGTATTATACAAACGACACATTCGAGACAGTGGATTGAAGTATGCACTTTATTTATTTATAATTTCTCACCATAATATTGTTATTAAATAATTCGAGATGGACTTCATATTATGACTACTTAAATTACGTCTATTTTGAATAATGCTCAGACAATGAGTGGTTAGAAGCTTATCATGAGTACTTTTGTTTAAAAATATTACAATGGGAGTTTTGTTTAAACATATTACATATTGAAATTTTGTTTAAACGTATTACAATGTCAGCAAATTGTCTTTATTTTTCCAGAGTTATAAAATTAAATTGTTGGAGTGGTTCCTCGTAAGATAATTAATTGAATGAATTTAATCCAAGTTTAAATGACAAGTGATATGATTTTTTTTTTGTAAAAGTGATTCTCTGTTCTGGAAAGAACTTCAAATGTTGAAATTACCTACTTAGTGCAAGCGGAATGCCCACACTACACTTCTCTCTGTTTATCTCTTGAGTGGTGGAACCGAACCTCCCGTTCTTCAGAAAACAAGAGCAACGTCAGCCTCCGAGTAATTTGTTGCTGATCAGACGCGATGCCGCTAGATGTCGCCCCCGCTGCCCAGGGACAAGTCCGCCCCGCCCCCGCCTTACCGCCTTCCAGTCATTCCGCCCCATCATCCACCGCCCCCCGCCCGACCGACCCTGAACCGATACTGTGTATACAATACAATACATCACTCCTTGCTTTTATTCCTTATCTTCTAGCTCGCTTCCCGTAGCCAGGAGTGAGGGGTGATTTGAAAGAAAACAAAAAAAAAATAGAATTTAGACTTCTATAGTTAAAACTATTTATTCGCTCATATAAAGCTCATTGGTTCCGTCCACACGACGTCGCGACGTCCTCACAACGCACTGCTCCCGACTAGCAAGTAAGTTAATAAATACTTGAACATTAATGGGAAGACTCGAATACACTAATAATAATTGATCTCATAAAGTTTATTTTCCATTTTGACTACTTAATTATTAATTTGCTGGTTACGAGCGACTCAGTGCGTTGTGTGGGCATCGTGCGGACAAAAGCTTTCCCATTTGACGACCGTAAAATGGTTCCAAATGGTTCCCGTATGGTAAATGCCGATGTTCAGCTAGTTTCAGCTCTTTTTTTAAATACATCCACCTATTTGAATTCCAATTTAGTTTTCGAGAAGTGGAAATTAACCCACTTCCCGAAATCCGACCGAAATGAAGCTCGAGAGATAGGCTCGTTGTCGATGACATTCCTTCAACTTTTGGTGACTTTCTTTCATTCTTTTAACATTTGGGATATACAAATACACACACGTGCACACACACGAACTTCTCTGAAATGGGCTTATTAGTCGGCCCAAGAGGTGTCCCTAAAATTGAACTTAGATGTATCGTAAGAAAATAGGAAAAGAGCTTTTAGTTTTTTCAAACTGATTGGCGCCGCACAGCAGGTCACGCGTATATTAACTCAATTTAAAAAAGGTTAGATATCCTGTGACTTAAGGCTCTGCAGCCGGGCCCGAAAAGAAGAAGATGGAGAGATACAAAATTACGAATGTTAGAGGAGAGCGCTAACATTTACAGCGACAAAATCGATGCGAAATTTGCTTAAATGTTTAATAAAACACGACTCGTTTAAAAGAGAGCAAAAATCTCCTGAGCATTATCTTTATCTGCATTTTAAGAAACACTGTGAATTTTTTCAAACATATAACTTGTAAAATAACTGAAACAAACGTGTTAATAATAATTTTTGGAACATACTTTGCGTATTTTTTCTATCGAGGGAATTTTATATAATTTGAAAAATAACATATATTTTTTTAAGAGCTTTAAAACTTACCGTGTTTAAGGGAAATATGTAATAAATCGGTACAAATCCGGGTTGCGGGCCCTTAATAGCACGTTTTCAGAACTGCATAGCAATTACCTACACTATATCGCTCGAGTTACTGGTTTATAAATTTGTGTTCGTTCTCTTTAAAAAAAATCCCCTGTCTATGCAATGTTAATTCCAACCAACAATATCGCCATCTTGTTTGGTGGTATAACGAGATGAGCTAGCTATAAAGTGGTCCGGATTAAATAAAGAAGGAAATACGAAAGCCGGTTTTACATGCTTGCAATTTTATTAAATAAGGGTCAGAGAAACAATTCGATCTCTTGCTACCGACATCAACAGTAAACGGATGATCCAGTCTTGTCCGCTGAGATGTATGATAATGATTGTGTGTTTTCGATGGGGTGGGGGGGGGTGCGGAAATACGTTCACCGTTTGTCTCATTTTCGACTGTTGTTATTTGGTGTGTAAGTAATAGTTACAGCAAACAAAACCATCGGCGCATTGATATTTAATGTTTTTTTAAATATTGGAATTCACTCTCACTTCAATATTATCGTTGTAACTACATTCCACACTTTCAAAATTACCGTCACAGGAAGCAGTCTTCGGAGACGTTACGGTGCGGTGTGCGAGAGAGGTGCAAGAAAATGATGACTTTTTCCTTTTTAGGACCAATACTTACGTACATTGTGTATTTTATGAAAGAGCTGCAGCAGTATTGTGTTAAGGAACGTATGTTTATTGCCTTTTTTGCCGTCACGATACCGTTACCGTGAATCGTCACGGTAATCATAAAAGCGTTTAATGGTAGAAGACGTGAATGAGGCAAGGATTGCCTGCCAAGACCGAGTTATATGGCGATCCGTCTCCTCTTCCTACCCCGATAGACTTAGATAGTCAAGATTGAATGCATTGCATAATTCATAGTTTTGTATATTAATAAACATTTTTATTATTCAGTAATTTCAGCATTGTAATATTTTTCTGATTTATGAGTGTAGATAATTAGGATAATTTGCAGAACATTTTGCATTTAACTTAGAGAAGTAATGTTCGGGCATACTTGTACCTACACCCAAGTATTCCTCCTGTCCGTCGTACCTACCTATCCTTATCTATCCATCTTTGCTTTGTCACCGGTTAAAGATTGATTTCCAACCGCGAACCTTTAGTGCAATTACAACAACCGCGCGGTAGGGACGGCCAAGTACTTTATCTCGTCGCCTTGAAACCCGGATCCGCGCAAGCTAAGTGTTTCCCCGTGAGACCCCGGGACATCACCAGCAAGTTAGGAACATCTTGTATTCGGTTGACATCCTTTTGTTCCTGTTCATAGCGATTCAGCAATAAGCCCGACCCTTGTGGGTGAAACTGAACTGTAAATGTTCTGTATTGTCAACTTCCCCATTTTGGGGGTGAGTTAGACCTCGCTTCTGCATACACTGGCGTAAAATTGTTTTTTTTTTTTCGGAATGGAATCCTCACAACTCATCTGTGCCTGCCCCAGCGACATGTGTGGGCATGAGGTTTGGCTGGGCGAACTCGGCGTCCTTCCGCTCTGCCTCCGGCAACTCGAAGCTTCCATCCTTAGGGTCTTCGGGTACGTTCCCCTACTTCTCACTTACTATCGTCAAGGCACAACCGAGAAACCGGCTAAAGGGCGCGGACGTTGAGATTCATTCACGGCAGACCGACCACCATACACATTCTGGCTGGTACTGCCAGATGACGAGAGAGGTATCCCACCCGACACAAGCGTTCTTCATATCACAATACTTGTTTTCATTATCTTTTCTTGCAGATGCTTGCAACATACGCAAGATGCCATTACCCTGCGATTTGATTTGCTTTATATTTTCCGCATTTTGTATATTATGTAAGCACTTGCATACTGCTTCCTAACACCGTATGCAGGGACACTGGAGGTCTAGATTCGTTCAAACTTAAATGTAGATTCGTTCTTTCAAAAAAATTAGAGTCCTTGCGAGAGCCTTGAAGGAGTAAACCATCTGTTACTTACACCAGGGCTGGTAAGAGGTGGATTACCTCCACTGTTCCTGTTCATCCTTTTCGTTCCCTATAATGTTAAAAAATGTTTTGTTAAATTATGTATAATAGAAGTTTCTACTAAAAGTTGTGTTTGAAATCAGATATTTAGCGTTGATCTGAATAGTTGTTAACCTTGCATTCCTCATAAATATTGTAAATAGAGATTGTAACAGAACAGAGTAATGGAGTTAATGGTATTCTTGTTTTTATTCTGACATCAATCAAATTGCGATAGTTGGAAATTTTGAAATGTGCTGACTTCTCTCGTTGCCATTCTCTTGTGAAATAATCTAATGAAACTAAATAAATGATCGGGTTTACATTATTTTGATGGCAACTTATTTCATTATTTGTAAGGATTACAAATATCCACTTAGGAAAATGGATACCTAATATGACGATAGTTATATACAGGTAAACGACTTCGATTAAAATGAAGGAATAAATTAATGAGCCATATTATTCGAAAATCGATGTGCTTCTATTTTAATTCTTCCAAAATAAACCAGTTTAAAATGAAAGCAGAAATCAAACAACAGCAATATTATGTAATCTCTATTATAAAGCAGATGAATAATGAAAAAAAGTAAGTTTAGAATGTTGAAACTTGTTTTGTAATAGGTACTAGTTATCATGTTCAAAGAAAACTGTCCAATTAACGAAGTTGTATCTGTCGTTTCGACAAATCAGGAAAAGGGTGATATTATTATTTTATATATAGCGCCTCAGATGATGATTTATAGTTAGATCAAACCAATAAAAAAAATACAGATTTTTTTTAAATACATGAAGACAATATGAGCGAAACTCAATCGAAAATCTGGAAACAGAAAAATCAGAAAAACATATTGACACCTCTGGGACTCGAACCCAGGACCTCTTGCTTTCCGGGCAAACGCGCTAACCACTGCGCCACGGTGTCGATATGAAATTCGGTCATGTTTAACTGTACCATACTTCGACTAAGAACCACCTACATTATCTTCACTTTCTTTAACGCATATATTATTGGCAACTATATTTATGTATGATTGTTTTTCTGATTTTTCTGTTTCCAGATTTTCGATTGAGTTTCGCTCATATTGTCTTCATGTATTTAAATTTTACAATTTGAGGTTTTACTCATAAAGTTAAAAATTAAACAGATTTTTTTATTAATTAACTAACTGTATTACCACCACGAATGCGGGGTACATTTTGGCTTACAGATATTAACGATTGATTTAAAAAAGTCACCCTCTTCTGTTTTAATACACCAAAGGCGTTAGATCTCCACAAAAGGTTCCTTCAGAACAACACTTAATTCATATCGGTGTTACTCTTAAAACTTGTCTGGATTATAAAGTGTACGAAGTTAATAAAACAATACGATCTGATGTTACAAAAAAACGTTTGTATTGCATACACGCAAGTAGCATAGAAGATCATTCTAACGAAACACAAAGAGACCAAAAATCATCAGCCATGATTACGATACTCTGATGGTAAATTTTTTTTTAATGATAAATTTCCCGCATTTGTTTGATGAGATGTGTATTTTTTTATATTTTGTATTTATTTCTATAAAATTATTGGTGTCTGGTACGAGACGCCTGCGACTCGATCCGTTCGCCGACGCCGATGCTTCTGCCGACTTGGACGCGTCACCGCTAGCTTGCCGGGCCGGGCACACTAAATCACGGATGGGCGTCAACAGTGCGCCGTGTATCAATCAGCGCCCGGAGATTTATGGCGGTGAGGCCCGACGTCTATACAAAAATACCCGACTTACTCCGCCGGAACACCACTGTCCGACGTCGGACACGGACACGGCTCCCTTTTATTTGTTTTATTAGAAAAGGTTTCTTTTCTCGCGATTGGGGCCTCGATGCATGGCTCTTTTATTTAGATTCGTTTCAAATCTTGCGAGGGTGCTTTATTTTTCGCTAAATTAACTAGATTTCGGGACGAATGAAACAGTGAATGGGAGGTACCTACGCACATCATCTTAGATTTCTCCAAACCATCTTTTAAAATAATTAGGAGTATCAATAGATATAAATCTTAATTGGAACTCACATATTAATCAAATAACTTCTAAATTAAGATATCTGACCTACATATTTTATAGACTTAAGGAAGTACTAAACATTGAAAAATTGAAAATGATCTACTTTTCCCTGGTGCAATCATCAATCACTTATGGCCTACAAATAATTCAAAAACGCATAATTAAAGTCATATATAACAAAAATAAAACATTCTCGACCAACTTATTATACAAAGAAAGTAAAATATTTAATATACGTCAATTATTTATATTACAAACTTTGAAATATGTGTTTAAAAACAAAAATAATTTCGAAATAAATGAAAACAGAACGAGCAAAAGAATAAATAATATATTTTATACTCCACAAACCAATACTAAATTATTGCAGACACATAGCAGTTTCATTGGTCCTCGTACATTTAACCTTCTACCACTACAAACTCAAATGATAAATAAAATGATAAAATATGTAAAAGAGGTAAAATTATGGTTGAATAATGTAGATATTGAAACGCTTTTTCTATAAATTTATCCATCCTTCTACAACTCATTTGCTGTAACTTCTTAACTGTAATACAATAAGTTTTCTGTTTATTTTATTATTTTTATTTTATAATTACTAAAAAAAAAAAAATTGTATGTTTTTCTCCATATTTTTATTTTATTTTTATAATAGCTGAAAAAAACCCTTTTCACTTATTCTACCTATGTAATACTTATTTTTTATACTATCTTTATATTTAATATGTTTTTTTAAGTCTAATTTATACTTTGGGTACTTAGAAATATAGTATTTTGTTTTAATATTACCCACACTCAGGCAGTGCCTTAGTGGGTTTTCATTTCTTCTTCATAATTTTTATTATATATTATGTTATTATACATATAATATTTGCTATTATACATTATATGTACAAAGAAATGGGAATAAATAAAGTAAAAAAAAAAAAAAAAAAAATATACCCATAAAATTCGGATATTAAATGACCTCCATTTTTTTTTACATTATCTCCACATAAGAGGCCTTGAGGAAAATAATTTCCCTCAGGACCTATGTCATCTGGGATCCTGTTTGGAAGGTCTTTTTGAGGAGAGGAAGGAATGAACATTGGTCTTCAAGAGACCCATGTTGTGGGAAGGAGGAAACACAGAGGCCGGCAAATCATTCCACAGCCGAGCTGTTGAACATAAAAACGAGTGGAAGAAACGACCCGTTCTCATGTGAAAAATGTCAACCTGGTGCCCAATGTTGGGCACGCATTACAGAACAGTAGGCTATAGAAACAGAAGTCTTGAGATTAAAATCATGTTATTGAGACATGTTTTAGACATGAAGGTATTTAATTAGGTAACTAACTAAGTAACCACCGTACTTGCCTTGTATAGAACAGGTGTAGGCAGTGTGTATGGCATTCATAAATCGTCTGATCATTTCATACACATTATTCTTTTATTTAGTCTCTTGACATTACCTATTTGTTTAAGTGAATACCTCACAAGAGTCCCAACTGTTTCCAACCGCCTGGAGCCAGTAAGATTATGGCATCCCCAATCTAGGTATGTTGTGAGGCTGAAGATAAGTGGGGAAGGGAAGGACATGGGAAAGATGTAGGTGGGGAATAATCTGACTATTCTAATCTAGTCACCAAATATGGCCAAAGCATTTTAAGCAACGTTTCATTCGGAATGGTGGTCTTACACCAAGGCGATACTGAGAGTATCTTCCACTGTCGAACGTGCCGCAAATACCCCTTACATTATTTTTTAAATTATTAAATTATGAAAACACTACGCAACCCGGGTTTTAAACCCGAGTTCTCCCGATCGCTAGTCATAAGCCTTGTCCCTTGAACCGACAAACCTGACTCGGTATTTGATTCTCGGTAACTTGACGTCATCTATCTCTCATTTGTTAAATTAGTAAAATTTCGTAAATTATTTACACCTTTTTCCCAAGTGGAATATTTTCTCATCATAACTCAAGTGAGAGACTACGAAGAATCGAAACGCAGCTAGAAATGGTATACCTATTATTAGTGACCAGATCTGATTTTCCAGGTACTTACTTCGAAGGCTTCCTCTTCCTAATTTCCTTACCCTCCCCCACTCACTTCAGCCTCACAACGTTCCCCGACCAGGAGTTAATAATTCCACAGGTTTCTATGCAGCTTCATGTTTCTGTAGACGTACTACATATAAAACTATATTTTAGTTCCAGTGTCCATAATCTTCCTGATATGTAAAAATGAATGTTTCTTTTTTGTCCCTTACGCGTACTTAAAGCATTCATCGATTGCGATGAAACAATGGAGATTTGTTGTGTTCATGCCCGCGATGGTTTCTATTGAGCTCTGGCGTGACGAAACTTGTAGGTATAAATATAAATTCAACAGGTGGCGCGTGAGTTTAGTTACGGGGAAGGGAGGGAAAGCGGGAGGAGGATTGGAATCCAGGAGTGTCATTGGGGAAAAAGAAGGGGAAGGGGTTCGCAAGAGGAAGTCCGAAAAGGTGGATGGGGAAGACTGTAGGGGAAGTGGGAGCGGGAGGGGAAGGGGAGGCGGGAGGGGAAGAGGAGGAGGAAGGGAATTTGAAAGGACATGCAGGGTGGAACAACTTCTTTATTTAAGTGGCATTGCAACGCATGTCGGAAAATCGCTAGTAAATAAGTAAATACCACCTTCGAGACATAGTAAAAATAAAAGATGGCACACCTTTTACTTTTACTGCATTTCATAGGTCACCTGACGATGTAGTTCAACATAAGTGATAGGTAGTTATTTATCATGGGAAAATCTTGATTTAATCGACAAGGTCCAACATCAGAAGAATATAAAATTTAATATCAGAAACCATTAACTGCATGCAATTTATTGTCAATAATTATAAACAAAATTTATTTATTTTTATGCCAGGCCTGGGGGCTTTATTTTGAATGCCATGTTTTTTAATGAACAAAATCTTTCTGGAGATTCCGAGATAACTTTTACTCGAAAACACGAGTTTAAAGAACACGTAGTTAGAAACGGCATCCAAAAACAAACTGCAATACTAAAAATCGAATAAACATAGTTTTTAAAATCGCTTGACTCGCATCAAAAACCTTCTGAAGTTTGGTTTACTTCGATTATTGTTTGTGCGTTGCAATACCCATTCGGAAGGAGTAGAACGTGGAAAACGACTTTAGGGCGTTGACCAATAAAAACCATAATCATGATAGCCAATGACGGTTAACAAGTACATAGGTACATTTTTACAGAACGAAGCGACGCGGAGAACAAAGCACGTCTTTTCGAACCGAAATCCGGTCGGCAACTGAGTGTAGGGATGGACGATATACATCGATGTATTGTAAACACTCGATGTATAGTACCGATGCACCGTATTAAACCGATGTATTGTTAATATTTCAACATCGAATATATATCGATGTTTTTTATTCGATGCATCGAATACGAATACTATGAGATGAGTGTCTATGAGTATGACCAACAGTGACTTACGACTGCAGTGACTTTCACGACGTTTCGTGAATCGGAACGTAATAATCAGTTCAGTCAATATAAAAAGCCTACCATTTATCGGTTTGGCTGAATGGGTTATGTTCCCTTTGCTGCGAAGCCGGTAAAGTCAAACATAAAAAATAAAACCTTTAATATAAAATAAAATTAATGGAGAGATTATAAATTACAATTCCCAAAGCTGTACAAAATAGCTTTTAAGTATTTAACAATTGTTGGCACATCTGTCCCATCAGAAATACTCTTTTCAGAGAAAGATTCGCTTCAATCGGTTTCAAAGAAACCGATTGAAGGGAAAAAGATTAAGTAAACTTTTGTTTTTACATAGCATTGAAAAAAAAAGGAATTTGTAAACAAAATAAAGCTGTGTTTACTGTGTGATTGTGAATTTTAATAAATATGTTTCCTTGTACTTAACTTACCTAGTTTTCTATAAGGCCTAAATATGTCTATTGCGAAAAACAATCGATGTTTTGGAAACATCGATGTATTTCTCAATACATCGTATTTACATCGATGCAACCGATTGATGCATTACATCGGAAAAAACATCGATGTATATTTTAAATGTCCATCCCTAACTGAGTGCGAATATACTACGCGCTATCGGCCCTTCTGCAGATGGCATAAGGATTATATTCGCAGTTGGGTAACGCCTCTTTTAATGCACTGGGAACAAAACATCGCCAAAATTTATGTTTTATTTTATTTTGTGAATTTCGGGCGTAAATGTCAATTTTTTGGGCTTATTTTAAAATAAACTGAATTTGCCATATTACAATAAAACCATTTTGAAAAAGGGGTTTATAAGTAAGAGAGTTCGCATTTCAAAGTGTTTTTTAATAGACCAAATCCTTTATTTTTTTCTAGGCTAAAAGATATAGAAAATGACCGATATTTTCAAAGGCCAAAATATGTTCTACACGCAGTATTTAATTGAAGCATCTATAAATACTTCTAACCGACCAAATTTTCAAAACAAAAATACATGATTTTCCATTATTTCGAATGGCTTCATCTTAAATAAAAAAAAATGTAAGTTGTTGTATTTAACAAAGCAATCCTTCAAACAATAATATTAATTAAGTTTCCTGTTCTACGTAAATTGTGAGTGCGTTTTTTTTACATTAGCTCCCCACAGGAGGCCGTGAGGAAAATTTAAATTATTATTTTAAAAAAATATATATTCATTGCATAAATATTTTTGTTGCATTAATTAGTGGATTTTTCGACTACCATGCTAGGCTGATGCCCGTGTTATGATTGTCGATGATAAATAAATAAAATATAAAATAATTCCCTTCTGGGCCCATGACATTTTTGGGGAATGTGTGTGGAGGGTCTTTTTAGGAAAGGGGAAGGTATTTCTGGGTTTCTGGGAAGGAAAAAGGCATGAGGGGTGCGTAGGAATATGGGATTCAATGTGTCCAGGACTGACGGACATACAAATCTATCCCTCCCACCGTGGTGCTAGACGATGTTCCGAGAGAGTCCTGCTGTAGTGTTGGGTAGGACACGACATCAGGATGAGTTTGTATGAGGTACTCAAATGCCGAAATGAGGTGTTGAGGTGTCCCACCTCATTTGAGGTGAGGTGTTACAAAATATTATTTTCGTTTACGGGGGGGGGGGGGGGGGGGACGTATTAATCCATCCCTCCAGTGGTGCAAGGCGTAAGGCCGGAGAAGTCAAAGGGACTCCCTCAACCACTTTCGTAGCAAACCACTTGTGGTGACCTATGTCAGAGGTGTTGATTATATAATAAATGGTTCCCGGGGCGGCAGTACCTACCTATACCCGCCTCCGGTGTTTGTTATTTTTGTAATACGAAAAATAGATATAAAAAAGGCCTAGCCTCCCACCCCCCTCTCTCTCCCCCCCCCTCCACCCCCTCTGATCCCCCCCTGCACCAACCCAACATCTCAACACTCCCTCAACCTCCCTCCCTTGGGACCTGTTGGGACTCTGGTGCGGTATTCACATAACAATAATTCACAATAAAAAAATATTTAAAAAAAAAATTGGAGCAGTTGGTACTCTTGCGCGGTATTCACTTAAGGGTATATTACCGCAAGCGCAGCATATTTAGGGATTTTTGATGCAGTTTTAAGAACATTTCTATATTGTTTATTAGAAAAAAATATTATGTTTTGAAAAAATAAACTATTCTTCTAAATGGTGCGTTAAAAAAACGTGTTAAAATGTTTAAAACAATTGCGTGAAAAAATATTTACAAAACCTCTAAAAATAGCTTAACGTTCGATTATATCTTTTAATTCTAAATACAGGAGAATTATAAAAAATATACATTATCACCACATCAATGTTGTCTAAACGACTGAATAATAAAATTATTTTAAAAAGCATTAAAACAATGCTTAAATAAATAAAAACAGTTTTTCAATATCACGATATTGTTATTTTGTCTCACGCCATTATATAAACCAAGACACGAGTTATTTCCAGTCAGTATGCGAGATGATTTCAGAGTGGAAGCACGTCAAATTTTACAAAAAATAAATACGTAAATGTGTAGGCACATAAGAAAAGGGGTCACACTAAAGGTTAGTCGTTATGTTATTGTGTTTTATTTCAGAACCAAGTTGAACTTTTTTACTAGAACTTCCATTTCACGGCCGCCTGTTTGCAACCAGCGGCATAGAATGGTTTAGAGTGCCCCTTTACCCGTATTTTCGTATTCCTAGTTTTATTTATTTACGTCCTACTGTGCTTTTACATAAATTAGGTAAAGATAAAGATATATATAGTATTTTTCACTTTGCAGACATATTATTAGTATTTTTTAGTGAACAAAAGATAATAATTGAGAATAGTAGGGAAAAAGTTTCATAATAACACGAAACGATCCTCACCATATATATCTCCCAGTACGAATCTAACAAACCTTGTAGCAATAATTAAAACTACCAAATGTGAATAACCAACAAATTGTGCTATTTCATATTGAAAAATGTTAGTTCACATTCCTGCCGCAAGTTTTTAATGAGAACTATGGAATATAATATGAATATTTTTGTAGTTTCGTAGGCTATAATCAATCTCAAGGCCAAATATTGTGATGTACCTCTTATTTAATATATGCATTGGAAATCAGAATTTTCGTGCCACTCCGAAATTTCAGACCCCTTAGTAAAGAAGTTTAACTTCAAAAATACAGATCAACATTTAGAAAAGGAAAAAAATATTATTTACTAAGGAGTGATATTCTCTTATTTTTCAATGAGGTGTTTGTGAAGAGTTCGTTTCATTACTAATACGGAATCCCCAAATATATCGACAATTTTATAATCTAGATTATGCCGTAGATTTATAGGTGTGTGAACTTGGTAGTTAGTTTGAATAAAAACACAGGTTATATCTGTTGTATTATTAAAAACACAGGTTATAAACCTTTTAAATTGGATTAACTAGGCATTATCACCATGGAGTAGTTGTTAACACTGTCGCTAATAAAATCGCGTTTAATTTGGTAGTTAGTTTGAATAAAAACACAGGTTATATCTGTTGTATTATTAAAAACACAGATTATAAACCTTTTAAATTGGATTAATTAGGCATTATCACCATGGAGTAGTTGTTAACACTGTCGCTAATAAAATCGCGTTTAATTTTTATTACGATAGTTTAACTTTTTTGACATGTTTCGATATCGCGTATTTTTTTAATGGGGATGGGGTTCCAATGATTACAGTTGTGGCAGATGGGTGCTGGTCCAAAAGATCTTATAAGACAAAATATGCTGCTTTATCTGGCGCAGCTGTAATTATTGGATATAGGACAAAGAAAGTTTTGTATATGGGTGTCAATAATAAGTGAGGTGCGTGCGGTGCGGGAAGTGAGATGCGTGCGGTAGCGCGGGCGCGGGCGGGCGACCGGAGTGATAACCGCCGCCTACGCCCGCGCCCCCCTGTACACGTCTTCGCGCCCCCACTTTGAAAATCAATGTTCTAAACTATCTAAATCTGTATTGGACCATTTAATTATGCTAAATGAGTACGTTAGTAGAGGTATTGCCCAAGTATTTATTGCTTTTACAAAATTTTTAGCAGATAGATTGCATTTTAAAAATTTTCTGATCCTAGTTTGAAATTTAATCCAAATTTTTTTTTTTTTTTAATTTCATATATATCCCGTTAAACTACAGTTAAGTAGTTTGTCAACAGGATTTTTATTACAACTTTTTACAGATTACAACTTAGACCTTAATTTATACAATAACAATAAACTTACACATTAATAGTAAAACTAAATCGTCTAATACAAATTATTTCTAGCTAGTAGCCATGTTTTCAGCAAATATCTGACTCTATTTGGAAATTCGCATTTCTTAATATTACCAGGTAGCATATTATATATTTTAGGCACATTATACTCAAGGGTTCGCTGTCCGTATTTATTATTATGTTTAGGTACAAGCATGCCTTCATTCTTTGTGAACCTAGTATTGTGCCCATGTTCAACTTTCCTCTTATCCTCAGAGTCAGATATGTGCTGAATCAATATTTTATACCATAATAAGGCCTGCACCGGCAAAACTGTTAAATTTTGATACAAAAGTGAAATGTTTCGTCTCTGCGAAAAAATATTTTTTTTAATATCATTTTTAATACTAGTGTGATCTAATCTATTCGATTGCGGGTATCCTAAATATTTATAAACCTCACCCCCTTTCATACTTTTAATTTTGAAATTTCTAAATATACCCTCGTCTCCATCTACAATTTTGCCTTTCTTTATATGGATCGTTTTACATTTATCTAAACCAAAAGTCATTTTAATATCATCTGAAAAATTTTAACTACCTTAATCATTTTCTCTAACTTTGATTCAGAATTTGAAAATAATTTTATATCATCCATATATAATAGATGTGAAACTATACTACTCTCTCTTGTATTACCGTTAATTTTTATTCCAAACTTGCTTTTAATTAACATTTTAGACAAAGGATTCAATGCTGAGCAAAATCAAAGAGGACTCAATGAGTCTCCTTGAAAAATCCCTCTTTTTATTGAAATGCCCGGTGCTACTATTTTCTTACCTTTTAAATTTACTAGTAAATCTGTATTCCAAAAGGACATAATATTTTTCAAAAATCTAATTATAATTGGTTTAACTTTATATATTTTGATTAGCCACGATTGCCGGACACTATCAAAATATAACTTTTATATAAATATATAATTTTTATATATATAACTTTTTGTAAACAATAATAATAAATATTGAAAATGACCGATATTTTATTTATCTTTCCAATATATTCAGATATAATTATGATCACATATTATGAAAATAATGCGAAATTGAATACCGTATTGTTTTGACATCTGTAAATGAAGAACTAATGCCTACCGTCCAGCAGTGTAATTGGTTGTATCGAATAATTTATCAAACAAGTTTGATCAAAATCTGATAAAGAGTCATAAAATCATGAGCTCCTCCTGCAATAGGTAATGTTTCTATCTAAATTTACCTTAAACATGCGCATTCAATTTAATAAACATAATTTGAAAGATGCCCAATATTTAACGTTTCATGTTCAAATCTTACTCAAGTGTACCATCTAGTCTAGATTCTTCGCTGCTCTGACTTCGTCGGTAGCGCGCAGCGGTTCCCCGTTCGAGCATACTTCATACTTCCCCACCCCGAAATATTATATCGGTTTTGGTAAATTACCCCTTAACAATTATTTAGAATTAAAAAAAAATATTTTTCTTTTGGAGCAGTTGGGACGCTTGTGCGGTATTCACAATTTATGAATGGCTCACGCAAAAAAATTTTTTTGAGCAGTCGGGATTCTTGTGCGGTATTCACTTAACAATAATTTACATTAAAAAAATATTTTAAAAATTTTTTGGAGCAGTTGGTACTCTTGTGCGTTATTACATACGTGATAACAATACATAATTTAAAATAAAAAATATTTAGAAAAAAAAATTTTTTTTGAGCAGTTGTGCAGTATTCACATAACAATAATTTACAATAAAAAATATTTTAAAAAAAATTGAGCAGTTGGGACTCTTGTGCAGTATTCACATAACAATAATTAACAATAAAAAAAAAATAAAAAATAAAAAAAATTGGAGCACTTGGTAACAACCAAACAATCGACCTTTGTAGAATTGGCTGGTGAAGTCACAACTACTAGTATCAAACATTTCAGATGGATTCTTAAGAACTCTAAAATATTTACGAATATTGAAAAAGAAAATTGAATATCTCCTTCTTCGAAAGTATATAAAGTTTATTGACTGTTTAAGTGTTTGCGGATTTGTGGTGGGCGGGCCTACTCTTGTGCGGTATTCACTTAACAATAATTTAGAATAAAAAAAATACTTAAAAAAAAATTCGGAGCAGTTGGGACGCTTGTGCGGTATTCACAATATATGAATGGCTCACCCCAACCACCTCACGGTTCTAATACAAAAATGTCATATAATATACAAACACCTCACGCCTCAACACCTCATACATTTGTCATGTAATACACCAACCACCTCACACCTCATCTCATATTTGTCCCATACGTGGCAACGTGACATGGCAATGTAGTCCAATACACCAATCACCTCACACCTCATATTTGTCCCATACGTGACATGACATGAATGTAGTCCAATAAACCAACCACCTCACACCTCAAATTTGTCCCCCCTTCATATTTGTCCCATACGTGACATGACATGAATGTAGTTCAATAAACCAACCACCTCACACTTCATATTTGTCCCATACGTGACATGACATTAATGTAGTTCAATAAACCAACCACCTCACACTTCATATTTGTCCCCCCTTCATATTTCTCCCATGCGCGACAACGTGACATGACAATTGTAGTAATACAAAGAAAAAGAGTTGGTACAAATACATTTTGTGAGGTGGGGGGACATTTTACGTGTTTTTATGGGACATTTGAAGTGCCTCTTGTATGAGGTACTCAACACTATCCTGCTGGAGAGATCCAAAGGTCTTCCTCAACCAGTCTCTACCGATCCGGTCTGTAACGCAATTGGTGGGTAGACGTAAGCACCCCCAAGACCCGAACAAACCTCACCCCTGCTAAGACATCAAACATAGAGAACCACAGGGGGTGATCTATGTGTGTGGAGAGGTTATCCAATAAATGATTCCCGGAGCGGCGGTACCCATTCCCATCTTCCAAATTGATAATGTTGATTTGATATGAAAATAAACCATACCATATATTAGCGAAACTCAATCGAAAATCTGAAAACAGAAAAATCAGAAAAAAGATAAGGCCACATCTGGGACTCGAACCCAGGACCTTCGCCTTGTCGGGACGCAACCCCTAAAAACTGAGCTATTGTGTCCCTACCAGATTCGGCCATATTCAAATGTATCATACTTCGACTAAGAACTATGAACATTATATATCTTCATTTTCTTAACGCATATTTGTATTGGCTGCTATCTTTATGTATGATTGCAAGATTCAAACCCGAACTAAATGCTATCTAAATAGTTTCTTTGATAAATTTATTTAAATTTTTAATATGTGACATCCATTGACTTTTCTGCATGTCTAGGATGAATATTTATTTTTAACCTAATGAATAAAATCTCAAATTGTAATATTTACTTAACCCGTCTGCTTGGTTCAATATATTCGCACTTCACAATCCGGAAGCCTCAGTTTCGCGCGAAAAATCAGAAACCGTCACTTTGGATCGAGATTATAAAATATCTATGCAAGATAGCTTTCATATTTCAAAGACAATAAGAAGCATTATTTCGTTCTCTTTCTGGTTAAAAGAAAAATACACATGTTTGCATGAGAGGAAGAGAGATATATAGCTTTTAAAATGTAAGGCCGCTCGGCACATTTTTGGTCTTATGAAAGTATAACGCGATTACGTGTTTTGGGATGTATTTATTCCTAAATAAGCAGACGGCTTAAAGGGAGACAATATTAGCGAAACTCAATTGAAAATCGGAAAAAGATACGGTCACATCTAGGACTCGAACCCAGGACCTTCGCGCAGCTCTACCAACTGAGCTAATGCACTTAAAAATAAAAATGCATAATATCAGTTCTGTTCGCTTGTGCGTGTTTATTTCCTCAATCAAGCAAATAGAACTACAGTAGAGCCTCTTAGTTCATCTTGGCTAGACAGAGACTGAGTTAAGAATGATGGACATTGGAGGGGACCCACCACTTTCCCAACGGCGTTATAAGGAAACATATGGTTTCCTCCTTCACCGCACAGGTCAAGACTCTACTTTTTTTGAACGAAGCTACATTTATTTGAACGACTCTAGACCCTCCAATGTCCATGCATACGGGGTTAGTAAGCAGTATGCAAGTACTTACATTAACATTATACAAAAGATAAATAGAAGTAGCAGCCCGTGGAATAATTCTTCTGAAATAGGAAATATCAAAAAGAGATAATAGTGTTAGTAAAAAAAAAAGAAAAATAAAAATAACGGCTATGACCAGTCGAAGAAACCTTCTGTGAATAAAATAAGTAATGAGGAAAAAACAGTTATATGATTATGTTATAATGTAAGTAATTACTATAGTAGCGGAAATAGCAAAAGAATGATGGACATAGCAAAATCCATCCAACAGTTAACAGAGACGGGCTGATGTTGATGATTAGGTTCATTAAATACACAAACCAACCATCATGTAAGCCCTTCAATAATAATGACGTAGTCAGAAGCAAGAAGCGTCATTCATTAAATACCCTCAAAACACAAAGTACGAAGCTAATATTCCCTCAAAGACATCAACAAGTCTAGTAATCTCTCGCTCTTGTGTTCCTCTACAACTCTACACCTGCCTTGTAGCACCGTAGTACCGGGGGTGCTGGTCTCTTGTAAGTCTAGCCGCCTGAGTCTTCCCACTTCCCACCCTATCCGGAGTAGAGTCGACGTGTTAAATATGAACGATGTGTGTTTCGTATTCAAAGCAACGCTACAAAACGTCCGCAAGCAACGGACAAACTATTCAGTATCGGCTTTCGTTCAGGTGTTCTCAAACACCTCAAAGTGAAGAGACCTTTCTTATTTATTTATTTATTGGCTCGCCAAGAGAATACATCACAAAATTGTTTTTTTTTAATTAATTATTTAAATTTGAAATATGGTTGTAAGGATGATTGTAATTACAGGTGACCACACCATCCATCTCCACATTATTTGTGTAACGATAAGTGACAATAAGCATTACAATTAAATTACAATTTCACAAAATAAGGAGAATAAAATCAAATATTAGTCAATACGTACAGTACATACACATTGATCCATATGCGAGTATACTGTACGCGTACATAGATGCATACATCCATACATGTACGCATACATGCACACACACATACATATATAAATATATACACATATTATAGAGCCGATGCTTAAGTAGGTGAATGAAACAATAATAGGCTCTAAATGAGGAGATCGTCAGGATATGCAAGTAAAAAAATAAAAAAATAAAGTTACTTCAGATGGTAGTTATGGAATTCGAAAATATATCCAAGTCTTCACGATCGCAGTATCTATAATATAAAAATGAATCGCTAAATGTGTTGGTAAGCGCAAATCTCGAGATCGGCTGAACCGATTTCGCTAATTCTTTTTTTAGAATATTCCTTGAAGTGCGAGGATGGTTCTTACGGAGAGAAAAATTAAGAAAATTGCGCAAAAAATTAGATAATAACAGAAAACATCGCACGTTTGACAGTTCGCGTGTTAGAGAATGACATTTTGCAAAACAATGAATGATTGTTCAATCAGGATTCTATTTTCGAAAAGTTGAAAAATTTATTTAAAGTAGGTACTCCCCTAATATTTTGAATCGAATCAAGAATTTCAGATATTTTAAATAGGTACCTATGTTAGGTACCAAATTTAATATAAATGAAAAATGGAATTTTGAATAAAAATTGTAAAAGGTGGCACGCGGGCTGTTTAAAAACTGAATGTACTGGGATTGAATATAAGGAACGCGGGTGGAGGGTTGGCGGGACGAGGGAGCGGGAAAGGGAAGAGGGAAGGCGGGGAAGGTGATAGGGAAACGCAGGAGGGGGGAGGGGGGAGGGGAACTTGGGAGGGGGGTTCGCGGGACGGGGAAGGGAGGGAGGAGTGGAGTGAGGAGAGGGAAGGTGGAGGTGACGGAGTGGGAACGCGAAAGGGGAAGAGGACGCAGGAGAAGAAGGGGAGCCGGAAGGGGAACGGGACGAATGGGAAAAGACACTCAGGGAGAAACAATTTCTTTATTAAATGGCATAGCAATGCATGCCGGGACCATATGGGACGCAGGAGGAGGGTTGGCGGGATGAGGGAGCTGGAAAGGGAAGAGGGAAGGCGGGGAAGGTGGAAGGAGAACATGGGAAGGGAAGGGGAGGTGTGAGGGGGGAGGGGAACTCGGGAGGGGGTTCGCGTTACGGGGGAAGGGAAGGGGCGTGGAGTGGAGAGAGGGAAGGTGGAGGTGACGGAGTGGGAACGCGAGAGGGGAAGAGGTCGCAGGAGAAGAAGGGGAGGCGGAAGGGGAACGGGACGAATGGGAAAGGACACTCAGGGAGAAACAATTTCTTTATTAAATGGCATAGCAACGCAGGCCGGGACCAGCTAGTTTATTATATAATTGAGTCAGTCTTGACGATGCGATGGTTTGAAATAACTTGTATGAATACGGTAAGTATCGATCCATAAGGATACATTTTAAAGCGCCCTTGAGGTGATTTTATGACGAAAATGGCGCTATAGAAGTCATCCAATTATTATTATTACAATTTTTTTGTTTTTTTGTTTCAGGGTTTCTCGTGAATTTTTTTGTTTATTTTTTTTTATTCACTGAAACATTTCTTATAATTACAATTTTACAACATTATATAACAACAATATTTCAATCGCTCTCCTAATAAAGCAGTTGCTTGTGTTTAGGAGAGGACAACTAAATACTTTTACATCTAAGTATATAAATTAAAAATATTATTACAAAAACTAATTTCGGCCATATTTGTATTAAGATTGCGTTGATTAATTAAAGATGAATCATACATGTTGTTTATGATTTTAAACAGACAGATTATATCTATCTAGCCATAGCGGTGTTCTTGGATTTATCAAAAGCATTTGACACTGTTTCCCACGAATTGCTACTTAAAAAATTATCATCTTTAGGCATTAATAATACAGCAATGGGCTGGTTCAGATCTTATCTTAGTGACAGAACACAACAAGTGGAAATAAATAAAATGTTAAGCGAGGGTAAATCAATCTCCTTTGGAGTCCCGCAAGGTAGTGTGCTTGGGCCAATATTGTTTCTTATTTATATAAATGATTTATGTAGTCTGAATATTCCTGGTAACATTGTTAGTTTTGCAGATGACACTGCCTTAATATTTGAGGGTAAAACTTGGAATGAAACTTTCAACAAAAGTAATATAGGTTTAAAAGTGGTAAATAGTTGGTTAAACAATAATATATTAACTTTGAATGCACAAAAAACCAAATTTATCACTTTTAGCATTTCAAGTAAAAGTCAGCCTTCTGAAACTCACAACTTGATTATTCACAATTGTTTTCAAACATGTAACTGCAACCCTTTAGAAAATGTAGTCAGCATCAAATACCTTGGTGTAAAAATAGATAAATTTTTGAGATGGAATGATCATATTAATATGTTAGTAAATAATACTAGGAGACTTACCTATATCTTTAAAGAACTGAGACACATACTAGACAAAGAAAAATTAAAAACTGTTTATTTTGCAATAATCCAATCTCTGCTTTCTTATAATATTGTGTGCTGGGGATCCTGCCCAAAGACTTATATAGAACCACTTAATATTGCCCAAAAAATGATTCTTAAAGTTATGTTTAAGAAAAAAATTAAATATCCAACTCATTTACTTTTTAAGGAATGTAATGTAATGAACGTAAAACAGTTATATATTACACAAACGCTTTGTAGATTTTTTAATAATATTAATTTTGCAGAAAGAACACAGCAAATTCGTACTACGAGAATTGGCTCTGGTCTGAACTTTATGGCAATTCAAACTAAATCTTCTTTTGGTCAAAGAAATTATTTTTATCAAGCTCCACTCATATTTAACAGCCTTCCAGAACATATAAAGTCATCTAATTCCTTGTACACTTTTAAGAAGGATCTTAAATTATTTGTGTTAGTCGAGGATTGCCAATTGATTTTCTCTACTTTGTCCTTTCTAAATTATTAGCTAAATGAGTATGTTTATAATAATAAGCTAAAATAATATTATTTTTGTTTGAACCGTTTTTGTTCATCTTACTCTTGCCAAATCTACAGCATGTTAAATTATATACATATATTTATTATTCTCAACTTAATCCTTAAAAAAAAAAAAAAACTTTATTTTATTTTATTTTAAATCAGATCTCAAAACTGTTGTCACCCTAAAAGTCTACATTAATGTAGTACCTAGCGCCATCAGTTTAGTAGGTACCAGTAGGTACCCATAATCTAATCTCAATCTGTAAGAAATACAACAATATTGTTCTTTCAAAATCTGTATAATTTTGTGTTATTTTGTTAACTTGTACAATTATTGTTAACCTCAACACAGGCTTGTCCTAGTGAGGTAACAAATTGTATTGTAAACATTTTTACCTACAGTGTAAAGAAACAATAAATAAATAAATAAATAAATAAATATCTGATATGTGTCTTCTTTCGGTGAGTAAGACTTCCCTTAAGTGAGGTCTTTCGGCATCGTTACCTAGATTCCGATCTAATCCGATTTTTAAGCTAGTATTTTTTTTTAAATTAGTAACCAAACATTTATTATTTTTTACATTTTTATATGAAACATTAGGTGATATATAAAATAAAAATATATATTCGTAGTCCTCCTCACTAGGAGATCCTGTGCTGAGGGGGACTATGCTTTGGATAAGTTTTCAGCGACTTCTATGGTTTAACTTCATTGTTTGGATAAGGTTTTCCAGAAACTTCTATGAGTAAGTTCATTTTCCGATAGTTTTTTCATCCAAAATTTAATGTCCTTAATGTAGCTATTTTTTGTTTTAATTTGTTTGATACTAAGTGGGAGTTTGTTATATAACTTTACTGCTAAAAATTCAGAACTTCTTTGTCCAAATAAAGAGTTACACTTTGGTATATTAAGTATGTCTGTTTGTTTGACTCTGGTTTTATGAGCATGTGAGGTGTCTGCCTCTGAATCATTTTTCTGGTTATGTACTAGAATGTTTTTGGCATAGATTTTCTGTATGCTTGGAACATCAAACTGTTTAAAAATTTCTCTTGTTGACGTCCTTATGGGGATGTTTAGTATTCTTGTGTAATTTTTAGAACAGATTCCACTTTACTGCTACGAATTATATTATCAATACTATTTTACGAAACAGGTTAGTGGATGCAAAGTAAAAACGATCTATAAAAATATGTGCTGTAGGTTACCAGTAATAAATAATTTTAGCTGTAAGTTATTAGGATATTTTATTAGAAGTAGGTAAAATATATTAAGTTGTAAACTGCCTCAAGGTGATTTCTTACAAAAACGGTAAGTTTAACGGTAAACGGCTTAATTAATAATACAAATATTAATAAGTATTAATATTTGTAATGTCTCTTTTGTTCTCTCCGGAGACATAAGTGACTACTGGGACCAGCAATCTCCAGTACTGTAGGATGCTTATTGATAGACTTCGGTTCTTAAAAACACATTGATACATCGTAAATAATACTTGGGTGAACAGCCGTTCTTCCTGGCTGAAAGCTAGATTTTATCTGCCAAGCTCCTGAACTATATTGACACCGCACTTACCTTCGGTCACCTTCAGCACAACTCGGCATGTGACCCAAAGAGCCCATAGACAACTAAAGTAATGCAAGAACAAAATCATAGACTAATATGATATATTACAGTTGAAAAATAAATAAATTTTAATATAAATATTAATATTATTAAGGTGAACAGGGCTAAAATAACGTTTTTTGCACTGAACAGAATTATCAGTAAAGGTATGATTAATAACGAATTGAAAAAATAACAATAAATGATTCGGCTCCTAGGCCCCAGAGAGACCCAAGAAATATTTATTTACCTGTTACAGAAAGAATTTCCGTGTTTGAAAATATTTGTCCAATTTTTACCTAAGATTCAAATTTACCTTACTCTGGACGCACAGATACTCCCAACACGCAATCTTATTGGTTTTTCTCTTCATTGTTTTATAATGTAGATATTATCACTAGTAGTTAGTACCCACCTACACCTACTACTCGGTATCGCCCGATTTTCCAATAAGCTAATTTCATAAAGCCAGAGCTTACCTTTGATGGAGAGTTTATTTGTGGAGCACGCGAGCAGAACTTTTGCTTTATAGTTAAGATTTATATCAAAATATATTAAACGTTCAATGACATTTATATGATAGTTTAAAGTTACCAAGTAGCATATAGATTATTAGAGAGGTATTTAATGTTAAAAGACCATTTACGGTTAGATAATAATAACACCTGTGTTGCTGCATACCAATATTTACAGTTGCTTGTACACTTATTATTTTTATTATCCATGAAAAGTAAATGTTTTGACCCAAAAGCGATATTTATGAAATCTTGACCAATATTCATCATTACAAAATATTATTGTTCGTACAGGAAAAATTGCTTTTAACTGCCCTACTTAAATACCAATTTGAACATTTTATTGAGATTGGGGAGTAAATGTTGAAGGAAAAGACTCTAGAGTACACTTTGATTCAGATCCCTTTACTAAAAACCAAGTCAAGCAACGCGACGCTTCTAATCATAATTGAATTCTTAAAATCGCTTGCGAAGTGTGTAGTCCAAAAGTTGGCCGTTTTTCGTTTACGTCTGTAAATTTTTTAAAAAGTTAAATTTCCATTTCAAGACGAATTTGACGTTTCTTAGAACAAATTATTTAATTTCTTTTTAAGATTTTCACGGCCAAAAGTATTTTCGTTATTTGTTTTTGGGGTGTTTTTTTTTTTTTTTTTACATGAATACCGCACAAGAGTCCCCAACTGCTCCCGTCTGGATCCAGTGGGACTATGACATCCCCAATCGGGGTATGTTGTGAGGCTGAAGGTAGTGGGGAGGGGAAGGAGATAGGGAAGCGGAAGGTGAGGAAGTACCTGGCTATTCAGATCTGGTCACCAAACACGGCTAAATCCATTTCAAGCAACGTTTCAATTCTGAATGGTGGTCTTACACCAGGGCGATACTGAGAGTATCTTCCACTCTGGAACGTGCAGCAAATATACCATATTATTTTAAATGAATAAATTGTGAAATAACACAAATTAATCAAATAAAATTTATTTGCCACGCCGGGATTCGATCCCGCGACCTTCGGAGTGCCAGTCAAGAGTCTTACCACTGGACTACGCCGGCCGTCGTGTTATGCCGTGTTGCGCTATCTCCTTCTTTAGCCAACATTTCGGACATCGTTGCAGGGTCCATCATCAGAGCAGATCCGGCAGATCCGGTAGATGTGTTTTGTGGATCTGCCGGATCTGCCCTGATGATGGACACTGAATACATAATACTAAATACATAATTAATAATGATAAATCATGTCCAAAATTCTGAAACCATAATCTTTGAAAGTAGGTATTTAAATGCATACCTAATGAAATACAATGGCTAAAGAAGGAGGTAGCGCAACACGGCATAATACCCCAAAAACAAATAACGAAAATATTTAATTTCTTATTTGAAATTAAAACAGAACGTTAAATGAAATATATGGTTTGTATTTAATTAGGTATGCATTTAAATACCTACTTTCAAAGATTATGGTTTCAGAATTTTGGACATGATTTATCATTATTAACTATGTATTTATATTATTTGGTTATTGACTATGGAAAGGCAAATATGCAAACATTAAGATTAAGAACGAAATTCGATTCAAATTAAAAAGGAGATTGCTATGTACATAAAATTGTGAATAAATATATTCAAAAATACTTTTTGAATGAAATTGTTCTTAAGAAAAAGGCATAAGGCATAATTTTTATCAAATCAGAATTAAATGGAATTGGATTGCTGCATATGAGTCAGATAGCTGCTTAACGTGTAGAGGAATAAATATTTATAATGATGCCTAAAAGTGTGAAGAATGAAATAAAATTATAAAAAACACTGAAATTTGACCATGAAATGAGTTTGTATATGTAAAATGAAATAAAAACTAAGTCAATATGCAATAATAATAATGAAAAATAAATTAAAGAAAAATCGACACCTATTTTTGGACGCTAGGTCTTCTGAACTACTGCCCTTGTCAAAATCAATGGAGTAAAAATGCAAGTTTTTTTTTAACCAAAAATATAAGAAAATCAATAGGTGGACAGTTAGGGATGCGGCACAATTTTTACTACAAATGATGTCAGAAATCACTAGTTCAAAAAATCAAGTACGTCCCTTAACACTCTGTACATAACTGTTTTCGGAGGACCCCGCAATTACGTGTTATAATATTGGTAACCCCTGCCAACCCCATTGGATAGAGGACAGTATTAGGTAGTACAGGGTGCCCCAAAGCAAGTAGGAACTGGCTAATGCATCCTTCTCATCCTTTTATGAGATTTGAGATGCTGTGTGGAGAGATTTCGGAGGACCGGCACCTTTGTATCGGTCACCACTGAATATTCTGCCAACGTTTATTCATACCCCTGTATTGGTATCCGCTCCAGCCTATGATATAGCATCACGCTGTTTTATCAGACAGGTATATTTTGCGTTTTGGTAATAAACAAAAAAAAATACTCCATTCTACTAACTTACTAGAGTATATAGTTTTATGAACATTAGAACTGGCGTGCAATCAATTATGTTTCTATTTTTCTCTTATTTAATAAATCCAAATCATAATTTCTTTTGAATTCATAAGATTTGATTAATAGATACATAATTACATACCTTCACACTAAAACGGTATATTTTATGCACCTTTTTTGTATGAGGAATTGCATAGTTTGTCTATCAATTTTGGAGGCGGGAAAGGGTACCGCCGCCTAGGGAACGATTTATTGGATAATCAAAAACTCTGCAATAGGTCACACGAGTGGTTCGCTACATCTGGCAACTTAGCAGGGGTGCCCAGGTTCATGGGGTGCGGTTTGTCCGGGTTGGGTCTCCCGATCCGGTCTGCGTGGCGTCCCTCATACCTTTTTCTTTCCCAGAACTTCCTCTCCTTTCTATTCGAAAAAGAGCCTCCACAAGATGCTTCTCTAAAGATAACATATGGCGCGAGGAGAATTATTTTCTTCAGGGCCTCCTCTGTAGAGCTAATGTAATTTTTTTTTTTTTCAATCTTTCGTCAAGCAGGTAGGTACCATAATATTGATAATATGGAAATAATAACATCCAAATAAACGTGATGATTTGATATAATATTTTTTCTGAAGCATTAATTTGGCCACCATCTTGAAACGGAACGGGAACGTACAAACAAATTTACAGATGGAAGAAAAGCAAAACGGGTTTGAACTTGGAATAGGACTTTGCTGCGTTCAGTCAATAATGCAGTGCCTCTTATTACTAATAGCCGGAAAGTTTTATATAGTTCATGTTTATGAGATTGCTCTAAAATGTCGAAACATTTTTTTCCATTCCATGTTATAATATCATGTTTGTTTAGTCATCTGTAAGAAGATTTTTAAATAAATAATTTTAGGATGGGAACTTAGGTTACGAATACCTACATTTCAATTATTTAAAAAATGTGAACATAATTCTATGGCAATGACTTATAAATTGAAGCCTTTTGGATCAATACTTACCGTACTAACACAAGGTTTTTTCAAACCATGAATGATGACTCGATTATACAATAAATACCGCGAACATGAAGACTTGGATATATTTTCGAATTCAAGCACTTCCCTCAGAAGGAACTTAAATACTTGCAATACCTGACGATCTCCTCACATAGAGCCTAACTAACTAACTAACCATCACGCCGTTTCCCCGCAGGGGTAGGCAGAGAGGACGGACCGCCAAACAACTCGGTCTTGGCACACACTCTTTGCCTCACTCACATTCATACATCGTCTCATACATACTCTTCTATTATTCTGACTTTTGACATGGCCCGTCTCAAGTATCTGATTTACTTGATCGTGCCATGTCTTCCTCGGGCGTCCCCGACTTCTTCTACCATTCACATTTGCATCATATATTCTTTTAACACTACTTTCTTCGTTCATTCGCTCTACGTGCCCAAACCATCTGAGGGTCCCTTTCTTAATTTTGCTCATTATACTTACATCAGCCTTACATACTTTGCGGATATCCACATTTCTAACAAGATCATACATGGTTTTACCACACATACGTCTCAGGTTTTATGTACCTACTTGTAATTTAATTTATTGTTGTGCATTACAACTTATAGAGTCATACGAAGAATGTTGAGATGAATGGTGTGCTCACCAAAATTGGAATCATCGCTATAACCGTATTAACAATGTAAATTAATGTAATAACCATAATGTGATGTATTTCTGTAGGAGAGCCAAAATATAAAATATTTTTTTTTTTACATTAGCTCCACACAGGAGGCACCGAGGAAAACAATTTCCCTAAGGGCCTATGTCATCTTTGAGGATGCTGTGTGGAGGGTTTTTTAAGGGAAAGGAAGGAGAAGAAGATATGGGAAGGAAAAAGGTATGAGGGGTGGGTGGGAATCTGGGGGTCAGTGTGGCCAGGAGTGACGGACGTATGAATCTATACCTCACACTGCGATGCAAGGCGAAGGGTCGGGAGAATCCGGCTGGAGAGGTCAAAAGGCCTCCCTCAATCAGTCTCCTCCGAACCTGCCCGCCACGCAGTGGTTGGGCAAACGTATCCGCCACCAAGACCTAGACAAACCTCATCCCATGAACCCGGGCACCCCCGCTAAGTCACCAAACGTAGCGAACCACTTGGGGTGACCTGTGGCAGTGGTGTTGGTTGTCCAATAAATGGTTCCCGGGGCGGCGATACCCATATCCGCCTCCCATATGTTAAAACTATTCGTAACTATTCATTGATTTTTGACGACTACCGTTCTTCAAGTTCTGATTCTATTGAGATAGACACCAAGGAGACGTGCCTATTACATGTATTTGAACTTGGGGTGTACGTATGTTACGAATACCAGTCACCTGGCCTGCGGTCTATTCCAGGACTGCAGCGATTAACTCTAAGGTTCGACTGAATACTCGAATAGTCACAGACAATCTGACTCAATCTCTATGTTGTAGATCCATAGAGTGGTTGAACGTTAAATAAATGATAGAACCATAGAGGTCAATCATACATATACTTAGATTTATATGTGTTACGCGTACGTAGGTAAACTGCCATCATAAGCAAAAAGGGAGTTAGAAATTTTCAATGGTCACATTTTGATGTATTTTTTATTATAATGGGTTGATAAACGTGAAAGGTCTCGCATAAGGGCGGCTGGTCGAACAGTGTGTTTGTGTGCAGCACTGGTAAATTATATCGTCTAAAAGTACTTTATAATATCTTACCGAAAAATATAAAATCTATGAATTTCATTAAAAATATTACCTACCAATATAATGCATAATATAATATGAATCAGGGAGAGCAAATTCTCAAAGTTCCGCGCGAAGTTACCCTGTCCGGTGTGCAGGCCGATTGCAAGCGGAACGAATTATGTTTTTGTATCGAATATCCCAAACATCGCCAGCGCGCAACGCCGGCCATATGTATGAAAAATTAATCTATAATATTGGTTTGCAACCCAGCGGCCTTTATCATACAAACTTAAATTTGGATTTAAGGCAAAAATACTTAACCAAATTGAATCAGTCTTTTTTTAATCAAAAGGTACAGCAAATACCTAATTTTTACATATATTTGCTTTTTTATTGATTGTTGTTTTAAATTATAAAACGCTGATCATTAAGGAATACAATTTTTTTATAGGTAACTTTGACAATTTTGCCCACGTGCTGTTTATACATTGTTTATAAATACTGTTTGTATCCTGTTTAAAATGAAATATAAAACTAACTAACCAACCATCACGCCGTTTCCCCACAGGGGTAGGCAGAGAGGACGGACCGCCAAATAACTCGGTCTTGGCAGACACTCTTTGCCTCACTCTCATTCATACATCGTCTCATACATTCTCTTCTATTATTCCGACTTTCGACTCAAGTATCTGATTCACTTGCTCGTGCCATGTCTTCCTCGGGCGTCCCCGACTTCTTCTACCATTCACATTTGCGTCGTATATTCTTCTTACACTACTTTCAAATTTATTTTATTTTATGAAATATAAAATAAAATAAATTAAACATTGTAAAAAAAAAAGTTTTTTGGCTTGACATTTTAGATTTATTTACGAAAAAATAGTATTGTGTTTTTATTTTCTTAGTACCGAAAAATAAAAATTTTAATTAAAAAGCGATACGTAGAAGTTTTCGCACTTCGAAAACAGCTTAAAATAGATCTTCTCTCCAAATAAGATTAGTGGGATCATTTTTACCTAATGTTGCTTAGTAATCGTTATCTCATAGTTCGGATTATCAGTGAACCGCATATGACTAACAGTGGTCTCGCATATGACTATTGAACATTTCCAGCAGTCTTTTTGGCTTATGACGGCAGTGTGTACTTCCAACAACCATGTCCTCAAATGTCTCTGAGAAATAGCCTTTTCTCTTACTTATACATAGTTATTTTTTTAGAAAAAATGGGTCAAAAGTTTTCCTGAAATATTTACACTGTGTTTGTCGTATAAGATATGTTAAAATTGGTCGAAGATTAAAAGTGATATTTTTTTCAATTCCACTGAAATTTTCTTTTCAGAAATTGACAGACAAGTTTGAAACTTTCTGTATTCAAGCAATGCATCTGTTTGAGTACTTTGTTTTCAACAACTGATCATGCTTTGTGCTGCGTTACCTTTGCTAATTTGGTGTTTTAATTTTGTTGAATTGTTTTTAATCAATTATTAACCCAAATTTAAAAGGAATATTTAAGATGAAGCCATACTAAATAATGCAAAATCAAACAAAAACGTATGTTTTTGTTTTGAAAATTGGATTGCTTACAAGTATATTAGAATTCTATTAAATTCTGCGTGTAGAACCTATCTTTGCCCTTAAAAATATCGGTCAGTTTTTTTATAAGTATTTTAATAAGCCTATAAAAAAATTAAATATAAAGTCCGTAAAAAACACTTTTTAAGTCCAAACTCTCCTATTTATAAATCCCTTTTCGGATATGGTTTTATTGTTTAATGTAGCAAATTCAGTTTCTTTTATAATAATCGCAAAAAAATGATATTTACGTCCGAAGTTCACAAAATAAAATAAAATATGCATTTTCGCGTTGTTATTTTACAATACGGCCGGCAGTAGACGAATTTGGATTTTCAAAGTGACCTCTGTGTCTTCCACCGAAGGGCTACATTACTAGTCACGCTCGTTTTTTTATCAGTTCGCCCCCGAACGGAGCGGGAAACGGACGTTAGGCTTTGCATCGCTTTGTTCCGTGAAATCATTTTTAAAATTCTGTTTTATTACAATAAACAATGCGTAAAAAATGAGTTCATGTTTTTCACAGGTCTTTACGAAATCAACCTGTAAAAAACATCTCAAATACCTTTTCCAACCTTTCCAAAAGTTTTATCTCAAGTATTTTTAAACTCCTCCATAAAAGGGTGTATTCCGATTTCGATTTTTCCTGGACTATTGGATCGCCTTAACAGACAATGTTACGGTTAGCCTATTCTTATAACTTTTCGTTTAAGATAAATGAAAAGAAAACAAACTCTCGTCAGCAACATTTTTCTAGCAAGTTTTCGTAGGAAAAAAGAAATCTCTTTATGATAAGTAAGCGTACAGTACAGTATACAGTAGGTACAGTACGATACTGTAGAATGCAATATACAATACAGTATATTATAATACAGAGCAGCCATCATATCTACACACTTTCAGGAAAAAAAATCATCAGAATGAAAAAACTGATTTTCCATAACCATGAAAAACTTTAAAATACATATCTCTAAATATTTTTTAATTAATCTGCGTATCTATTGTGTCCGCGGTATTTCATGATCATTGTATGTGCGTTTAAAAGGTAAAAGAAGTGTGTAGGAATCTGGGGGTCAATATGTCAGGAGTAACGGACTTATAAATCCATCCCTTCCACTGCGGTGCAGAGCGACGGGTCGAGAGAGTCCGGCTGGAGAGGTCTAGTTTAGGTCTTCCTCAACCGGTCTCCGGATCCGGCCTGCAATGCAGTAGGTAAGCTAATTCACCAAACGTAGCGAACCACTTGGTGTGATCTACGAAAGGGGTGTTGGTTATCAAATCCGGGGGTACGCATAACCACCTCCCAAATTATAAATACCGCACACCAGCAGTAATAAAAAAAAATTACAAACACATACACAGGTCAATAAGCGAAAAGCTGTGGTAGGGGTGGAAAGAGGATGGGGAAGTTTGCTCACAAAAGAATAGCCTGGCAAAAGAAATAATACAAGACAAGTAAAATTAAAACCAAAACAAAGGCAGTGTGGTGAAAGGAGAGAAATAATAATAGGGAGATGGGGAGATGTGGGACTGCAATGGCCCCGGAGTGGACGGTTAACTACAGCGGCGCTCCTAATAACGTGCTTCTGATTTCTGCTAAGATTCTACTCACTGCTCTGTGATAAAGTACGACGAAGTAAAAAAATATAAGTTTTGTCCAATGTTCTTAATATGGGTTTTCTGTCTAAGTAACATATTGTCTAAATATTATTTTTTGATATTTTTGAATGTAGCTATTACTTTGTGGTTATCCATTATAGAAAAATGAAACAATACAACTTTGTATAAACCACTTATATGATGTGCAAATCCGACCGGTTTCGGAACAAACGTTCCTTCGTCAGGGAAAGCTTATACTAATTTGACAGTTTAGAACAATGTTTTATTGTGGTAGGGGTGGAGCCGTTGTTAGTTAATAATGTAGATTGGGTGGGTAGGTATTAGTGTATATGACAATATTTTTTGTTTGTTGATAATAGATTATTTTTAAGGGATTTTTTAATTTCCAAAGCTTCTAAGTTATCTAAACGTTTTCCTTTATGATTAATATGAAGAATATTTATCCCTGTGTTTTTTTCAAAACTGTGGTTATTTTCAATGATATGGTTAGCGAACTCAGAAAAATTATTATTATAAAGACACCTTAAATGTTCTTTGATTCTGATTTCAAAATTACGAGTTGTTTTTCCAATATAAAATGAGGGACAATCATTGCATTTGATTTTATATATTCCGGAATTAGTCAATTTATGGTCTTTATCTTTAGTATTTCTCAAAAAATTACCGATATTATTTCTTGTATAAAACGCTGGTTTAATATTAGAAGGGAAATTTTTGCAACATTGAACTGAAAAATTATTAATATACAAAATTTTACGCCATTCTTTATCATATTATTATTATTATTATATTATTATTATTTTTTGAAGCTATCTGTAATTCTTTCCGTGCGTGTTTTTTGTAGCTGGTTTGTAAATAGCTGACATGTTTCCATGCCAATCGAAGATATTTTAAAGAGTTACTGATTATTAATTTAATCTCATTTACATATAAACATATATAACAATGGTACATGCTTTTATGCATTAAATAAAGTTTTTCTATTAATTTTTTTTTAAATCTTTTACACCATCTCTTTTTTCAGCCCCATTCCACTTATAAATGATTAAATGGGTAAATGATTTCATCTGTGACGCTATCTAGGATACAAACCAATTCTTAGAATGATTGTTTCCAATAAAAAGGGTAGTTGCCTATGATATGGAAAATAAATTAGTTGAAGATAATATTGTTAATTCTAAAATTTGAAAGAAGGGCGCAATGGCGGAATTGGTAAACGCACGTCCCGGATAGACCAGAGGTTCTGGTTTCGAGTCCCGGTTGCGGCCGTTATCTTAAAAGGGGATTATGTTCTGGTACAATATAAGAGTAGTGTAATTTTATACGGCAGAGCAGAGACCAGAGCTCAGGATAATGGGAATAGTAGTTTTCTGTCAAGTAGGTATGAAATCAGAAAATAAAAGAAGATGAACTTTATAAAACTATATTGTAGCCAACATAAAAACAAACACAAGAGTGCAAATTTCATACCAATGAAAGGTTAGGATTAAATTTATACCAATGTGATAAATACAAAACATAAACATACCAGATAGACTCCTGGACACGCTTAGCTAACTAAACGAATATAACACCGGACGACGACCGCAAACTTGCTTCGTAGAGAGAAAAGGTCCCGGGACGGGACTTCCAGCCTCAACAACCGGGGACGGCGCGGAATCCAGAGAGCCTAGGTCTTCCTTCTATTTGGGAAGAAGGCCGAATCACCTCCAAGGAGCGTCTCCAGCCTCAGGCTATCTCAACAAACTCCATCCGAAAGGCTCGTGGCCCAACCAGTCTCCAAGACTTACGGATTTCGGTAGAACTATCAGCAATCCGTGACTTCGCGACGCGGGGTCATAATGGCATATTATTCTAGCCACAACAAGGACCAAATCACTTTACAATTTCATGTCCAAAAACATTTGCACAAAATGGCCAACTACCAACACCGGAAAAAGTGGGATTTACATATCATCCACTAAAAATAACACCGTACACGAACTACTCGTGTTACGAACAAAACACCCCGCGCCTTTTTAAGTTAAAATCAACTTGGATTCACATGATTTAACGAAATTGAAACACCTTGATGGTGAGTGTCTAATTCACAAACAGCTGCCCATCTCTGTACGGGAGCAAGTGCTCATAGACAAAAAACAATTTGTCTTCCCAAAAAAAAACTGCCAGTCTCAAAAAAAAAACACCATAGACAAAATAACCAAATAGGCAAGAACTGCACTAGTCACATAATATTTATGTGACAATCTTTTTCTGTTTTTCTGTGTCTTGTTCTCTTTCATATTTTCGTTTAGATTATTATTATTATCTTCTTCTTCAATGAATTATTATTACATTTAAATACCATGTTATACAATATTTGCAATTTAATTTAATTTCTTTAACTTAATAACTTTTAATTTAATTAATCAACCATAATATGAATAATTTCCAATCTGTAAACGTCACCCGCCATAACACAGAGACATCCCTAGAATGGCGGATGAAATAACACAAAAATCTATAAATGTTCAAAGTTCTTATAATAAATAAATACATTTATGGTCAGTGAAACTACGAAAAAAAACTTATTTGCACACGTGCCCACCATTCTCCTTCTCATTTTGTTACTTATACATTTCAACATACTTACATGTAATTGTATTGATTTTAGAAAAAAAATCTGACGAAGGAAGTGTCATTGTGAAACCGATCGAAGAAATGCTATAAGAAATACTAAAATAAATTATTTTTTTAGATTTTTACCTATTTTTTATTATTTTTTTATTTTTATTGTTAGATTTTTACCGTTTAAAGTCATATTGACGAACTTGTTCAGCGAAAATTTTACGTAAGTTAAGGAAAAAAAAAATTGTAAGTAATTAGATACTTAAAACATTTAATTTTATTATGAAAAGAAAGAAAATTTTACGATTCACACCATAAAACATCCCCGTAAATTGATATTTAACAGCAGTAATGAAATTTCATCAGAAATTACCGAAAGAGGCAATAAGGAACTCCAGTGAAAATGATTATGGCTTCAAAAAAATATGTTCATACAGACCAATAAACGCTGATTCTGAATATATAAATTTAATAATATTAAACGCAGAGTTTTTAAAAAATTATTAAAAAGTCCATTTTTAATCGGGTCGTAAATACACGCCGTCAAGTTGGCATTATTGAAATTTTAGTGGTGACGTCACTGTTCGACGTGCCATGACGTCACCGTAAAGTCATTGTATGGGAATGCATGATATATATATATATTTTTTTTAATTTTTTTTTTTTTTTAATTAGGAACAATAACAGGTTAATAACATTACATGGATTAAAGGCAACCACAAAATATTATAATTAGGTTATAATAACCCATTAACTAATGTTCACATCATGCACAAATAATAATAAAAAAATCGACAATTATTAATTTAGTGATATGACACAAGCCATCATATTAATTTATTCGTTTATTTACACATTGTTTATAGAGATTTAGTTATAAAGGTATCTCTCCTTAGTTTATCTCTATTATTGAAAATATTCAAAAACTACCGCACAAAAAAAATATTAATGCTACTTCTAGGGAGAATACTTCGAACAACGGAATTCAAAATTGCGGCAGTTGATCAGCTGATTTCCCGATCCTATAGTATTTTTTCAGGAGTGATGACGTCACACGATTCACCATACATACGGTGGTTTTCGGGGGATCTTGAAAAATTAAAACTTGACAATTATTTTAACTATTGAAACTAACACTAAAAATAAAAATAAAAATGCAGTTATTTAAGTTAGAAGGTCATTATTCATTAAAAAAATTGAACTGGAATTCTCTATTTTAATAAAATTTTAAAAAAATATATTAAATACGCTGGCATTTTTTTAAAATTATTCCCACACAAGGGGCCCTGAAGAAAATAATTTCCTTCACGGCCTATTAAATCTTTGGAAACGTTAATTGGAAGGTCTTTTAAAGGAGTCGAAGTTCTTGGAAGGAAAAATGGTATGAAGGGTTGGTAGGAACCTAGGGGTAAATGGGTCTAGGAGTGACGAATCCATCCCTCCCGCTGCGGTGCGAGACGATGAGACAGACCAGAGGTCAAAGGGTCTCCCCAAACCGGCCATTCCCGATCCTGCCTGCCACGCAGCTTGTGGGTAAGCGCATCCACCGCCAAGACCTGGACACATGTCACTCGATGAACCCGGGCAATATAATTTTATTGAACACTAGCTGTTTCCCGCGGCTTCGCTCGCATGGTATTAGGGGGGGGTTCCCACCCCCCCCCCCCCCTTCAACCCCCTTCGCCCCTCTCCCCCCTTCCCTCCCCTTCTCACCCCGTCCTCCCCCTGCCCACTTCCCCTCCCTCCTCCACCTTAATTTATTCCCGGTACATTCAGTTTTCAAACTGCTCGCGTGCCACCTATTGCAATTTTTTATACAATTTCCATGAAGCCAGAGCTCACCAGTAATTTTATACAAAAAAGAATTATCCAATGTGGTGCAATCGTTCGGAAGTTTTGCGCCCACACACATTTCGGCTATTAATTCACAACATCGTTTCCACGGCAACCGTTTGTTTTGCTTTTCTTCTGGCGTATGCAAAAACTCGATTTTGTTAGGGACAGAAAACGTGTGATAAATAATTTCATAACGCCAGAGCTTACCAATATATACAGTCTATAGTACTCGCAAATAATGTAGCTTTCTATTAGTGATGTAATTTTTAAAGCCTATTCAGTAGTTTTTGTGTGAAAGAGTAACAAACATACATACATCATACATCCATACAAACTTTGGCCTTTATAATGTTATAATAGGATTATAAACATTATTGATCCTAAGTTAGTACATACCAAAACGTGCTTACTGAAAAAAATAAATTAAGTTTTTAAAATATAAAATATTTACAAAGTTATTTGTTTTCATTTAAATTTAAATATATACATATTTATAAAAGATTTATCCAATTTGGTGCAGTCGTTCGGAAGTTATGTGGGAACATACATTTTGGCGATTCATTTTTATTAATATATATATATTTACTTGCACTCACTTAAGTTTTAGCTTTTGGACCGAACAGACATGTGAAAGCTATCAGTTTGAGACAAAAACTCAAGACATAAGGCCTCTGAAGATGGACAGTGTGATCTATCCGAAACGTCGGGAGTTAAAAAGTCCTTTTAAGGACTACATTACGCGGGTAAACCGAGAAAATTGTTCTACATCTTACACCCGTGAAAACCTTAGTCATAACATATATATTTAAAAATATATATACAGGTACATTTATATCTGCTCACATTTAAAATATAATAAAACGGCGATAAAATAACATCCCTTAGGCATGAAACATGGAACCGTTGAAATCCCAGCATAATCCATTCAAAGTGGTAAGCCGAAAGGTTAGAGTTATTTGTTATTTAGTTACCCATTGACTTTCATAGTCAGCACATGTCCGACTATAAAACTCTCCCCCGGAGGAACAAATCGAGGCAAAGAATTACGGCCCGGGACATAACACTAATGGCCCAATACAAGGAAGATGTTAGTTGGACCCCTATTAAATTTTATCGCGTTACCTCCACTGGGTGGGGGTGGGGGGGAGGGGGGGGGGGTGGCAGCGTCCAATATGATATAGCAATATTTCAGAAATGTCTTATAATGATGGCCGGCATACGTGTCTCGCTTCAAACCATCCGAGTGACAGGGGGGTTGACGGAAAAGAAAGCGATAGAATCTGAAGAGATGTCACCTGTTTGTACTATTGCGCAATTGAAATTTTGAGGTATACTGTCAGGGAACTTTTTTTTACATGAGCTCCACACAGGGGGCCCTGAGGAAAATTATTTCCCTCAGGGCCCATGTCATCTTTGGGGATGCTGTATGGTAAGAATCTGGGGTTCAGTGTGTCCTTGTTATCCGCCTCCAAGACCCAGAAAAACCTCACCAAATCTTAGTTAATCAAATATAAAATTCGAAGAATGTTAAAAATACCGAAGAATAATTGAAATATCCCCTTTATTTTAAATAAATATGACAAGACGCTGTACCGTAATTTGTTCAATACGTTGTTTTTTTTACGCTGTCTGAAAGAAGAATCATTTCAGACCTAATTTTATTATACAGAGTTATGAACATCCTAATTGACAGCCCTGCCATCGTTGTTACTATTCAACTCCATGTACCGACAAGGAATCCTAGACAAAATATAATATTCTTTTGCAACACATACACAACCAACTATCAATCACACTCACTTACCAATAGGATGCACGATTTAGGCAACAAGTTTGGTGGTATTGTCGATATATTCGCTGATTCCCTTTATAATCTAAAATTCAATTTAAACCAACATTTTGTGGAATCCTACAAATTATTGTAACGTGTATATAATATATTTAACGATTTGATGTGTTATTTTAATGTTTTATATTATATTTTGTTCTGTGTTATTGTCAAATATTATATTGTTTAAAATATTTCACGGTTTTACGCTATATTCTTAAAAAAACTACTTGTATGTTCTTAAAATTTTTCACTTTTATAACTTTTGGTATAAATTCTATATATGTGCAATCCTCGATAACTTAAATATTATTTTATAATCTATGTAAAACCACCTATGGGCGTATAACAACAATAATTAAATAAATATATTAAAGCCGGGTAGAATCGTTACCGAGTCGAAAATTTTTATTGAAAATCTTTAGAACCATAATTGTTTTTAAATCGATTAAAATTTCATTACTAATTAATTATTTTGAAAAAACACATTAATCTAACTAATAAGCCACCTAACGTTCTTAATATAATTAAGTAACTAAATAATTGTAAGAAATCATCTGTAAGCTTTACTTGAATGCAATTTTTTTTTGTTTGTACATAAATAATAAAAAATAATAAAAAAATAAAAAATAAAAATAAATAATAAAAAATTATCATCAATAATGACTATTACGTATTATATTACAATGTAATTATAAATTTTAATGTAATAATAAAGTTGTTACTCCTCCTCACAGATTCGCGGTTGAATATTTTAAAATAATGAAAACAAATAACTTAATAAGCACCACTGTATTATTATTAACAAAATCGACATGTTTCAAAAACAATGTTTTCTTCGTCAGGATAAGTCGAAAAATAATATTTTAATTTTTGTAACCGAAATAAAAACATCCACAGCAAAATTCAGATAAGATTTCTTACAAAGCCCACCATTTACGTTGAAAAATGTTCATATAGTATTGACAAAACTCAAAAGAACACTTTTCAAAGAAGGGCTTGAAGTCATTCTAACTATTTAAGTTGGGTTTGCATCCGGTCGTTTTTCGGTTTACCCAGGGCCGCCCCATCCCCCGCCCTCCCGCCCTAATCACGGCCGATGAGCATGCACGTCACGCGTCACTCACCGCCAGGATTCCGACATACGTCCTCAGGGCCCCGTGTGTCCGGCAGTGGGTGGCGAGAGTCCCCCCTGGGCGGGCAAGAGTCCCCCCCTTGGGCGGGCGAAGGTCCCTCGAGCCGTCTCCATGGCGACCTCTGCAATATAGCAAAGGATGAGAAACAGACAGATGTGTTGTGACGAACGGTTGCATAAGCGGTCAAGCATTGTAGAGACAAAGGAAACGAAGAAATATTAAGACTAAAGACGTCATAAACGAGTATTTTTCCAGTGGGGATGGAAGGGGTGTTAATATTTGTTATTTTGAGCGCTTCTTCCGTTGAATATTGTCCTTTGTGAAATTGAGGGAATATCAACATTTAATTCTTACCAGGAATAAATTATGAAACTGACTTCAAATTCTTCCTGCCAATATACAAATGAATGATGAGAAAAAGAGCTATTCAAAAAATATTATTGTTCTCAACTTCAAAACCACAAAGAGACAACTTGCGTTTCGTAAATATGTGTAACTATTTATGTTGTCATAATAATGTATTTTTAAATAGTAATAACTTTTTAACTAAAATTTTCAGTGTTAATCTTAATATACTATTTTTTTTTAGCATTTCTTTTTTGATTTGGCATCAAAAAATATAACCCCAAATATTAACCCTCCTAATCCCACCCTCCCATTTTTTAATCACGATTTTAGTATTTTTGTATGAACAAGTTTAACCGTCTTTCGTATTTCAAACAGAGCGAAATTATTTATGTTGTTGAATGACAGGTGGCGCTACGTCCGCCTCATCGAACTTTCATCCACACACTATATTTGTTTGATTTTACAAAAATGACAGACGGAAAATCTTTAAAAACCGAAGATGTGAAGATGTGAGTGTTTTTTTAAAATAAATCGTCGAAGTATATAACGCGCTTCATTAATATTTAATCAAAATATATAATATTATTTATCTTCATCATAACTTTTTATACTTACAAAACTTTTTGTTATTATCTTACTCGAAGAATTTTCCGTTATACTGAAGTAAAAAACAACAGTGTAGTTTGTACAAATCATCCGCCTACAAATAAGAATGAAGTAAGAGCTTGGTAGTTTTGAGTGAAGGGTGGGAAGCAAGGAGAACGATCTAGATGACGAGGGGGTGGGTGGAGATCTGATGGGAGGGGGAGGGACGGTGACCATAACACCATCGATCGCCTACCACCCTCTCCCACCTTTGTAAATAGTGCATAGAAGTCTCGTGATGACAAAACAGTGTTATTTTTCTTTACTTATCGTCACAGAGTAGTATTATTATTCTACTCTTACAAACCAGTATCCTGGGTTTAGAACAAGTCCAAGTGCAAATAAAATTATCCTTTGTAAAATAATACATAATACTTACATGTAAAAATAACTACATATTGTGCAGCAAACAAAGGCTTGCGACAACCATTTGTAATCGAAATTTGATTAGAAATGGTTAAAATAGTGTGTCAAGATAATGAAAAAACTGTCTCATAAGAAACTAAATTTAAAAAAAAACAAATTTAATTCAGTTTCTTACAAAACCGACTATTGTTCAGTTCGATTTTAATAAATCTCTCATTTTTACCTCTTCATTTGCTAACAATATAAATATTATCAGTATTTTTTTCTAAATAATAATAATAATATTTCTTATATATTTCTTTTTTGATGATTTGTGTAGCGCCGTGGAACATCACCTCAAGAGCGCTGTACAAACTTATAATACATTTCTATAATATCAATTCCAATTACAAACTAGACAAACACTTACAAACAAACTTATAGCTAAAAATTGCATCAACCGGTTCATATACTTGACATTAAAATATGACTTGATTTTAACAGCAATATTTGTTTTCATTTATAATATTATATTTTGCTTCGATTGGTAGGTTTGCATATAAATTACATATTATACATGATATAAATAATGTATATAAATATTCAATTACGATCATGTGAAAGACTGAAGAGTTTTTTTCGAACCGACCTGTAAGTTTATATTTAGGGAATACCTCCATTGGGAATAATCTATTACGGCACTAAATTTATCAATAGTACCTATTGATAAAAGAGAAAAGCCGTTTTTCCCTTCGATGCACATTTCACCCTCAGAGATCAACAATTCCTGGAGTCATCTTTCCAACACCATGTAACTGTTGATATTTATGTACACTATTGTATATTTACATATACAATAGTGTACATAAATATATATATCAATAATTCCTTAATTTACTAAAAATAACTTATCTTTTCCAATAATTCTTTAACTTCTTCACCTTATTCTTGTAATCCAATATAACTACATAAACTCTCTTATTGTAGGAGAATTTGTGTTGATAGTATCAATTAGTGAAAAATTTCAATCTATACTAACGAATGTATATCCGCAAACTGTAAACTTCACCCGCCATAACACAGGGTCATCCCTAGCATGGAGGGTGAAATATCACAAAAAACTATATGTTCTGTCGATAATTCATGTATTAAATAAATAAATAAATAAATATATACTTTGTATAATAAATTGAAAAAAAAATTCAATTACTATTAAACAAAAGCAATTTTTTTTAGATATATTTATCTGACATCTCTGCAAATGAGACTATCCCTGGTGACGGGTTGCTTGATGGGCGGCATGGATTTGTTTATCAAAAAAATCTGTGGAATAATTTCAAGATTGATGCCATTTAGCACATTTGACCTTTGAAACAAAAGGAAGGTGACTGTCTGAGATTAAAAAATTAATGAGATTAAAAAAAACCCCGTCCACTTTCCCCACCCCTTAACTTCTCAGGCCTCAACCGTATTTTGTCTGAAGGTCAAAATATTTCCGTTTAGCAATAAAATTCAAATAAATTGAATTTTCTGAATGTATCAGAAAATTTAGAACTGTTTTGGAAAGGTTATTTCATCGCTTGAAAATTTTGAAATATAATTTTTTTTCATGTAAACGTTTTGAAAATGGCTCACCTTACGCTTTTTAAATCTAAAATTACTGATAACGAAAAAAAATAAAACATGTATATAATTTATTAGGAAAATGTTTATAAACGTTATCGTCAACCACTTTTTTTGTTTCATGTAAAAATAATTTATAAAATATTCTCAAAGTTTTATAATTTTTTTCTAGTTGCGGTCGGAACCGTGCGGTTTCATGGAGGAGAACATTTTAATTTTGTTTCCGTTAACTTTTTGTTTTGAACCTTCTAACACCGTTTAGATCATATTACTAACCATTAGAGTAAGGGAGACATAAAGTTTTCTACGAGACCTGTATGAGTTGTTCCGAAAACCGAACAAATAGACTTGACGGGTTAAAGCAGAATTTTGATGCTGGTTGAAAGTTTACACACTGACATTAAAAATATTAATAAAATTTCAAAAATCACGGGCATCGCAGGGAACTTCTTACCTTTGCTTATTTTAGTCACCACTCCATCCCAACAAAACAAAAATCAAAAACAACTGTTGTGGTTTTTATCGTTTCTAATATTGAGACTTTTCTCACATGAGAGTTGACGAGTCTCCCTTGCCGGCCCACGTCGCTGTCAGTCAGTCAATCAAAGTAGTCGCCCTCTTGCTGAGACTTTATTCATCTTCCTCGCCCAATATTACTTCCAAGGAACCTAATATTTTTTTGTATTATTTTCCTACCTTCCCCGATTACTTTATTCTTTCCGCCACCTAGTTTATTATTTTGAACACGTTATTTTCCCTAATATTCAATTATAGCAGCCATTAAACGCTATTGCTGGTGACAATTCTTTGAGCTTATTTCTTATCTTGATGGTGACTGTCGATTTGTGATAAATGGTTGTTTTTAAGAGAGCATTAACTTTAATACTTTCTTTACAACAATATGTAATAGGATACGTTTTTAGATTTTCACGGCCAAAATAATTTTCGTTATTTGTTTTTGGGGTGTTATGCCGTGATGCGCTACTTCCTTCTTTAGCCAACGTTTCGGACAGCGTTGCAGTGTCCATCATCAGGGTAGATCCGGCCGATGTGGATCACACATCTGCCGGATCGGAATCCTAATTTAGAATATCTATTCACACGATACAGTGATGTGTACAACAATTTAGTGTCTTTATGGAAATGGGAAAATTTATTATGTGCTTAGTGACAGAATAGTAGACTGTTTTGAGGATGTTCGTGGAGATATCGACAAATAAATAAGTATAAATTAATAATATCTGAATCGTCACTTATTGAGGTTCTGCTGCTTCTAAGAAAACTCAGACATATCGATCTGTACAGCCATTACACATCACCAATAATTCTTATATCCTCGCATTGGTTTTTCGACTTGCTCAGTGCTCACTGCTCTCGTCAGTCCCCTTCAGTGAGTTATGGTAACGAAGAAATCTGTTGACATGAAGTTCACAATATTTAGCACGAGAGCTGCGTGAAGCGGTAAAATATATCTATGAAACTCTTACCTAAATGAAAATACCATTGTCATGTGCAGTGTCTATAATTATATTTTCATTTTAACATACATCAACCGAGTTCTGCTAGACCAGGACTTCCCAACCAGGGGGGCAAGCCCCCCTAGGGGGGCGTTGAGAAATGTCAGGGGGGGGCGTAATAGGTTTTAACCATAGCTCTAGCAAAGACTGAACCCAGAATCGACCAACTGGTACAGAGCATGCAAGCTCAAATATCTCATCAGTACTTTAAAAGATTTTATTTATTTGTTCTAAAATTACTTTTAAAGTTGTTAGTCGTTATCTAATTATAAAAATATAATTTAAATAAATGAAAAATAATATTAGAAAAAATAATATGTAAAATTAAAAGAGAACTAAGAAATGTAAATGTGAAAGTAATTAATGATTAAAAGTGTTCCTACTCTTCTATTAAAGATCGATAATAAATAAATATATTGTATCTGTAAAGTACCTATTTGAAATTCAAATAAATAATTAGGTAATATAAAAAAATGTGTTTCATAATTTTGTTGAAACATAATTAGGGGTCGTCCATTAATCACGTGATGTTTTTAGCAACTTTTTAACCCCCCGCCCTCCCCCCCTGGTGATATGTGGTGAGATTTTAAACTACCCCCCCCCCTCCATACCCAAAATCACGTGTATTTTTTTAGTACAAAGTATATTGAAATTTTCAGAATATTATCTTTAAATGTAGGTATAATAAATACATGTGATATCTCATTATACCCTCCCCCCTTTGTGATATTTCGTGATTTTTTTCCGAACCCCCCCCCCCCCCGCTTTTGAGCCTCACGTGATTAATGGACGACCCATGGACGACAATGGAAAATGTCAATATCTCTAAGGGCATTATAAGTTTGGCAGATACGCCCGAACAAGGAGTTTTGGGCGTTTTTCGATTTAAAATGTTGTATATGAAATAATGTGTTCGATCTGGTATTGCGTTCAGGGCAACGAAATGCAATTTTTTCTAACAAGGCTGGCGAGTCAAATTTAATATCTATTAATAAAATGAAACAATGCAACTTTGTATAAACCACTTATAAAATGTGCAAATCCGACCGGTTTCGGAACAAACGTTCCTTCGTCAGGGAAAGCTTATACTAATTTGACAGTTTAGAACAATGTTTTATTATGGTAGGGGTGGAGCCGTTGTTAGTTAATAATGTAGATTGGGTGGGTAGGTATTAGTGTAGAGTGGGTGGGTAGGGGAACAAATCCATGATTGGGCTATATGACAATATTTTTTGTTTGTTGATAATAGATTCATTATTTTTAAGGGATTTTTTAATTTCCAAAGCTTCTAAGTTATCTAAACGTTTTCCTTTATGATTAATATTAAGAATATTTATCCCTGTGTTTTTTTCAAAACTATGGTTATTTTCAATGATATGGTTAGCGAACTCAGAAAAATTATTATTTTTAAGACACCTTAAATGTTCTTTGATTCTGATTTCAAAATTACGAGTTGTTTTTCCAATATAAAATGAGGGACAATCATTGCATTTGAGTTTATATATTCCGGAATCAGTCAATTTATGGTCTTTATCTTTAGTATTTCTCAAAAAATTACCGATATTATTTCTTGTATAAAACGCTGGTTTAATATTAGAAGGGAAATTTTTGCAACATTGAACTGAAAAATTATTAATATACAAAATTTTACGCCATTCTTTATCAATAATATTATTAGAATTGTATAGATATTTATTTTTTGAAATTTTGCTAAGTTTTCGGATTTGCACATTTTATAAGTGGTTTATACAAAGTTGCATTGTTTCATTTTATTATAATGGATAACCACAAAGTAATAGCTACATTCAAAAATATTAATATCTATTACCTGCAATGCCTGTGTTGTAAGTAAAAATAAATAAGCATGGTTAGGTTAAGTGTGAGTAAATTCGAACATTCTCACTTTTGGTCATTTTGCAGTTCATGAAAAAAATCCTTAATAAATTCCATATTACGACATCTCTACATATTATAAATTAAAGTCCTCCGCCATGTCTGTCTGTTCGTGTAAACTTAAAATCTAATGAATGGTTTTTCATGCGGTTTTTACCAATAAAGAGTGATTTATGAGGAAGGTTTAGGTATATAATTTTTCAAGGTTTTGTGTAAATTGGTTGAAATATATAATACTATTTAAAGGAGAATGTCTTGGCAAGCGGGTGGTGTGGATTTTATCAGTAGATGGCATTGTATTTCGTTAGCCACAGCACGCGTGGCCGGGTCAGCTAGTTAACTATAAATTTCTAGGGCGCATTTTTGTGATACTTCACTTCTAGAAGTGTGCTACAACCGTTATGTTCCGATTTTAACAATTATCTGCAGTATTATGGTATCTGCCATCTGAAACAGTTAATTATAATTATAAGTACGAAACAGAGTGGAAATCCCACGACACATTCAGCTCTGCAATGATACCACGTCGCAGGACCAATTCAATTTGTTGGCCAATCAACTTAGTGGGTCCGGGAGAAAATGAAACAAACTCTTGACAATTTGCTAAATTAAAAGCACTGGATGGAACGACGTACGATATACGGTACGCCCTCTATGTCAAAGAAATCTAAGCACGTTATCGGATTGTTTCATTACGGAAACGTTCGAATTCCACGGTGGTACGGGCAGTACAAAACTTCAGTGCAATGGAGAAAATACTCTTCGCTGTTTTACTAGTTTCACAAATTATTATCAGGTACGTTTCCTTATAGAAAAAAATAATATTTAGTCCTTATTTGCTATTTTTAATATCTTTCTATAGCTATAATGCCTCTCATTAATTATATTACAATTACAATTTAAATTACAATTACAATTACAATTACAATTACAATTACAATTTCAATTACAATTACAATTACAATTACAATTACAATTACAATTACAATTACAATTACAATTACAATTACAATTACAATTACAATTACAATTACAATTACAATTACAATTACAATTACAATTACAATTTTTACGCACCAGATTTAAATGTCCGGGTTTAATTTTCCCCACAGGAAAACTAAACCCTTTCACACACTTCCCAAATGATCATCTGGTCAATCCACGTTATGCAATTGCACTATATGTATTATAATTACAAAACAATACAAGAACAACATGTCAACCTACCAGAGACCAGATGGGAAAATAATTCACCGACTCCAGATATTTTCATATCAGAGGGTTCGGCTCTGTGGAATTCCTAATTGAACCTATAAATCCTACTGATCCCTCAATATAAATATTTAAAAAATCTTTTGTAATCCTACATGTATTTAAAATTACCGATTTTTGCATTTTTGAATATAAATTCTTTGACAAATCTAATACGCCTAAATTTTGAATCAGAGACCTAGGTATAATGCCAGTAGCCGAAATAACAAATGGTAATATTTTTATATTCCGAGAATGCCAAATTCTTTTAATCTCATTTCCTAAATCTGTGTATTTTCTAATTTTTTCAGAAACAGTTTTTTGAATATTACAGGAATTTGGAATAGCTACATCAATGATATAAGTTATTTTTTTAATTTTGTCATGTAAAACTATATCAGGTCTATTATGACTAATTGTTCTGTCTGTTAGTATAGTTTTATCATAATATATTTTATAAAATTCATTTTCTAAAAATGAATTTGGTTCATATTCATAATATGGTACTATATTAGGGCAGTCAATCAAGTTATGTTTAATTACCAAACTTTGGTGGATTATTTTTAAAACCTGATTGTGCCTAAATGTATACTCGGACGGCGCTAATATAGAACATCCCGATATAATATGTTCTATAGTTTCCGGAAAAGCCAAACATTTTCTACATAAATCATCAATTTGATTTATATCTTTGATTATATGCTTCCTATAATTTTTAGTATTAATGACTCTATCTTGAATGGCAAGCATAAATCCTTCTATTTCTGCGCTCAACTCTCCAATACTCAACCATTTGTTTGACGAAAGTTTGTCAACATACGTTTGGTTGAGATAATTGAAGTGTTTTGCATGAATAATTTTATTTGACCAGGAATCTAATAATTCCTGGTTAGTATTTATAAGAATGTTGGCATTCTCGTCATATAAATTTAAAGGTGTAATGTTTCTATCTGCCTTACAAATTATTTTGTGCATTTCTGAGCTATTAGCTTTCCTATGGAAAAAATTTCTAAGCATTTCTACCTGATTGTGTTTCAAAGATGTTATTTTGACTATACCTCTACCTCCTAAATTTCTAGGTAAATTAATTCGTTCTATAGCTGAATTTGGATGATGGCAATTAAACTTTGTTAACGTAGTTCTAATTAATCGTTCTAAACTATCTAAATCTGTATTGGACCATTTAATTATGCCAAATGAGTACGTTAATAAAGGTATTGCCCAAGTATTTATTGCTTTTACTAAATTTTTAGCAGATAGATTGCATTTTAAAAATTTTCTGATCCTAGTTTGAAATTTAATCCTAATATCATTTTTAATACTAGTGTGATCTAATCTATTCGATTGCGGGTATCCTAAATATTTATAAACCTCATCCCCTTTCATACTTTTAATTTTGAAATTTCTAAATATACCCTCGTCTCCATCTACAATTTTGCCTTTCTCTATATGGATCGTTTTACATTTATCTAAACCAAAAGTCATTTTAATATCATCTGAAAAAATTTTAACTACCTTAATCATTTTTTCTAAATTTGATTCAGAATTTGAAAATAATTTTTAATTTATATAATTTTTAATTTATATATTTTTAATTTAAAATAATTTTAATTAATCAAATACAATTTCAATTTCAGTCACAATTACAATTTTAGTTTTTGTTTTTGTAAAGTGTCGTGTAAGTGCCTTTATTGTAGTGTGTCGGTAGTACACGGCAAATGAGGAGAGTATAAGTAAATTGGTACTGGTTTTTATTAGGTAGCTGCTCGTAAGCAAACAAGGACAATTCTCGCAAGCGTGCTATCTCGCTTGCACCCATACACTGTCATACATAAATCACAGTTTTCTTTAAATATATTACGGAAAAATCACAGATAGACTGAATTCTCTACAAAGCAGTTCCAATTTAGAAAAATGCATTTAAAATAGTTCATTAAAAATATTAAGTAGGTATTTTATCACTAGTCTGAATTCTCCAAACATATAGTTCCAATTTTGAAATTTTGTAAATGACACAAAAGCAAATCTTAGGTCTAGAGTTCATTGACATGGAGTTACAGATAAATAGATGGAGTCAGAACCGAAATTATTAGTTAACTATATTAATTTATACCTGAAAAAAACAAGGCACTGAGCGCGATGCATAAAAAGGTATTCATTTTTAAAGACGATTTTTACCAGGATTTCTATAATCTGTCTCTTACCGAAGGATGAATCAGATTTGGGAAGACAAATAATATTCTAATCATATTCTTGTACTATTGTGCAGCCCATCATATTTTTTTCTTTTGCTTTCCCAAACACGCTTTTTAAAGAACATATTATATATTATTTTTTAAGGGAGGAATGCAGATCCCGCCAATGTGTGGGATTTTAATAAAAATGCACTTTCTAGATGAGAAAAGTATGGAAAAGTTGAATAAAATATGATGAATAAAATGACAATTCGTGAACTTATACTACGCCATTTTGTTACTATTATGTTGGTATCTCAGACTTGCTATTAACGAAGGTTGATACGATTGTAGCCGACTTCATGTGATAGATGAGACGCGTAATTATGAAATTTTTCTAGCGGACTTTTTTTCAACGATTTTTTAAACTGTTTATCACCTTCCAAATTAAAGTAACCTAACCTAAGACTACGCTAAACATGGTTTGTGTAAAATGGTTTATGCCCCTTTATAACGCCTACTCACGTCAATGCAAGAAAAACATCCCAGTTTTCAAATAGTTTAGCGGCTACGCTAGGTTTGTGTAACATGATTTATGTAACATGGTTTGTGCCCCTTTATAACGCCTACTCGCGTCAACGCAAGAAAAACATCCCAGTTTTCTAGTAGTTTAGCGGCTACGCCAGGTTTGTGTAACGTGGTTTGTGACCATTAATAATTCTGTTTTTCATAATTACGCGCCTTATTATATATCACACGAAGTTGGCTACAATCGTATCAACCTTCGTTAATAGCAAGTCTGAGATACCAACATAATAGTAACAAAATGGCGTAGTATAAGTTCACGAAGTGTCATTTTATTCATTCTTTAAACGACTGCATCTCCCTCAATTTTGCCAAGCGCACCTTAATTTCTTTTTTATTCAACTTTTCTCATCTAGAAAGTGCATTTTTATTAAAATCCCCCACATTGGCGGGATCTGCATTTCACCCTTTTTTAAATATATACCAGGATGAAATAATAGTCATTTTTGTTTTGAAGAGTTTTATTTTTCAATGTACATTTGTTTTTTGTTTTGAAGAGTTTTATTTTTCAATGTACATTTGTTTTTTGTTTTGAAGAGTTTTATTTTTCAATGTACATTTGTTTTCTTTGAAAATTCAAACTCTTCAAAACAAAAATGTCCAGAAATTGTTATATAGTTAATGCACAAGAAGTACAAAAAAAATTGTGAAATAATACTATTTCCAGTAACATGGGTTTCCAATTACACCCTCAGCTTGCAAACAGTATCTTAATTTCTCTAATAAACAATAAACAGTGTTAATCTCAAGTGACCTCCCATGGTCCTGTATATTTTCAGCCTATACAGAATATAAATTAAACAACATAACATGTCTTCGCATCACGTTCATTGGTCAAATACTAGTACATTGCACATGTAGTTTTGAATTAGAGATCGACCAACCTGTGGATAAAATCTGTCAGCCGTAAGTTTTTAAAATAGTTTGTCTACTTTGTGGTTAGAAGTAAAGTTGTATAAATACATTATAAAATTGTACAAGGTCTTTCGGATGATTTTTCACAAAAAGGGCACTACACAAATGATTCAAATATTTGTATTACGATTTAGATATTTCTTTAGTTGGTCACTGAAATTTTGATTACAAATTTATTTACAATATCTCCTGCGAAAAAAAATTTCCTAAAATCTTTCTTAAAAACTCACGCACATTTTGAGTTTTGAGCACTTGGTGAGATTTACTCTTCAGTAGATACTGTTCATTCACAAATTAAGTTAAAATAAGTAAGATAATGTAACCTTTTTTTTGTTTTTCTGTATTTGAAATTTTTATAAAGATGTACGTACATTTTTTCATACACCTAGTAGGAAAATATAAAAAAAATACAATTTACGAAGTACAGTAACATTTACAAATGTATTTAAAAAGAATACTTAATAAAAAAGATAACTAGACAAAAATACATTATATAAGAAAAAGATATAAGAATAATATAGATAAGTAATCAAAAAATATTTTTTACATATAATGCACATGTATTTTATATATTTTTGTATCATTGTTCATGAATAAATTTTTTTTTTCCTTTGCTAAACTGTGGTTAACCTGTGTTTATCCGCCTTTTTAACTCGAGCTTTGCTCTTAAAAAGAGTGTAATACGTATTATTTAATGTATTTTAATAGAAAAACTTTATTTCTTGTATATAAACATGTAATTGATACCATTATATTATATTAAAAAAAAAAAAAAAAATGTCCTACGAAAAGTGCTGAGACTTGAGGCTTCCTTTACGGCATTTGGCAGACTGTTAAATATTTTTTGCCCTTTATAAAGCGCGCTATTTTGAAAGACGAAAGTTTTGTTTTGGGAAGCCTAAAGTCTCCGCGTCTTCTCGTAGGATAATTATTGCGAACATTTTCTTGAAACATAATATTACTCTGCAGATAATTTGGAAGCATATTATTTTGAAGTTTGTACGTCATTGTTAATGCATTATAATATAATATTATTATAATGTAAAACAACATATAATATTTTATATGTTGTTTTGTTGTCATCATATTTAAATTTGGTAACATAATTTTAACTCTAGTAAAAATGTTCAATTTTAAAATCATCCTCATCCCCCTATTTTGTATAACCTTTAGTTTATTATTTTGGGCTTCGTTCATAAATTATTGTTCTAGTGTTTTATTTTTATTTTTTATTCCTATGTTACGAAGCTCAACCTAAATAAAATTAGAATCGTGGCAGGAAACGTTCACATATTTATGAGTTTGATTTTTCTTCGCTATTTCTAAAATGTTTGTAATACTACTAACATTAGAAAATAAAGCAGAAAGATGCACAATATTCATCATACAAAACAGTCTTTGAATTCCGATATTCCCTCAGAGATGTGGTTGTCAGTCTCTTCACCTTCCGGGGTTTTCCCGTGTCACAAGAATTCAGGTTGTCAGCTCCTCGGGGCGAAAAGTTCCCAGAAGAAAATGCATCGGACTCGGAACGACACTAACATGACTGATGCTTGAAGCTGGGGAAACATCGTGGACGTTCTCAATTCTGAGTTCTCCTTTGCAACGGATGATGATTTCAAAGGATGGTTCGTTTAACGTTCGAGATTCAGCATTGAACGTTCTACTAATGAACGCCAATCTTTTATCTGCTACATACAATGTTACTTTGTAAATAGAGAAACAAAGCTCATTGAGATCACTGTAGAGCATGTTTAATATTGATATCTTGACTACGATTCTCGACTACGATTATCGACTACAATCCTCGACTACGGTCGCGGGATTGTATTTCCGTCGCACAAAGATATATTTTTTTCAATTTTATTGGACGTTAAAAAACTTTTGAAGGTTATCCCCATGCAGGGTATTGAGGTACGTACTTGACTTACTTTAACCAGTGATTCCTGACATTACTTGGAGTAAAAAATGTAAATGAAATTTTGGTCTTCGGTGACTTTTTGGTGGTCGTTTTTTTTCCAATTCACGGCTCATCCCATTTCCAGCCGAGTAATCAACCAATCCCCCACCCGCCTAGCCACCACCCCGAGACCGAAATTTCATTTTCATTTTAACTCAAAATAATGTCAGGAATCATTGGTTAAATAAAGTATGCCAAGTACGTCTCTTAATACCCTTTATATTATTGAAGGAAGTGATATTACTACTATATTCACTACGTTTGGTGTCTTAGCAGGGGTGCCCGGGTTTATGGGGTGAGGTTTATCCAGGTCTTGAAGGCGATGCGTCTTTCTACCTGACGTTTGGCGGGCAGGATCAAGATAGGGAGGGCTTTTATCCTCTTAAGCCGGAATCTCTCGACCCATCGCCTTGCACCGCGGTTGCAGGGATGAATTCGTACGTCCGTCACTCTTATTTCCTTCCATACGTCCGTCACCCCTCACACTTATTTCCTTTCGTACGTCCGTCACCCATCACACTTATTTCCTTCCAGAACTTCCATCTCTTTACTTTCCTTAAAAACCCGTCTACACAGTATCACCTAAGATGACATAGGCCCCGAGGGAAATTATTTTCCTCAGGGCCTCCTGTATGGAGCTAATGTAAAAAAAATCTAAACGAAATATGAAAAAGAACAACACACAGAAAAATAAAAAGGTAACGAAATCGAACCCTGAATCTTTTGTCTTAATGGGGCTAAGGCATTAACCAACTTGGCCATTGACCAACGTCTTTATATTTGTCGATCTCATATTTCAAATTCAGAACTAATAACATTTTATTCAAATATTTTTTCCCACGTGCGACTGTTTATTTTTCTGTATTGTTATTTTTTATGTTTCGTTTAGATTTATTAGTAACATTATCTTCTTCAATGATTTTTCGTTTAATTAATACGTGTTATTTGATTTTTTATTTAAATAATTGATAATATTAAACGAAATCAAGTCACTTTGTATATGTCGTACGCCGATCGTAAAATCAGGCAGATCATGATGCGCCTCGTCACATCATGTTCTGGCGCACCGTGAAGTGGCGGCAGATCGTGGTGTACCTGAGGCGCATCACGATCTACCTGATTTTACATATACACCACCTATTTAATCAAAATTATCAACATGTTTGGAGAACACTGGTTCCTTCGTCAGGATAAAATTAAAATTAACAAAAATGACAAAATGAAAATTTTATCCTGAAGAAGGAACCATTGGTTTCAAAATATACGGAACGGGCACTGTATTCGCCAGTGACACAAACGATGTAGTGGGAAGGGACCGGCTGGACGCTTCGACGCCTAGGGAGAAAGGTGGAAAAAAGAGAAGAAGGGGTAAAAATGGGGAAAGAAAAAGAGAAAAGGGAAAAATGGGGAAGGGAAGAAATGTTAAAAATGGGGAAAGAAAGGATGAAAACGGAAAAATTGGGAAAATAGGAGAAAAGATGAAAAAGGAAAAATGGGGAAAATAGGAGAAAGGGAGAAATGGAAAAACGATTAATTGGCGAAAAGAAACATGATAGGGATGGATAGGAAGGAATATGTGACAATCAAGCTACAAGCACAGAGTCTATGATATATGTAAATGTATGTAAGTAAGTGTAGCTATGAATTGTGTAAACGCTTAACCAATAGCATCGTTTATGTCTATGTGAACTAACCAGTATATTTTGTTATTAGTTTTTGGGGTATTATGCCGTGTTGCGCTACCTATTAAGAAGGAGGTAGCGCAACACGGCATAATACCCCAAAAACTAATAAAATAATTTTTGGCCGTGAAAATCTAAAATCGTATCTAACCAGTATATGTACATGGTCAAGCAGATTTCTCCCTTGCTAAGCCTGGAATGCATTATTTTTTTTATTTTATATAACATACTTTGACAGCAGATTGTTTTGTTTTCACTAGTTTTAATCCTTTGTTTATTAATAAAATGGAATTTCTAGAATTCTTCTATTTTCTAATTAGCCAGCGTATTAATTTTATACATAAAAATCTAAAAATGTTTGTATGTCCGCTACGCGTTGCTAAACCATTCATCCGATTGCGATGAAACTTTGGGCATTTGGTGTGCGCATGCCCGCGATTGTTTCTATATACAATAGTGAGCTCTGGCATCATGAAATTACGCGTAGCTAAACCGTTCATCCAATTGCGATGAAACTTTGGGGATTTGATGTGTGCATGACCGCGATTGTTTCTGTATACAATAGTGAGCTATGGCATCATGAAATTACGTATTGCTAAACCGTTCATCCGATTGCAATGAAACTTCGGGGATTTGTAGGGAGGAGTGGGGAGGGGGAGCGGGAGGGTGGAGTGGGGAGGAGTGAGTTGGCAGGGGAGGGGCGGAGATGAGGAAAGGTGGAGGGGGGGGGTTGGGGTGTGAGAAGAGGGAGGGTGGAGGGGGTGGGAGGAGGGTGGAGGGTGTCGGGGCGGGAAAGGGGGGGGAGGGGGAAGGGGAAAAGGGGAACTCGGAAGAGTGCGGAGGGGAGGGGAAGGGGGGGAACTTTGGAGCGGGGAGGGGATAGTTATCTTATAAAACCCTTCTCTTTTTGATATAACAACCAATTTTCAACGACATCTCTTAACGCAATCTGTTTTTTTTTCTATATTTATTTAGCGTCGTCTCACCGAAGAATTTCTTATTTGTTTTTGTTTTCATAGCAGGAAATATGACTTCTTATATTATTTTCATTTTGGAACAAATGAGCCGATTCTCTAGAAAAGTTTCATATGGCGTAAGGTTCGATATGAGTTGCCTCTCGTATAAGCGAGTGCAAATTTGAAAAGCGTTATGTGTATTCGTGTCTCTTTATTAAATTTTGCGTTGCCAAATGTGATTGTCTCAGGAATACTCCTCAGAGGAATTTCTCAATATGAAGATATTGGAGGCGTTAGCCATATCTACAATCTACCATATTACTATACTGTACTATATGGCAGCAGAAAAGCGTAAATAATATTTTTGTGCGGGGTGTTTTCCTCTCTTCTGATTATTGACTCATGTCGGAGGGAGCACTTCCAGGTAGGTCGTTATTATCATAAGTTTTAGTATTACAAAAACCTTACAAAACTAGCTTATCAGTTGTAATTCAATTCAACTTGCAATCCTTCAAAGAAGGGAAATGTTTCCATTGGTTTAACGGACATGTGTAAAAACTTAATTAGAAAATTATTATATAATGAATAACAGATCACTTTGTATAAACCACTATATTATAAAACAATATCTACATGTTTCAATAACAATGTTATCTTCATCGGGATGTGTTAATATAAAGAAAAATAAATGACAAACAAGTAAAGACAAATTAGAATAAATTATAACGTAGACAAAATATTAAAAAGTAGAGGTGATTAATTAGTTACAAATCATTAAAATAGTTATACAAAATTAAATATAAAAATTATTTAAGGAAAAATAAAATTGCATTTAGATAATAAAAACCTTTTAAGAACAAATAATTAAAATAATTAGTCTAAATCAAAAATCAATAATTATAATTAATTGTAAGTATTAATAAGAAAATAAATGTAAAAGATGGCTATTTAAAAAAAATATTGGTTATTTATAATATTTAATTTATTATTAATTCTTTTTTTAATTTCTAAAATTTCTAAATTATCCAATTGTATGCCCGTAGTGTTAGTATGTAAAATTTTAAGACCTGTATTAATATCAAAAGAATGACTTATTAAAATATGGTTGGCAAATTCAGAATAATTATTATTATTTAAACATCTTATATGTTCCTGAACTCTAATGTTAAAATTTTTAGAAGTTTTTCCAATATAAAAAAGTTACAATCATTACAAATTAATTTATAAACCCCAGATTTGTTCAAAAAATCACCTTTATCCTTATTATTTAATATATAATTTTTTAATTTGTTATTTGTATAAAAAGCTGGCTGTACATTATTTGGCATGTTTTAATTATTAAATTTCAAATGTTATTATTTAAAAATAAATGTTTTCTCCAATTATTATAATTTTCAACAACATGTGGATAAACAAAAGATCTAAAAAACTTTTTCTTATATTTTTTGTTTAACATATTGTCTATTAATTTTGAATTATAACAGTTATTAATTGCAATTTGTTTAATAGTATTTAATTCTGTTTTAAAATTACTTAAAGATATTATTAAATTATTTTTGAAATTACTCAAATTATAAAATTAATGATGCCACAAAGTAATTTTGCGAAGTTTGAAGAAGAAAATTATTATTTCAAATTAAAAACTGTCTTTAACCAACACCTCTGCCATAGGTCACTCCAAGTGGTTCGCTACGTTTGGTGACTTAGCAGGGGTGCCCGGGTTCATGGGGTGAATATTGTCCGGGTCTTGACGGCAGATGCGTCAGCCCACCTGCAGCGTGGCCGGCCGGATAGAGAGAGAATGGTCGAGGGAAGCCTTTCCTTAAAAATATCCTCCACACAGCATCTCCTAAGATGACATAGTCCTTAAGGGAAATTGTTTTCCTCAGCGCCTCCTGTGTGGAGCTAACGAAAAAAATGTCTCACCGGCCCAGGAACAAAAATTATCGGTTTCATTATATTATTGGTGTTTCATTATTAGCCGGCGAAATTATTGGACGTGTCGTCATTTTCATACCATGGCGTTACACTTAAACATGAAAATTGAAGAAGACGCTCTTGAAACAATGTCAGCCCATTAAAAAGGCGAAAAATACCAAACGATAAAAAAATCACTTAGGACTTAACCTTAACATTTGAATTCATCCGGACATCATTAGCACAAAACAGAAAAACCGTTTGCTTCAATTATTGAAATCTCGTGAGCGATATCGCCAAATTCGCACAACCTAAATTCGTGTAAGTCACAATTACAACTATTACAATTTGAGAGGTAAAGGAATAATATTTTTTATTTATTTTATGATATCTCGACCCATCGCCTGGTACAACAGTTGGAAGTATGAATACATATGTCCGTCACTCCTGGACGCACTGACCCCCAGATTCTTACCCACACCTCATATACTTTTCCTTCCTAGAACTTCCTCTCCATCCTTTCCTAAAAAACCCTCCACACAGCATCCCTGAAGATTGACAGAAATTATTTTCCTCAGGGCCTCCGATGTGGAACTAAATTTAAAAAAATGGAGTACCGTACAAGCATCCAAACTGCTCCCAAACCTCTAAAGCGAGTCTGCCTATGGCATCCCCAATTGGGGTATGTTGTGAGGCTTAAGATGGTGGGGAGGGGTAGGAAAAGAGGAAAGTGGGGAAGATACTTTTTTTATAGTGATACCTCACAAGAGTCTCAGCTGCTCCCGTCTGGAGCCAGTGAGACTTTGGCATCCCCAATTGGGGTATGTTGTGAGGCTGAAGGTAGTGGGGAAGTACCTGGCTATTCCGATCTAGTCACCAAACACGGCTAATGCCATTTCAAGCAATGTTTCAATTCTGAATGGTGGTCTTACACCAGGGCTATACTGAGAGTATCTTCCACTCTGGAACGTGCGGCAAATATACTATATATTATTTTAAATGAATAAATTGTGAAATAACACAAATTAATCAAATGAAATTTATTTGCCACGCGGGGATTCGATTCCGCGACCTTCGGAATGCGAGTCAAGAACCTTACCGCTGGCTACGCCGGCCGTCAATCCTTACTTGCTAAGATCTGGAGACCAAACACAGCTAAAGCCATTTTAAGCAACGTTTCTATTCTGAATGGTATTCTTACTCCAGGGTGATGCTGAAAGTAAATATCACTCGGAATTTTGCCGCAAATATGCTATGAATTATTTTTTTATGAATAAATTGTGAAATAATACAAATTAATCAAATTAAATTTTTTTGCACACCCACGACCTCTGGAATAATAAAGGCGGATCTTAACCGATCAACCACGGAGGCCGTCCATCTACAATAAAGCTTTTTTAAACTTTCATTTCATTTGTTGATTGTTTGATTTTCATCACACAAACTTAAATGGTTTTTTTATGACTGTAAGTCCCAATAAATCCGTCGGATATTTTAATTAACTAGTTTGATTCGTTAATAATGTTTATGGCAACATTTGATCCCTGTGCAGAAGGCAAATGGAAAAGCATTATCATTAGGCTGCACACGTTCCACTCATTATTCCTAATTTAAAACCAGAATCGCACAAATAAAAGCACAAAAAGCGCTGCTGAAAACGAAAAAGCGAAATATGTTTATCCCATACCTTTTATGTTTAAAAAGGTACAAGGAGGTACAAGGGTCGATACTGCCACTGTTGTGACGGGTTCAAACGATGGATATTGTAAATAGGGAGGATTAAAGCAAAGCCTTTCAATCTGTCGTCGTAAAAATACTTAATTTAATATGGTCCTTACATATGAAATTGGCGTTTTGAATGGGAGGAACATAAAGTCGATTTTTTTAAATATAATATATTTATTTAATCAAAGTATGTACCATTGCTATCTATGCACTTTTGCCATCACATAGGTAGTTCATCGATCCCTTTACTAAAAAAAACCATTCGGACGGGAATCAATAAAATCTTTGAAGGCGGTTTGGACTGCCCCATCGGACCCATCGGAGTTGAATTTTTCCCTTGCAAGAAGTTATCCAAATTTCGAAAAAAATGGTAATCTGTTGGGGCACAGTCCGGAGAGTACGGTGGATGTCTTAGACATTCCAATTAAAGCTCCTCTAATTTGGTAGCCGTCTGTTGTGCAGTGTGTGGTCTAGCGTTCAACGCGCGTTTGTTAATTTGCTTCACTCAATTCGTGAGGTACCCACCTTTCAAGCTTTTTTACCTTCCCAATTTGCTTCAAGTGGATTAAAACAGTTTTATAGTTTAACTCGGACATGGTTTGCGATGGATCCGCTTCCACAATAGCCTTCAATTCTTCATTATCAACTTTGGTCTCCGGCCGTCCACGGGGCTTGTTCTGCAAGGTCGAAATTTCCAGAACGAAAACGTTGGAACCAAAAACGCACTGTGTTTTCTTTTGCGGCACCGTCGCCATACACATCATTAATCCTTCGAACCATTTCTGCAGCACTGGTGCCACGGTGGAACTCGTACTCGTAAATAACGCGATATTTCAAGTTTTCCATTTTGTAAACTAAGTGACGCAAAGAAAAAAAACAAGTAACGAAAAAACAAATGAATTATAATTTTCGAAACACAAATACATGAGTAAATAGCTGTATAAATTTGAATTTGGAATTCCTAACCAAAGAGAAGATATTTGAAATCAAAGTTGCCAGTACGGCAAAACGCCAATAACATATTTAAGAAATTTTAGAAGCATTACGCAATTTTTTTAACATTATTTCTACACAGGAGGCCCGAAGGAAAAAAAATCGTATGTAATTCTTTGGAATCTGTGTGGAATGTCTTTTTAGGCAAAGGGTGGAGAGAAAGTTCTGGAAAGGAAAAAGGTATGAGGGGTGGGTAGGAATTTAGAGATCAATGTGTTCAGGAGTGACTTCCTACTGCGGTTCAAGGCGATATGGATTGAGAGTGTCCGGCTGGAGAGATCAAAATATCCCTCAACCTGCCTCTCCCAATCAGTAGGTGGGCAAAAGCACCCGTTGCCAAGATCTAGACACGAACCCGGGCACCCATGCTAAGTCACCAGACGTAGCGCACCACTTGAGGTAACCTATGGCATGGGTGTTGAAAAAATTAGGCCACTAGAGCAAGGATGGTCTAACCCAAACTTGTGCGAAACCAAGTTAATGGCCTACTATTAGGGATCTTCACTGATTGGTGACCTTTACTAACATGAGATTTTAAATATATATTAATTTCAGTTGTGATTCTGTTTGTTACATTAGTTCAATGAACTTTTGTTTTCAATTTAAGTATCGTCATTTTCAAAAATGATGATAAGTGTTAGTTTTGAGATTTCAGAAAAGTTTTAAACTAGTTACCTAATATATAATATTTTTAAAAGAAAATTATTTTAATTGTCATTGTTAAAATTGGAACTGATTTGTCGAGAATTCAGACTCTCCTCACTTAGATGAGACAAAGCGAAAATATTGGTTCCCCTTTTTTATCTTCAATCAGTCCAATTTGACATCCAACGCTCCCAACACTCTAATGCCGATCCATCGGAAATCAACGAATCGGTACTCGCGCATTGCTGCTCGCGTGATAATAGTGTATTAATACGCAATTACGCCTCTATGATTATCCCGTGATTTTTCACGGGTAATGTGTTCATCACCTCAATTTCATTCTCAATTTGGGAGGCGGGTATCGGTACCGCCGCCCCGGGAACCATTTATTGGATGACCAACACCTCTGCCATCGGTCACCCCAAGTGGTTCGCTACGTTTGGTGACTTAGCAGGGATGCCCGGGTTCATTGAGTTAGGTTTATCGGGGTCTTAGCAAGCGGACGCGTCTGCCCACCAGCTTCTCGGCAGGCGGCCGGATCGAGAGAGAATGGTTGAGGCAGTCCCTTTAACTTCTTCAGCCGTACTCTCTCGGAATATCGGCTTTCACTGCAGTGGGAAGGATGGATTCATACATCCGTCACTCCTGGACACGCTGACCCCCGGATCCCTACCCACCACTCATACTCTTTTCCTTCTCAAAACTTCCTCTCCTTCCTTTCCTAAAAAACCTTCCACAAAGCATCCTCAAAGATGACGTAGGCCCCTGAGGGGAATTATTGTCCTCAGGGCCTCCTGTGTGGAGCTAATGAAAAAAAAAATTAAAAGAATCATCCCTAGTCGCCTGTAACCACATCAGAAGAAAAAAGTTAGCAGGTTGTAGTTTTCGACTTCTCTCTTGTCACCAATCTTGGAAATAAGACTGACCTGAGACGGTTTTCATATCAAGGTGAACTTAGAAGTCAAAATACTAGTGTTAAATATACAACAAAAGGATAAATTTACCATTGGCTCCATGCTAATGCTATTACTGGAAGGAATTCCAATCGATCTTCTGGTCTTCTCAATCTTCAACTTACGGATGCAGACTTTATCTCTTCTTTTTTTTATTTGTTAGGCCAACGGTTTTATAATATTTTTGCAAAGTCTTTAGCAGTCGTGTACCAATATGTCTCTTTTATTTTTATTTTTATAAATTATAAGTAAAATTTACTTTATTAATACCAAAGTTCCGAAGTCTAAAATCCAGTGTCGCACCCCAATGATGACCCGCCCCCACCGGGCGAGTTAATACGAATTTATTGAAACAATAAAAATGCAGTTTTATAGCCGTTTTGTGCGACCGTTTTCCGATACGGGCGTGTTCTGCCTAAAATGACACTACCTTTTTTGCTGCTTCATGTGTACATTTAAATTTGGAATCCTTCTACGTACTTGATAATTATATGAACATATATAAGAACAAAAAAGAAGTTTGTCATCAAATGAAATTGGTAGGTATGTATTTTTCAATCTTCCGTAAACACATTTTTTTGGAAGGTTAATACTAATAAGTGTAATAAATTAATAATTTTTATTTAAAAAAAAATTTTTGCTTTAAAAATAAATTTTTATTTCCAAATATTACCCAATTTTTAACACATAAATTTAGTATTATGAGTAGGGACTTGCGAGTTAAGTATTTTTATCTTATTTAACTGTGGACATTTTAAAGGTGATATTTGTTAACTACTAGCTGACCCGACAAACGTTCTTCTGCCATATTAATTATTTCTAGTGAATATTTTGGTTGTTAAATAAAAAATAACGAATGTATTGTAAGTGTGTGGGGAGGGATCTATGACAGAAAGAGTGGAGCGCTGTAGACGATGACCGCCGATAAAAACAAAAAAAAACACCAACAAAAAAGTGGGAAAATGAAATAAAGAAAATCAATATGAATTTCGAAGAGCAATTGAGTGTAAGATATTTTTTGTCCGTCCGTCTTTAGCCAACCCAAATAAGCTCGATGGTTTGCCCACGCGAGTACATGATGCCGAATGAAATATCAAAATGACGCGACGCTTCTCGTGAATGTCTTGCGCATGTATGGATGAAAGTTCGATGAGGCGGAAGTAGCACCATCTGTCATTCAACAACATAAATAATTTCATTCTGTTTGAAAAACGAAAGACGGTTAAATTTGTTCACACAAAAATACTAAAATCGCGATAAAAAAATGGGAGGTTGGGAGTAAGACAGTTAAAATTTGGGGTTATAGGTATTTTTTGATGCCAAATAAAAAAAAATACAAAAAAAAATTTTCAAAAAAATAGATTTTTTTTCTGGATAGGGACACCCTAATCATTTAGCGGTATAAAATATACTTTAAAACATATTCTCATACCCACCAAATATACATTTATAAAATCATAAAAATCAGTCCAGCGGATTCGGAGGAGTGCGACCACAAACACCGTGACACGAGATTTTTATAAATTACTCGTAGATTTTCAGGGATGACATCTACAATTTTCAAAGAAAATGAAAATTTTGATCAGGTGGACACATTTAATGGTATTTGGTAGGTAATGTAGAATAGGCCACTTGCATGGATTTCGTAACGACTTGGAAAAAATCGTGTGGATAGATTTTTTTACTAAGATTACGAAAATGTTTTAAATTTTTTTAGAAATGTACAGTTTTTTTATTTTTAAATAAATAAATCCATTATTTGGGCCCGTGACGTCACTACATGAATATGTCCCGGCTCCGAAAATGTTCCTATTAATTTTGTAAAATTCCACACTGATTAATTTTTTTCATATGGCAACACTTTGATTTCAGGCGAATTTTTGAATTTGACATTTAACGTTCACTAGATTTATTGTTTGTGCTCTGCGAACTTATCATTTGGTTTGACTTTTTGACAGATGTTATGAAGAGAACCCCGTACATTTTACGCTGTTAGTACGTGTTTTAGAGGTATAATGGTAGTGGTGCTAATTTTAACAAAATCAAATTTTATAATATTCTTATTTTATTTATTTATTTATTGCTTCTTCACAATTTATGTACATATATTTTTAGCATGTAATTATTAACCCCACTAGGGTTCGCCTGCATCGGGGTTAATAATTTCACAATTTAATAAAAATAACACATCGGTCATGCAAAACAGTTAAGAAAAAGCAAAATAATAAAATTTAAAAATAAAATGATAAACAGAGAAAATAATAAGTGATAAAAATATATCAGACAAAATGTTCTCATTCATTATATCATTAGTTCATACCATTTTCAACAATAGATAAAATTTAAAAAAATATATGTCCTTAGGTTTTTTTTTTAAATATGTGTAAAAAATTAAAAATAAAAAATGAAACAAAACAATGATTTATAAGCGATTACATTAGAGCGAATCTTTCTTATGCAATATTAAAGTGACTATCAAATAATTATGAAATAAATATGAAAGAAACCGTTTTCACATTTAAGTGACCGTTTTCATTAAAATATGATTGTATTTTATAGTGTAAGTGACACCTTAGAAATGCCATCCGTGTGATCTTTTAGTTTTGACAAAGTTATGGGATACAATAACCCATATATATTTATTTATTTGTTGTTTGTTTACCTTTTTAATTTAGGTGTTATTGTTTAAATTGAAATTTTGAACTTCATTTTGACTTGAGATTAACAATTTTATTTTCAACACAAAATAATGTGTTGAAAGACAATATTGTTACAATAATATTTCTCACAGAATGGGCCTCTACTGCACTATAGGAACAAATACATTATAACGTAAAACATGTAGAGTGACCATATGTTGAAATTAGCTTTGAAATAACTTTTTTTTTGCAAGTTGTTTAATCTATAATATTTAAAATTAGGTTCGGTTAGAAAATTAATATGTAATGGTAAGTTAATAAGAAAATAAAAAATAATATATTTACAGTAAATATACTGTAATAAATAATCAATACGCTATTAATTTAGAAATGACAATGTAGAAAAAATCAATTGGCAATCCTCGGCTAATACGAATAATTTAACCCTTTTTTTAAAAGTGCACAAGGAATTAGATGACTTAATATGTTCTGGAAGGCTATTAAATATGAGTGGAGCCTGATAGAAGTAATTTCTTTGACCAAAAGAAGATTTAGTTTGAATTGCCACAAAGTTAAGACCAGACCCAATTCTAGTAGTACGAATTTGCTGAGTTCTTTCTGCAATATTAATATTATTAAAAAATTTACAAAGTGTTTGTGTAATATACAGCTGTTTTACATTCATGACATTACATTCCTTATAAAGTATATGAGTTGGATATATAAACTTTTTCTTGAACATAACTTTAAGGATCAGTTTTTGGGCAATGTTAAGTGGTTCTATATAAGTCTTTTGGCAAGATCCCCAGCACACTATATTATAAGAAAGTAGAGACTGGATTATTGCAAAATAAACCGTCTTCAATTTTTCCTTGTCTAGTATATGTCTGAGTTCTTTAAAGATATAGGTAAGTCTCCTAGTATTATTTACCAACATATTAACATGATCGTTCCATCTTAAAAATTTATCTATTTTTACGCCAAGGTATTTGATGCTGACTACATTTTCTAAAGGGTTGCAGTTACAGGTTTGCAAACAAGTGTGTATTATTAAATTATGAGTGGCGGAAGGTTGACTTTTACTTGAAATGCTAAAAGTGATATATTTGGTTTTTTGTGTGTTCAAAGTTAAAATACTATTATTTAACCAACTATTTACCACTCTTAAACCTGTATTACATTTGTTGAATGTTTCATCCCAAGTTTTACCCTCAAATATTAAGGTAGTATCATCTGCAAAACTAACAATGTTACCACGAATATTCAGATTACATAAATCATTTATATATATTAGAAACAATATTGGCCCAAGCACACTACCTTGCGGGACTCCAAAGGAGATTGATTTACCATTGCTTAATATTTTATTTATCTCTACTTGCTGCGTTCTATCACTAAGATAAGATCTGAACCAACCCATTGCTGTACTATCAATGCCTAGAGATGATAATTTTTTAAGGAGCAATTCATGGGAAACTGTATCAAATGCTTTTGATAAGTCCAAAAACACCGCTAAAGCTTTGTTGCCATAATCCAGTGCGCTTATAACTTTGGTCAGTACCTTCAATACAGCATCACTCGTACCTTTATTCTCTCTGAAACCGAATTGATTGTCGGAGAGTATTTTGTGCTTTTCTAAGAATGAAACTAATCTTGACTTTACCAATCTCTCTATTACTTTTGAGAGAGTATTGAGCAAGGATATGGGTCGATAATTGTTAACATCTAGCTGATCTCCACCTTTGAAAAGAGGTATAACCTTAGCAATCTTACAATGAGAGGGAAACACGCCATTTTTAAAACTAATGTTAACAATATGTGATATGGGACCAGCCAATACAGAAACGTTTTGTTTATACACCATTGTACTTAAGCCATCAATACCACAGGAAAAAGACATTTTTAATTCATGTATCACTTTTGTAACTTCATAAATGTTAGTAGATTTAAATTCAAATGTGTCTCCTGTTACTTGAGTACTAGGTATAAAATTGTTTACAAGACACATTTCGGTAGTTTTGTTTGCGCTGCACAAATTTTTGGCGAATCTAGGACCAATATCGCTGAAGAAGTTATTTACGTGATTGGTGATTATATTTGGATTCTCCTCCATTGAGATAATATTGTTATTGATTTTTAATTTTTTTATAGACAATTGTTCCTTTCGTATATTTACAGCCTCCTTTATAATCTTCCACTGTTGTTTGGTATTTCCATTGACGTTATCCAATTTTCTTCTGTAATATGCTTGTTTTGTATATTTTATAATTTTTGTACACCAGTTTCTATATCTTTTGTAATAGTTCAGCAATTGAATATTATTTAACTCTTCTCGACATTTGTAGTGCAATTTGTCACGGGTTCTGAGGCATTTAATAATTCCATCATTTATCCAAGGTTTTAAGTACTTCATGTTATGTTTTTCACTTTGTACAGACGAACAATTTTTCACGTGCATTTTTAAACACTTTATAAAATTTTCAGCAGCTGAATTAACATCTTGAGATGATAGGACTGACTGCCATGATTCCTCCTTTAATCTGTCCTTCAAAAGATTGTTATCTATGACGGTTTTGATTTTCACATTATCCTTTGCTATTTTCTTTAGTGTAAAGCTCATAAATCTCAGCAATATCACATCATGATCTGTTATGTCAGTAGTGAAGACAGCTCCTTGTGGTTCGAATTTAGATTTCACCATAATGTGATCGATGCAGGTTGAACTGGTAGAAGAAACTCTTGTAGGTGAATTTATGATTGGTTTCAAACCATGAAAAGCCATAAGTGAGAGGTATTTCTGAGTTTTCATATCGCTCAAATCCAAAGTTATTATTATTATAATTTACAAGCACAAGTATTTTACATTGGATTTAGTAATATAGACGTTGAACATTATAATGATTTATGATCAATAAGATGGATCAAGGAAAAAATATTTATGAGATGTAATATTTTTGGTATGCCTCGTTATTCTCTTGTGCCATTTCTTGTGGAAAACGTTCTTTTTTTTTAAATGATTTTGGGCTTTGTAAGTATTGTTTTTTCGCACCTATAAAATTATGTCCCGTCTTTCCGGTTTATAAAAAATGGTCTGATTTTTCATTTATAAATTTTCAAAAAATCGCCAGGGTTTCAAATATACGATTTAAAAAAAATGTCTTAGAATTTAGAATATTTGCCTAAACTGGAATTTTTTTTTAAATGTGATGCAAGTGGCCTATTGTCCGAATGGAAATTGAATTGTCCAAATGGAAAAATTTTACCGTTTTTTCACTACGTAGTTGATTTATTGGACAAAATTTTTGTGGTGTTTTGACTTTGTTAATTGACGAAAAGTATACATTTTAACGATTTTTGCCATTTTTTACGGGTTTTAACGTTTTTCGACGTGTGTTGACATATTTAGATATTATTTGATGTACTCTTTTTTATAACGTTATTCTAGTAACCACGTTTTACAGTGCTTTACGTTTTTTTACCATATTTTTCTATGTTTTACTGGCTTGTTTGGCATGTTTTAATTTTACATTTAGAATGCGCGGTCTTAAAGAAAAAAACTTGCAAACAATATATGTCGATGTATGTATGTTTATGAAGTGTGCATTTCTTATTTAAATACATTTTTAAATATTTTTAAATAATTACAATAATTTTCCAGTTTCCTTGTCACCCTCCAACCCTCTATTCGCTGTTGTGTTTAATTTGTTTATGACACGCGATAGTTGCATGAATCTGCCAGCGGTACCAGCAGCAGCAGTGTAGTTGTGGCCACCTGGTTTATAGGGCGGCCCACCAGGCGGGGGCAGTGTGGGGGGCAGCCCTGTTATGACCAGAATTTATTGAATCACCATCCGCGTCAATATTCGCGCAGACAGGGTTGAACTTTTATTAGAAAGCTTTAAACACCAGCTTTCTGATTTTACATACATGCCGTTTAATTATTGAAACAATGTAATATTCGATAAAGATACATAAAGATAAAGACAGAAAGAAAAATAATAAAAAAAGATTGCAACAAAAATTTTATCTCGGAATCTCGAAAATTGAATCATTAGGGGGTATCTTCTTTATAAGTTGTGTTACATTTTTTTTATTAATTTGACATTTATTGAAATTTTAAAACACAATTTTTAATTTTAGTATTTATTTATTTACATTTATCAGATTTTTTAAATAGAGTAGTTTAAATACGATTCGTGAACATAGTTTTTATGCAAACACCAATAAAATTATGTAATAACATAAACTATCATGAAATTAAATGAAAACAAAACAAATTCTATTAATAACCAGGATTGCAGGTTGCAGGACTGAGGGGAAGGATAAACCACTCAAGAAATATTCTCATCATAGAATCCCGTCTAACTTCAGGATCGAGCATAGAAGAACATTGGAGAAAGACACTGGCTCCCACAATCTCAGATTAGATGGACTTATAACAGCACAATTAAAGATTTTATCATATTATGTTTATAAATACTTATTATCTTCTATTACTACTATTGCCTACTACTTTTATTATTTTTTATTTATTTATTTTATTTTTTATTATTATTTTTTTTTAATTCTCGAAATTTTATTTTACTATATTCTTCTTTTCTTTGCTTTCGTATTTACTGTCAATTTTGAATCTGTTCCATCTTTACTCTATTTTATAAATACCTATGTTTTCATTGTATGTACTTACACTCTATATGGGATGTGTGGGATTGCACTCACCTCCCCACACTCTGGAATAAAGATCATTATTATAATAATTATTCCTCATTATTTAAGTACATATGCGTACTTAAGGTGTAATAACATATAAATATATTATATATTATAATTCGTATTACTTCTATTTATTTTATACAATATTATAATTGATACTTTATGAATAAGCGTTAATTTTTCTGTCGAATTAAAATCAGAACCATAATCATTCGTAATGTTAAACTAGGTTTATTATCATCTCAGTCCTTAAACATAATAATTTCAACCTCCGAACAGAAAAAAATCGCGATATTTATAAAAATTATGGACATTTGGCATTGAAACTGAAAACTTTCAACTCAAAAACAATTTTTTAGACTCATTTAAATTGTACTAGAGGTATTTAGAAAAAATATAATCTATAATATAAATGTCTATGTAAATATATTTCACTGCTAGATACTATTGTTACAGAAAGTTCATTGTTACACATTCTAGGAGCGAATAACTCAAATTTATGATTATTAAATTGATTGTACCTTTCCTCATCCTTCTCCTCCCCTTTCCCATCCCAGCCCTGATACCCATTACCCAATATATCTTGGTATAGTTATAATCACAAACATATTGCTGTATAATGCATTATGTAACTATAGATTTAAAACGCAGCAGAAGCTTTTTATATTATGTAGTTTACTTTAATTAAGTACTTAGTTTTATACACATTTCTAAAAACCGATATGTTAACACTATGTATATTATTTTTTCTAGCTCCTCTATATATTATATTAATAAGACAATTAAGAATTAATGTGTTAACATAAATATATTTGTATTATCAACACCACATCCATCAGGCATAGTATTTAACGAACTTAATTATTTTAATAACATAATTCTTTCAAATATTGTCGTTCTTCAAAAATGCCCCTCAATCAAAATGCTGTCATTACGAATGGAACGCCCTTACTTTGTACATTTCGAAATGACGACACAATTTTTGAATATCCCGTGGTATATTACGTATGCATTTAAAAGGGTGCCCGCGTGATATTTCGATCGACAAATTTTCCCAACGTTCATAGATTGGGATGAAGGGTATCAATTTTTCAGTTAAAATTAAAAGACTCCCATGATAAATACCACGTATCAAATGCACAGACAAAATGAATCCTTTATTATAAAAGCGAATAGTCAAAACTGTTAAATATCTCCAGACTAAAAAACCTCATTATGAATTTTTGTAAAGTTATCTTATCAAAGTATTGGAGAGCAAGATTAGTAAGCAGGTATTTTCAAGTATTTCAATACAGAAAATTAATGGTTTAAACTTATAAATCAATTTTTATTATTCTTAAACTAGTGGTTCAGTGAAAATTAAGCCTCGGGTCCAAAAAAGTATTTTTCTAATTTACCTTGTTTAAGAAATCCAAACTAAAATTTTCAGCGAAAAAGTAGTTACTAAAATATCTACCTACTTAATTTTAAACCATATATTTCAAAGGACTTTTTTATGATTTCAAACGTGGCTAACTCAATGATAATTTGTTTTTCTTTTTTTTTCAGGCTGGTAGGTACCATAAAATTGAGAAAAAAATGCAAACAAGTTATATTTGAAAAAATAATCTTTATTGAGACATTAAAATGGTCAACCATCTTGAAACGGAAACGAAACGTTCAAATTGATTTACGAGAGACGAAATACAAAACGATCGAGTTAAAAACTACCTCTCTTGTCAATCTATTAATTTTGGACGATGCAAATTTGTTTTATTTTATATCCAGAATTTAGACGAATGGGAAAAAGGAATTCTGGAGAAATGTGCTACAATTTTCGGTGTTCTTCATGCTGTCGGTACTAAAATACTTAAACTTTAGTATTATCGGAGACGATGTAAACAAATTCTTCTACAATACTGTGGATAAGACCATCAAGTATCGGGAAGAGAACAAGATCGTGAAGAATGACTTCATGCAGCTCTTGATCCAATTGAAGAACGATGGTTTCGAGGGCGATGCCGGTAATAGTTCGTTTTATGATTAACTTATCTGTGCGTCCTTTTTGTTTATCTTGTGGCATAGATTTTTGTTTATCTTGTGGCATAGATTTTTGAAGATCAAGTTATTTGCGTATCGAATGCCTACACAATGATTCATTCGTAATGAATGCGTTGTTAATTTAATTTAGAATCTCGTGGAATATTACAATAAGTTAACGATAAACGATAAACGGTACCTGTGCTGTTTATAATAAATTAAACTATGATAGTAGATTAATTTTTAACGCGATTCTTAAATAAAGTATTCTTTGTAGATTTGGAGGAGATCATTTTATTTTATTTAGTATTTCAATTTTAAGTATTTCAAGTTTATTTATAAACAACTTCTGCTGGGTAATTATTATTACGCGTGTCAGCTGTTTCGTCTTCCGAAGACATTATCAAACTGTGGTGCGGCCAATTATATATTTATGTTACTTGTATACGGTTACTCACAATGAAAATGAAAATGTTTTTAATCTTATTACCCATACCCCTTTTCACTTTGGAGTTAATTATCGGAAAATGAAAATATTTTATTTCATGTACACTTCAGACATTAATTAAAGAACATTTCAGACGTTAACATAATTATTGGTGATTGAGTTAAATGCACAAAATTACGACGCACAAATGAAGATAATTCATTTGCCGACCTTCTAACAATTTTATAACTATCATTGTATCACAACAGACGTGGCAGCGTCTTTACAATACTGTAAAAGGGGCACCGGTGTCTCGTGCACGCTGATGAGGATGTATGCCAATAGTGAGGGTGGTAATCCTGGATCTGCCTCCCTGCACCCAGAGCTTGGTGAGTGGTAGCCCCGGATGTCCTGTTTTGGACCTGGCGCTTTGCGGTGTCCTAAGTAGGGCCGGCTGTTCTTGAGGAGTAGACACCAGGCTTGATGATTAGGCAGAGCTTCAGCAGGAGGCAGGTCGGAAAGAGGTCTTCCGGAGGAAGTATGAAGTAAAACACTTGTTGAGTAAAAAACATAAACTTGTATGTTCACAGTATTATAAATTGACGTAAAATTACTGCCTCAACACAGGCTAGCCTAGTAAGGCAGATTACGAGAAAACTAAATTTATAATTATAAATATCTATTCTTTAAGTACCTACTGTTTATATGTATATTGTTTTCTGTTATTAACTTTTGTACTTATGCAGCTTTTAAAATGTACTTATGATGTACTTTTTTTTGTAGTTATAAATCTTAAAAATTTTTGTTCAATAAAGATATTATTTTTTTTAAATTAAACTACGTTTTAATGACAAACCCATGCAATGTTTGACTTCCAAATGTCAACCAGAATAAAAATATCATACGATTTTCACAAATTTATAGATTTAAAAAATGCAAAGAATTTTTAATTTTTTGGATATGACACAGAGTATATAATTCGGAATAAAAAACGGTAATAAAAAACGTTCATTATATTCGGAATAAAAAAACGGTAATCACAATCTCTGAAATAACGTTCGGCTACAAGATTAAGTTCATGTCCGTTTCTATATTCGATGGGCGTTTGTTGTTTCTTGCAATATCATCCTCTTATGAGCAGTTGGTCATTGTAATTATATAAGTAAAATTTTCCACTTTAAAGAATCAGGAATTTTAAAATTAAAAGGAGCGTTAAGTGAAACGCAAAAGAATATGAATGTATTTTTTTACATAGTTCCACACAGGAGGCCCTGAGGAATGTACTCGTATATGTAGGTATATATTTCGCATTTTCGCATCATCAAAATACTCTGAACAGATAGATTGACTAATAGAGATTCTTCATTGATTAATCAAAAATTGCGAAAGAATGCTGAAAATTAAAAGAAAAAGTCAAAACATAATAACATATGCATCATTGGTTACGCAATGTGAGGTCCTGCTGAGTCGTTAAGAACTACAGACTTCAGGCTGGAGATAGCTCTGTTGATGAATAATATAATCATCGATTGGATAAGTTACCAAACGATAAAGACCGTTTTAGTATATCTTCTTAGTTCTTATCTTATATCTTATACTCGTATATATTCGCGAAATGTATGTTCCCGGATAACTTCCGAATGACTGAACCAAATTGGATACTTCTTTTTTTGTTGTGTTCGTTATTGTCAGGACAAAGTTTGTATAAAACTACTGGTGAGCTCTGGCATTATGAAATTTGTATAAAAATGAATCGCCGAAATGTATGTAAAAGAATGTGAATGTATTTTTTTACATAGTTCCACACAGGAGGCCCTGAGGAATGTACTCGTATATGTAGGTATATATTTCGCATTTTCGCATCATCAAAATACTCTGAACAGATAGATTGACTAATAGAGATTCTTCATTGATTAATCAAAAATTGCGAAAGAATGCTGAAAATTAAAAGAAAAAGTCAAAACATAATAATATATGCATCATTGGTTACGCAATGTGAGGTCCTGCTGAGTCGTTAAGAACTACAGACTTCAGGCTGGAGATATCTCTGTTGATGAATAATATAATCATCGATTGGATAAGTTACCAAACGATAAAGACCGTTTTAGTTTATCTTCTTATCTTATATCTTATGCTCGTATATATTCGCGAAATGTATGTTCCCGCATAACTTCCGAACGACTGCACCAAATTGGATAATTCTTTTTTTGTTGTGTTCGTTATTATCAGGACAAAGTTTGTATAAAACTACCGGTGAGCTCTGGCATTATGAATTTTGTAAAAAAAATGAATCGCCGAAATGTATATACGCGCATAACTTCCGAACAACTGCACCAAATTGGATAATTCTTTTTTTGTTGTGTTCATTATTGTCAGGACAAGGTTTGTATAAAACTACTAGTGAGCTCTGGCATTATGAAATTTGTATAAAAATTAATCGCCGAAATGTATGTACACGCATAATTTCCGAACGACTGCACCAAATTGGATAATTCTTTTTTTGTTGTGTTCGTTATTGTGTAATACGTGGTACGCGAGCTGTTTGAAAACTAAATGTTCCGGGAATTAATTTATGGAACGCGGGAGGGGGGGAAGGAGAACCAGAAAGGGGGCAGGGGAACCTGGGAAGGGGGAAAGGAACTCGGGAGGGGGGTTTGCGAGACGGGAAAAGGGGGGAGAGTAGTGGTGTGAGGGAAGTTGGAGGAGGCGGAGTGGAAACGCGAGAGGGGAAGAGGACGCGGGAGAGGAATGGGGGGGGGGGGGCGAAAGGGGAACGGGATGAATTGGAAAGGACACGCAGGGAGAAACAATTTCTTTGTTATATGACGTAGCAACGAATGCCGGGTACCAGCTAGTTATGAGAACTGCTGTCGTGTTTCGTTTTTTCCTAGCGAGCAATGTTTGAACTCTGCATAAAGTTCAAGATCATAAATATTACGAATCAGTTTTGACAAGTGTTTGAACATCATTCTTAACTCCACATTATAATTACTATATTTTAATTCCTAAAATTACAATGCTGTCTTAAACTGAAAATTGATGACGTCACTAAAATATCTAAAGCAAATAAAAATGTAGGTAATAACTTTTGAAGATATTACACATCAGTGCAGTATGTAATCATTGAAAAAGATGATAATACTTATAAATCTTAAAGAAACATAAAACAGAATAAAATGCATAAATTAAAAAGATTGGACATATTTGTCCTGGTAAGTCTGAAATCGAGGGTTCGATTCCCAGTTGAGACCGTTACTTTTTTTAATTAATTGATAATAGATAACTCTGCAAATTCCCACCATTTAATCAAAGTTTCTTCGTCAGGTTAAAGTCGGATCCATTGGGCGGGAAAACGCCAGACTTTTGCTTTGATAGTCAAGATCAAAACATTGAAGGTCATAAATGTTTGACAATTTTGGTAGTGTTTGAGCTTCCCGTGTTCTGCAGAAAACAAAACAAAAACAAAACTTAAACATCCCATCTCGGGTGAAGCGGGAAGGCAGGCGGGGGCCGGCGGGGGGGAGAATTCATTTTTTGACAGAAGATACGCGATGCGGTCGTGTGTGGGTAAAACGGAATGGCCTTTTATGGTTATGTGCCATGAGCGAGCATAATCACGAGTTTAAAATATTATTATACCTAAATATAATATAATAATCAAAATATTTGATAATAAAATTATAACATTTGACGACCTCCATAGTCCAGTGGGTAAGACTCTTGACTCATGATCTGGAGGTCGCGGGATCGAACCCGGCATGCGCAAATAAATTTTATTTGATTAATTTGTGTTATTTCACAATTAATTCATTTAAAATAATATATAGTGTATTTGCGGCATGTTCCAGAGTGGAAGATACTATTAGTATCGCCCTGGTGTAAGACCACCATTCAGAATTGAAACGTTGCTTGAAAATGGCTTTAGCCGTGTTTGGTGACCAGATCTGAATAGCCAGGTACTTCCCAACCTTCCTCTTCCTCACCTCCTTCCCCTCACCACTACCTTCAGCCTCACAACATACCCCAATTGGGGATGCCATAGTCTCACTGGCTCCAGACGGGAGCAGTTGAGATTCTTGTGCGGTATTTACTGTAAAAAAAAAAAATAAAATAAAATAAAATAACATAATATCAAATATTTATAATTATTCTGTTCTTGACGTAAATGTTTAAGCACTCTAAATTCTAGTAACTTTAGGTCGTGCAATACAATGACGTTATTATATAATGTTATTGGTGCAATACCTAATCGATATTTGTCGGAAATCTTTCCTGATAAATAAATGTCTGTGTTTTCTTCCTGGTGTAGTATCTTTTCCACATCGAACGCATTTTAACATTTACGATAAACGTCAAACGTCAAGTTTTTTGGTTATCAACTGCGAGGACCTAAAATTATTATTTATGATTTTAAATAAACACACTGTCGTAATGGATGGTTATTTCTTTCGTGAACTCACTTGTAAATAATAATAAGTCTATTAATTTATAAATCGGTTTCAGAGACACTGAAGAAATTGACCAATTTAAATTTACTCTATTTTTGATGCTACGTAATTATTCACGCACTCTAAATTCAATAGTAATCGATATTAGTTGGAAATCTTTCCTGATAAATAAATATGTATTAAAATATCTGTGCATCTCAAATTCAATAGTAACTTAGGACATGCAATATACGCCAAACATGCGCCAAACGTCAAGTATTGCGTACGCGTGGACGTCCGTATTCTAGACCAGTTGTCAAATTGTGTGAACTGCGCGAACTTCACCCTAATTAATTGTTTGAAAGTCCTCCAAGCGCCGAAATGACCTTCAAACGCCAAACACTGGAAACTCAAACACTACGAAAATTAATGACCTTGAATGTGTGTTATGGGACTGTCAAAGCAAACGTCTGGCCATAGTCTGGCGTTTGCCCGCGCAATGGACCCGTCTTAATAATATAAACGTTAAAATCATGATTTGGAAACACGTTGATAATTTTGATTAAATATTGGTGTTTTAGATTTTTTAATTTTTTAAAGAAATACAAACATTCCCCGGGTTACGAATAACTCAACAATGTTTGAAAATCTCCTACTACCACCACAGAAAGCCGAAGATGTTGCTTGTGTTGTGACGGAGGACTTAGCCAGCCGAGGAATCGAACACACGACGCCCGGGTGGGACCCAAACGCTATGCCCACTCAACCACTGACCGGTCTAAGTTATTTGTTTTCATTTAATTAATAATGTCACCACAAAGTGAATTTGCAAAGGTTGAAGAAGTAATTATAGCGCTAGCTTTTTCTCTTTCATACTTCGTTTAGATATACATATTAGTGTTATCATCTTCTTAAATGATTTTCAAGAAAAATTACTAAAACATACTTGAAAATACGTTTAAATTTTAATTTTAGTACATATGTACATACTGCAAATATTTTTGCTTTAAAGAAATTATGATCATTATAAACAAAATAATCTAACCAAGAAAATTATCATTTCCTCATTTCTCAGTGTGTTTAATGCGGAAACACTAATTATTTCCTCATTTCTCAGTGTGTTTAATGCGGAAACACTAATTATTTCCTCATTTCTCAGTGTGTTTAATGCGGAAACACTAATTATTTCCTCATTTCTCAGTGTGTTTAATGCGGAAACACTAATTATTTCCTCATTTCTCAGTGTGTTTAATGCGGAAACACTAATTATTTCCTCATTTCTCAGTGTGTTTAATGCGGAAACACTAATTATTTCCTCATTTCTCAGTGTGTTTAATGCGGAAACACTAATTATTTCCCCATTTCTCAGTATGTTTAATGCGGAAACACTAATTATTTCCCCATTTCTCAGTGTGTTTAATGCGGAAACACTAATTATTACCGAATATGACAAATTTTACTTATAAAAATGCTATGTAGTTTTAAAAATTACACGCCTGCAAAAACGATTTATGTATGTATTAATTGCATTGTCTTCAGGACCTCATCCAAACAACATATTCGAGGAATTGCAGGCATGTAGGTACAATCGTAAGCAGGAAGTACGAAGTGCATTTACAAGTAACATTGCATTTCTCCTGACGTGCACCGGAAACTGGTGTCGCCACCTATCGCCTCCATTCAGCGTCAATGGACCAATGGATGAGGAAGTCGCTTGCGTCCCACTTATCTGCCATTGTCCTGAACAATTCCTGGATTAGCTACTCACTACTTATTCCTGCTGCGTGTCTCTGGCTTCCTACTGCCTTATGCCTTCTGACTTCTGCAGCCATTGTATTATCTCAGTACACGGTCAATGGAGACATAATACAACTGTAATAATCGGCTCATAATTTGAAATTATGTAGTTCAAATATTAACCTCAGCTTGCCGACGAATTAAATCAAATTATTGCATTTTATTTTTAATTTTGTGGAACTTCACATATTCACAGTTCATTAGAATATTTATTCCAATATTCATTATTTCTGAATCTTTTTATTAAATCATGTAAATTTGATTTCAATTATTATAAATGTTGTCCACAAAATTCATCCGCAAAAAAAAGAAAACATGTTATTTTGTAAGATTGTTTTACAACGTGTCGTTTTTTTTTTAGTTATCTCCCATTTACTAACTACATAATTATTTTGTTTGAACCACCTACTCTTATTTCCGTGTATATTAAATGCCTCTGAAGTGGTTGATAATTCATAAAATGGTACAATACAAATTTGCCAAGTATGTTTTACAATATTCGATACAATATTCAATACACAAGCAATTTTCTAAAATGCTTTCAAAGGTAAACAAGCAAGTATATTTACACATCTCACAGGGGCATTTCAGTATTAAACCTTTAACCTGCAAGTCGATACACGGGGTCACAGGAATGCAGCAAGAGGAGTGGGAGAGTCTGGGGGTGGGGGTGGAAGCCTTCAGTCTCTCGTCACCTTTCAGAACGACCCCCCCTCCACCGATACCGTTCCGTTTCAGGTCACCTCTGCTATATTCTGCTTCCCTGCCACTTTTATTTATATAGATAAGGCTATATCTCCCCCTTCCCCTACCCCACCTCCCTACACTTGCCACCACCGATAGAGACTCAACAGCCTTCCTTCATTCGGTCGCTTGTTCCCGATAGAAAAGTGCATGCCTGGCTACTCTGACTTGGATTCTGACTAGAGGCCTCTGCGCCATGTCTTACCAAATATTTTATTATTAATTATTACCTATTTTAACTGTTCAACTAATAACAATATGAAAAGATATGCTAAGAGGAAATTAAATACAAATGTCCTCAAAACCAGTGATAGAGATTATATTGTTATGTGTTACCTGCTGTAACTTCTATACAAATTTTTTTTATATTTAATTAATCTGTTTTTTTATTAATATTATTTTTATTTTATTTTCTACAAATGTTTGAAGGTTTATTTAAACAAAAACAATATGTAAATAAGTAAATTCTTACTCCGTGATCGTCAAACTGCGGCAACGCAAATATTTATGCCCGCGACGTAGCAAACAATTTTAGTAGACAATGACTACCGAAACTGATTTTGGTATATTTCTTTCGAAATATCTGTGTGAAACTTCATTTTCGAAAATGAGCTTCTTGAAAAACAAATGCCGCAATCGCCTTCCACTCATTTAGACGACGCAGTGAGGTTTGCATGTAGTCCCAAAGTCGCCGACCCAGAATAAATATTTAAAAAAGTACGACACCATAAAACCTAAATTACATGATTATATAAAATTACATATATAATGTGGTTGCAATTCTAATAAAAGTCTTGACTATAAATTTTTTTTTTTCAATTTACATGTATGTCAGGCGGAAAATTAAAGAATCTGGAGCTGTCTTGTTGTTAAAGTGTTCAATCTCCTACTCCAGAAAAGAAGCAATTACTTACCAAATGTTTCATGCAGGATGAAGAAAGATGTAACTATTGAGTAAGGCAGGTCGAGGCCGGTATTCGGGTCCCAAAACTGAACCGCAGCTTTTCTCTTGACTCCTCATGGGCTAGCATTTCTCTCAGGGCCGGTTTTATAAACGAAGTACCAAATTTCAGTTACATAACGAACCGTTTTTCGTTAACGGAACGCTGTCCGTTCGCTATCTTATTTTACGTATTATAAACAAATGTGCATTACTAGCGGTCATCGGTTACATTTAGTCCGAAAGTTTTATTACTTGGGTCACTCTTCGTGTAACAATGGACTACTAGCTTTGTTATACGGATGCGTCGACTTGGAGATTCCTGTAAAATCGCCAGCTGCTTGCAGCATTGATCCCAAAGCTTAGAAACATAGTGTTAATAATAACTAATTTATTCTTATTAAGTTTAATTTGTAGAACCCATTTTAATTTTTATTTCTTCATATTTTTACGCACCAGATTTAAATGTCCGGGTTTAATTTTCCCCACAGGAAAAACTAAACCCTTTCACACACTTCCCAAATGATCATCTGGTCAATCCACGTTATGCAATTGCACTATATGTATTAAAATTACAAAACAATACAAGAACAACATATCAACCTACCAGAGACCAGATGGGAAAATAATTCACCGACTCCAGATATTTTCATATCAGAGGGTTCGGCTCTGTGGAATTCCTAATTGAACCTATAAATCCTACTGATCCCTCAATATAAATATTTAAAAAATCTTTTGTAATCCTACATGTATTTAAAATTACCGATTTTTGCATATTTATGTATAAATTCTTTGACAAATCTAATACGCCTAAATTTTGAATCAGAGACCTAGGTATAATGCCAGTAGCCGAAATAACAAATGGTAATATTTTTATATTCCGAGAATGCCAAATTCTTTTAATCTCATTTCCTAAATCTGTGTATTTTCTAATTTTTTCAGAAACAGTTTTTTGAATATTACAGGAATTTGGAATAGCTACATCAATGATATAAGTTATTTTTTTAATTTTGTCATGTAAAACTATATCAGGTCTATTATGACTAATTGTTCTGTCTGTTAGTATAGTTTTATCATAATATATTTTATAAAATTCATTTTCTAAAAATGAATTTGGTTCATATTCATAATATGGTACTATATAACGGCAGTCAATCAAGTTATGTTTAATTACCAAACTTTGGTGGATTATTTTTAAAACCTGATTGTGCCTAAATGTATACTCGGACGGCGCTAATATAGAACATCCCGATATAATATGTTCTATAGTTTCCGGAAAAGCCAAACATTTTCTACATAAATCATCAATTTGATTTATATCTTTGATTATATGCTTCCTATAATTTTTAGTATTAATGACTCTATCTTGAATGGCAAGCATAAATCCTTCTATTTCTGCGCTTAACTCTCCAATACTCAACCATTTGTTTGACGAAAGTTTGTCAACATACGTTTGGTTGAGATAATTGAAGTGTTTTGCATGAATAATTTTATTTGACCAGGAATCTAATAATTCCTGGTTAGTATTTATAAGAATGTTGGCATTCTCGTCATATAAATTTAAAGGTGTAATGTTTCTATCTGCCTTACAAATTATTTTGTGCATTTCTGAGCTATTAGCTTTCCTATGGAAAAAATTTCTAAGCATTTCTACCTGATTGTGTTTCAAAGATGTTATTTTGACTACACCTCTACCTCCTAAATTTCTAGGTAAATTAATTCGTTCTATAGCTGAATTTGGATGATGGCAATTAAACTTTGTTAACGTAGTTCTAATTAATCGTTCTAAACTATCTAAATCTGTATTGGACCATTTAATTATGCCAAATGAATACGTTAATAAAGGTATTGCCCAAGTATTTATTGCTTTTACTAAATTTTTAGCAGATAGATTGCATTTTAAAATTTTTCTGATCCTAGTTTGAAATTTAATCCTAATATCATTTTTAATACTAGTGTGATCTAATCTATTCGATTGCGGGTATCCTAAATATTTATAAACCTCATCCCCTTTCATACTTTTAATATTGAAATTTCTAAATATACCCTCGTCTCCATCTACAATTTTGCCTTTCTCTATATGGATCGTTTTACATTTATCTAAACCAAAAGTCATTTTAATATCATCTGAAAAAATTTTAACTACCTTAATCATTTTTTCTAAATTTGATTCAGAATTTGAAAATAATTTTATATCATCCATATATAAAAGATGTGAAACTATACTACTCTCTCTTGTATTACCCTTAATTTTTATTCCAAACTTGCTTTTAATTAACATTTTAGACATAGGATTCAATGCTAAGCAAAACCAAAGAGGACTCAATGAGTCTCCTTGAAAAATCCCTCTTTTTATTGAAATGCCCGGTACTACTATTTTCTTACCTTTTAAATTTACTAGTTAATCTGTATTCCAAAAGGACATAATATTTTTCAAAAAGCTAATTATAATTGGGTTAACTTTATATATTTTTAATATTTTGATTAGCCACGAGTGCGGGACACTATCAAAAGCTTTTTGATAATCTATATAACAAGTATGTAAATTACGCTTTTGATTTTGAATTTGTTTTAAAATTACAGAATCAATAACTAATTGTTCTTTACATCCCATATGTTTTCTGCGACAACCTTTTTGTTGTTCAGATAAAATATTTTTTTCATCCAAATGAGTATATATTAAATCTGTCAAGCAAGAGGTTAAAATTTTGTATATTGTCGGTAGACATGTAATGGGTCTATATTGAGAGGGATTATTAATATTTTCGCTTTTAGGTAACATATAAGTAATGCCCTTAGTTAGAAAATTAGGAAAATTTTGAGGTTGTTTGACAAGTTTTGAAAGATTTTTTGCAAAAAGAGGATGTAAAGTAGTTAGACGTTTGTACCAAAAATTATGTATCCAATCGCAACCCGTGGCTTTCCAATTATGAGTATTTTTTATAATTTTGGCTAACAATTCAACCGATATATCAGAAAAACTCATTTGTTCAATGTCTGAACAATTGAGTTCTTCATTTTCTATCCATGAACCTGTCTCATTATGTTTTATATCTTTACTCCAAATGTTTGTCCAAAAATCGCGCATATCTGATTCAGATGGCAACGGAATATTATTATTCGAAATAATATTTTGTTTATCATCAAGTTTGGAATAAAATATTTTCTCATTTTTTTGAAATAATCTATTATTATTTCTTTTATTATACGTATAATTATATCTTTTTAATCTACTAGCTTTTACACCTAATTTTTGTTTTAATAAATCTAATAAATCATTGATTATATTTTCATTTTTATTACTACCAATGTTATAACCAAATTTTCTCCCAATTTCATCTACATGTCTCAAAATATTTCTACTTCTATTCCCATTTTTATATTCAATTACTCTAGCTATACTACTTCTTAAAAATACTACATCATTTTCTAATCTAATCTGCCATTCTGGTTTACTATAACTATATGATCTATCATCAGAGGATGTTAATTTAACTCCTAACCTAGTACATATAGTGATAGCACTAGCGTACACTAACGTATGAAGATCTAAAAAAACTAATATCGTCAAATATTATTTTTGGTAAAATTAAATTATTTAATTCAGAAATTAATTTAGATAATTTTTTTGACGTATGCAATTTTGGTAATTTTGGTCTAACTGTGGGCTCTATATCTATATATCTATTTATATTATTATGAAGCAAGTTAGCTAATTCTATTACATTATCATCTAGTAAGTTTAAATTTGCAATGTTGATTTCCCTAAGATTATGAATAGCGTCTAAGTTATTTGAATCTACTGTAGTACCATTAGATTCTTCTACTAGAATATTATCTAAACTGTCTTCATTCAATGTATCTAATATAACATTACTACTCGTATTAATTTGTTCTAAATTATTCTCTAATTGCAATCTATCTCCTATTTCCTTTTTTATCTGATTTAATGTTACTAAAGGGATTAAATTATTTTTGAAAATTGCCCTTTTTTGGTCAGCTAATCTTTGTTCGTTTACTTGGGCAACCGGATAATTTTGTGAGAAAAGTAAATGTAATTTTTTCCTATACAATAACATATCTGTTTCTAGTTTCGTCACATAAAAATATGAACGTACGATGAACATATTGACATCGTTCGTCCATTTCATTCTCTGCCTAGGAATACCTGCTTTTGTTTTTTGGGGTCTCAGATTATCAATGTTCATCTGTAAAGATGACATAATCAACCCATTTTCATTTCCGTTGGTTGAAAATGACATTTTGTCACAGTTCAAAACAACTTGGAAATGATTATTATTATTATTCCTACATTCCAGTAACCAAACAACTGTCGTCGTTACCTAATACTGTCATTTGTCAACAAATAATTTTCAATTTGGCCAAATTAAATATTTTAATGTAAACTACCCTTCAATACTACAAATCTATAATAAATATTATATTTTAAAATAATGTTATCAAAATAAAATATATAATTAAATTTACCTGCAAAATATATTTCAAAGTAATCTCAAAATACTGTTGTTTACCTTGGTTACTGAGCCCTCACAAAAGGAAAAATTTTATATCGTATTTATTTATCTAAATATCCTACGGTTGACTGGCAGTTTATTTATTAGGTTATCTAATATACTTATTTTCAAATATTTATATGTTTTGGGATCAAAGCTAATTCTTTTCTTTCTGATACAATAAAAAAATCAGAGAGCCAAAATACAAGCAAACGTCGAGGCTAGCGTTGCTAAGCAACATTATTATTGAGTTTAAAAAAAAACAGTTTATTAATAAACGAGTTCTTCTATGTAATTATTAATTATTTTTACGCGTGACAACTGTTTCGCCTTCTGAAGGCATTATCAAACTAGGCGAAACAGCCTAATAATAGTTACACATTAGAACTTGTTTATAAATAAACTGTTTTTATAAATTAAATAATAATATTATTGAATATATAAAAGAAATAAACCTGGGCTGGCGTTACTGACTGATTACGATAATTAATACATAACCGATCGCCGAGAACAACTTTCATAAATATACCAAATCAACTTCCTACTTACAACTGTCAAAAAACGTCAGCAAACGGATAGTTATCAATTTAACTGACCAAAATCGGTCCGTAAGGCATTAACCGCTACATAACCGAACGGTAGCCTTGCGAATGTTTATAAAACGGCAAAATCAAGCGGTAGACCAAATATTAGTTAAAAATGGTATCAAGCGTGACGAACGGATGGTTATAAAACCCGCCCTCAATCGACTAACCAGTCGCTTCGGGAGAACACGATTTTTTTACCAGTCAAAAATATAGAGGTAACATTCTAATAAATATTTTTATTTGTAAAAGATATTGGAAAAACCGATATATGTATTTATACACGTACGTATGCTGTTATTTTTTAACCAATTGTTTAATGATGAGTATATTTTCTTAAGATATTTAATTGACAGCTAATTGGTAAGTGATTTAAACACATACACATGATACTATTGATAATACGAGTACATCCCATTCGTATTTACCACGGTTGTCAAAATGCTCTTCTTATAGATTACCTCGCCGGCCGGCGTAACGGTAAGGCTCTTGACTCGCACACCGAAGATTGCGGGATCGAATCCCGGCGTGGCAATAAATTTAATTTGATAAATTTGTGTTATTTCACAATTTATTAATTTAAAATAATATATGTATAGTATATTTGCGGCACGTTCCAGAGTGGAAGATACTCTCAGTATCGCCCTGGTGTAAGACCACCATTCAGAATTGAAACGTTGCTTGAAATGGCTTTAGCCGTGTTTGGTGACCAGATCTAAATAGCCAGGTACTTCCCCACCTTCCTCTTCCCTATCTCCTTTCCCTCCCCACTACCTTCAGCCTCACAACATACCCCAATTGGGGATGCCAAAGTCTCACTGGCTTCAGACGGGAGCCGTTGGGACTCTTGTGCGGTATTCATTTGAAAAAAAAACCTCATTTCGTGTACGGTAAAGTAGTCCTAGATAGAAGTTGTACTTATCTTCTGTCTTAGTGTTCATACAAGACGTGTGAGAGGGAAAAAAGACGATCGTCGATGACGCATGTACGACCTCTCTCTGGATCAACTATACTAATACAGTAATCGGATAAAAGCAGATACAAAACAGAAGAAGATAAAATAATAGGTTAGTTTCAATGTTCTATTTTTTTCATGTACATAGTTCTAATTTTAATCGTAATAAGTTTGTTAAAATAAAATTTAAAAATTTCTGCGCAGTGTCCATACCTCACCAAGCAAGGGGGCAGTAGAAAGAGGTAGAGGGTAGAGGGTGAAGGGTAGTAAGGTAGGAGAGGGGTAGTAAGGTAGAAGCTCTCGACAGACGACATAAGACGAGACGTGGCGAGTGACAGCTCTCTCCTCTCTCTAATCGATAGTCGCCGCTGCTGCCCTGAGTGACGTCACATGCCGGGTCACGTGACAGCGGCCTGAGACGGTGCCGGTGGCTGGATAGGTGAGTATATACTTGAGTTGGTGCAGGGGATGACCTGTGCACTGTTAGGCAGTATGTCGACAGGCTAAATAACTAATAGACTCTCTTACCTACTAGACCTGGCTTATTAAATCATGCACTAGCTTGCTATGCATTGACAGTAGGTATCGAAATGTCTATGCATTAACACTCAGTTAAGGCGATGCATGTTGATGACGAACTTTTTCATTTGAAAATTTGATCGTTTGGAAATATTATAGGTATTTTATTTAAATACTGTGACTAGAAAACATTTTTTGGCCTATGCTACGATGGCTGTGATCTATCATTTTTTGTAATTACTTTTATAGAATATAATTCACCTATTTGGTCCCCTTTCTATAAAGTACACTCTAACAAAATAGAACGTGTTCTACACAAATTTCTTAGGTACTTAAATTTCAAACTCAAAATTCCAATAGAAAACATTAATTATTTAAGTTTAATGAATCGACTAAATTTAATTACGCTGTCTGACAGGAGAATCATTTCAGACCTAATTTTATTGTACAGAGTTATGAACAACCTAATTGACAGCCCTGCCATCGTTTCTAGTATTAAACTCCATGTACCGACAAGGAATACTAGACAAAATATAACATTTTTTTTGCAACACATACACAACTAACTATCAATCACACTCACTTACCAATAGGATGCATTATTTAGGCAACAAGTTTGGTGGTATTGTAGATGTATTCGCTGATTCCCTTTGCATTCTAAAATGCAATTTAAACCAACACTTTGTGGAATCCTACAAATTATTGTAACATGGGTATAATATATTTAACGATTTGATTTGTTATTGTAATGTTTATATTATATTTTGTTCTATGTTATTGTTAAATATTACATTGTTTAAAATATTTCACGGTTTTACGCAAGAATATACAAGTGGTTTTTTTCTTTAAAAACTACTTGTATATTCTTAAAAGTTTTTTCACTTTTATAACTTTTGGTATAAATTCTATGTATGTGTAATCCTCGATATCTTAAATATTATTTTATAATCTATGTAAAAGCCCTTACGGGCGTATAACAACAATAAATAAATAAATAAATAAGCCTAAAAAATAAAGTATCGGGCCTATCAAACATGCTTTAAAGGGAAAATCTCCTACCTACAAACTCCTTTTCGGATATCGTTTATTTGTATTATGTGCAAATTTAGTTGTTTGTTGAGGCAAACTAAGTTGTTGAATTTCAACATTATCGACATCCTGCGTAAAAAATGTATGATTTCCCCCGATTACACGCCGAGGTGCATCACCTTAAGATTAAACAAAATTGGCCTTACGTGACGTAAATTTTGTACAATTGATAAACAATCGTGTATGTGAAAACCTTACTTACTAAAATTGACTAAACTAAAGTTACATTTAACTGCTGTTAAAGTTATGCACATTCTTTTTGCAGCGCAAGAATGCAGTTTTTTTATGTAAACTTGAAATTTCTTATAGAATTTAGAATTATTTCCAAAGTATTTTATGGTTCCATGACAACTCAGAATCATGCAACTTAAACACCCCCTTGAAAAGTCATTAAAAGTTATGAATATATTTTTTTTAAATAACCCATTACCTAACCAAACAAGACCTACTTAACCAATATTTTTCAAAGGAGGTCTTGAAGTTGCATGATTTTGAGTTGTCCGGTTACCGTATTTAATATGTGCTATATATTTCTTCCTTTTGAAGGTACTGTAATATTTCATTTTAAACATGAAAAAAGTTGAAAAAACACTTGTATTACATGTATTCCAAAAGTCGAAAAATTGTCGAGAATAAGATATTTTAAAAACAATGTTTTTATTAGGGGAATCTGCAAGAAAACTACTTCACTTTATATCTCATTTATGCAATAAAAAATATAATAATATATCAAAATATATCTAACAAAAAAATTTACTTTTTCCAATCATTTTTTTATGTAATACAAACGTTGATATGGATTTATATTTACGTACATATACGTGAGGCATTGTGTTACATATTTCACTTTCGTGGAATTCTTGTTAAGTTCACGCGGTAACTATGTCAGATATAACCTAACTTTTTCAAGGCCTGTGTCAATCTGCTTTCACAGCCAGTTAAAGACATATTTTATTAATAAGATTCCGAAACAGAAATTATATAGCCTTTATTCTATGTGTATCTAAAACACCTTTTAACAGTTGAGAAGCGTTTTTTTTTATTAGTAAGGCTGGTATTGTTACTACAATACACAATACAGAGTAAAGTTTGTTTTATCGTGACATCGCTTTTCGATAAATAACACTTCAAATAAGAATTTTCTTTTACGTGTCTCAGGTAAATTTAGAAACATTGTTCTTGATTTTCCAGAACCCTCATTATCTCAAGTTTCTTGTATGTACATATATTAAAGAAACGAGTAATTATTAGTGCATAATGTTAAAATCGAACAATAAAAAATGGACTGCGAGATTTTAAGTACATTATATTTAAATTAGTATAAAAGTACTGGTACGACCGTAAAAATGGAAGAGTGTGACTGAAACGCCAAGCCCTTTATTTCCTCCATTCACGTCATTCGTCTTATTTTATTATTTCATAGTCTTTGACCAACTTTCATTACAAAAAAATAAATCATTTTGCACAAAATAAAATACTGACATTTGTTTTATAGGTGAATGATCACTGGCATCCGAGTTCCATTACGTGCAAAGGTTTTAGAGCTAATTAACGTTTTTCCGAAAATATTATTTAAATCATGTTTTCTTAAACACATTTTTTACATAAAATATCTAATAACGCCAGTTAGGTATATGTAAGTACCTAGGTACTTCCAGATAAGACGTATGCTTCTTGAAATATTAAGATATCTTTTCGTTATGGGTCATTTAGATTCCGGGGAACAAAGCAATCACATCTCTCCTTGCATATTTGAGGCAATTAATTTATATCAAGACGGAAAATACTCATTTTGGCGCGGGATACCCAGTTTGGCGCGAAATGCTCAGTTTGGCGCGAGAATTCGGCGCGAGATCCGCAATCGGAGGCGCATCTCACCCATTCGGAGACGGGCACAGCCGGGAGCAGATACCAGCGCAGCCAGCGGTAGACCTACCTACTAGTACTATACAACTACCAGCTACCAGCCTGGAGGGAGAAAACTCATCTGGTCTGTTGGCAATTAGAAAGGGATGCCAAACTGTTTCAAAAGAAATTCAATTAAAAATACTTTAAAAAAAACGTTACGAATTTATACAAAAGGAATTCTATCGTAATGAACTGAAAATTGAAACTGATCTTCAAAAATAATGTTAAATAATGTTTTCTGCGGTGCAAATTGGTTAGTCATACTGTAGTTTCAACATCCTTCAAAAGATGTCGTTAGTATAGTTAGTTATACGATGTTTTGTGGTATCTCAACAGATGTCAGTTATATTAAGTATTATTTTAGAACATTATCATCCATCGAACTACGAACGGCTCCGATGATAGCCGAAGGCATTCGGTAGTCGGGCAGACACCATCAATCTGGCGGCAGTAGCGACAGAATAACTGAGAGCCTCCCAGAGTAAGATAACGTAAGTAAATCAATTTGTAATCTCAACGAACTTCGATCTTATTCGAGAAGTTTCTTAACATATTTCAAGTATTCTTCTCTCTCTCTCTCTGGTTTCAATCGTGGGATTTGTTTGCAGCAATTTCATCTATACGTTTCTTCCACTCTTCCCTGTCTTGTGCGGCTCTTTTGAAGTCTGCATATGATGAGCAGCGCACGTCCACCAGCAGGTCCTCCAGGTACTCTCGGCGTGGGCGTCCCCTAGAGTTTGTCCCCTCGGTCATACCCTCCATTATGGCATGCAAGAGGCCTTCTTGTCTTATTACATGGCAGATCCATCTTGCGCGCCTTTCGGACAAGGTCCTGAGCAGGTGCCTTCCTCCTTCGATTCTTTGGAGAACCTCCTCATTTGTGATGTGGTCTCTCCAGGAAATTCCTAATAGTCTTCTATAGGACCGCATCTCAAAAGCCTCTAGTCTTCGTTTATCTCTTTCGGATAGGCACCATGTTTCGCAGCCGTACATCAAGATACTCCATACATAGGTCTTGATGAGGAGTATTCTCAGTTTTAGGTCTATATTATTCGATTCTATTATTTTCGACCTTTTATTGAATGCAAGCCTAGCCTGGTGTATACGACTGTTGACCTCGCTCTTAGACCGACCGTCCCATGTTATTTTGCTCCCGAGGTAGACAAACTCCTTGGTGTTCTTTAGTGGAACTCCTGACATCTCTACTCTCATTTGATGTTGCGTTCGGCCTACAGTCAGCAGCTTTGTTTTGTATTTATTTATCTTCATGTTGTAATTGTTTTGAAGAATGCTTTGCATGATTGTTAAGGCTTCTTGCAGTTCTTTTTCGCTTTCAGCAACCATAGCAATATCGTCAGCAAACCTTATCATATCCACCTTTTGCCCGTGTATCTTTACACCTTTTCTGTGACTCATTCTCTCTCTCAAGTCATCAATCGCACTTTGTATATAAGCGTTAAAAAGAACAGGTGACAGAGAGCATCCCTGTCTCACCCCTTGTCTTATACTGGCTCCTTTTGTATCATTGTCACATCTAATTATAGCGGCCTCATTCTTGTATAGCCCCTGGATTATTCGTCTATCTCTATATTTGATGTCAATTCTCTTCAGAATCTCGAAGAGTCTTTTCCATTCAACTTTGTCGAAAGCCTTCTCCAGGTCTATGAATGCGATGAATGTGTTTTGGTTTCTTTTTATTCTTTTTTCAAGTAGTATTCGTAGTGACAATATTGCTTCTCTGGTTCCTACACCTCTTCTAAAGCCAAACTGGTCTCCGGAATTCTTATTCATTGGAATTAACAGATACTATATTTTCCAATCCAGATAAGCAGTTGAGTATAGACCTACCATAATATATATATTTTAGGCAAAAGTAGAACTTTGCATGTCAAATTACATTCTCAGTTGTCACACAAAGATCGTGAGAATGGGGCAATGAAGAACTTTTTCTTTACAGTTTTATTTTGATGAAATAATAATTGTTCATGTGATAAAAATCCCGGCACAATATAACTACCTGCTCAACATACCTACAACTTACTACACAATTGATGTTAAGTTCCTTCTTGATACAGAAAGTTTACTTACGTCTTACTTATTAGATTGTTACGCGCCGGTTTAACGTCGATATTACCTAAGCTCTAGTTATAAGTCAAGTATTTTACTATTCACCTTACTGCTGCTTAATATTTACATAAGAGTTTAGATGTTAGGGGGTTGATATACAATATGTATATGTATTTTTTTTACATTAGCGCCATACAGAAAGCCCAGAGGAAAATAATTTCCCTCAGGGACTATGTCATCTTAGGGGATGTTGTGGAGGGTATTTTAAAGAAAGGAAGAAGGGGAAGTTCTGGGAAGGAAATAGGTATGAAGGGTGGGTAGGAATCTAGGGGTCAGTGTGTCCAAGAGTGACGGACGTATAAATCCATCCCTTCAACAGTGGTTCTGGCTGCAAGGGTCAAAAGACCTCCTCAACCAGTCTCCCTCGATCGGCCGCCAAGACCTTGACAAACCTCACCCCGTGAACCCGGGCACTCCTGGAAAGTCACCAAACATTGAGAACCACTTGGAGTGACCTAGCCAATAAATGGTTTCCAGGGCGGCTATACCCATACCCGCCTTCCAAATTTAAATGAACATAAGTAGGATGTGTCACAAGGACGTACCACTGGTGGAAAAAATGTTCAATGAACCGGAAGTTCATTTTAGGAGATCACAAATCAGAAAAGAAATAGAGGAACTACAGCTCATGTAAACTTTACTAAGGTTTCTACACATAAGTTTATATATTTCCTAGCACTATACACTTTAGGTAGGTACATATAAATTAACAAAACCCAATAAAACTTTTATTTTAATGGTAATATGTCTTGTTAATAATAGCCAATGCACATTTATACGTGTATTAAATTTTGTAAACACGTGTATACAATTTGAATAAAATTTTTGGTTAGTATTAAATTCTAGCGTTAAAAAAATCAATCCCAGTGCCAAAGGTTTGTGTACCTTAAATCAAGGGGGCTGAAAAGAGTATGAAAGGTTGTGAGGGCGGCATTAGCCCTCCCGAGACTCCCCTCCACACCTCCCCCCTCCCCCAGGCCCTCAGACAGCGAGCTTTTATAGCCTTTAAAAATGAAATTATTGTCGGCTACGCGCGATTTTAAATTAAAAACAAAACAAATATATCCATTGCCCATTGTGACTGAGATGTTCTGACTTTCTACGAATTTGAAATAGGAATATTCATGCAAGTACCTTTGTAATGAAGCAATTCAGGCGTTTAAATTAAGTCATTGAAAAATAAACAACGCGATAAATCCCATAGAAAACTTTAAAGGTTCTATGAATATTTTTCTCGAGGATGTATTTTTCAAATATCAAAAACAAATTTAAGAATTCAAATCAAGAAGTCAGAAACTAAAATCTGTCTCAGTTACAAGCATTGTTTTATATGGTACAATAAAGAGTACTATACAGATCCACACAATTCAGAGGGTATTACCAGAGAAAACCAGAAATATGTCATTTTTAAATCAGATTTTAGACGAATTGACTCTTTTCCACAATAAAATATAAATGGATTTCAAAAGATTGTTCTTTCATCTAGCATTCGCATGTTTTAAATTTTAAGAAAATATGCCTATTTTTAGTATAATAAGGTTATACCATAGGTCGTAGGCAAATTTGTTAAATTTTCAAAAAAGATTTTGTATTATACCACACCCATCTCAAATCATATAATCATGCAGTAAAATAAATCAATACATTATCTGGGCATGTTTTAGAATTTTAATTTTAGTTTAGATAAAATCATTAAAAAATATATACGTACGTGTGTTTCTTGACGAAAATCGGTCCGTTTGTGTATTTATTTGCGCACTTACGAACTAATACATTTCATATTTTTTTGCATTCTTATTTAACTTAGACATTATTGAAAAATTATAAATACTTATAATCAAAAAATAATTACAAAAAGTACATTATTTTAATAGTTTTATCATCACGCCTTTCAGCATTTTTGGATGTAGGTATATATTAAGCAAATTTGGAATGAAATAAAATCGATATTGAGTTATAATTTTAAAAAGCTGGTACGGAGAATAATCAAACTTTCTCATTGTAACCGCCCTGCATGATCGTAAGAACAACTTTCGACGAAATGTGAATTTTCGGCCGCTGGCTGGTTGAACGCTCTTAACGCAAGAAACATACGATAGACGATGTTGGTCTCCGTGGTCGAAGGGTGAGGCTCTCGACCAACTTCTAAATTCAAATTCCGGTGCGCGCTAGTAAATGTTAGTTGATTGATTTGTTTAAATTCAAAACTTCATAATAAAAAATAATTCAAGGTATATTTGCGGCACTGAGTGAAAGATACTCTCATCACCCTGGTGTGTTTGGTGAACAGATTTGAAAAGGCAGGTGCTTTTCTACCTTCCTCTTCCCCAACTCCTTCCCCTCTCCATTGCATTTAGCCTAGCAACATACCCCAATAGGAGATGCCATAGTCACACTGGCTTCAAGTCGTAAGGAGCAGATGTGACTCTTGTGCGGTGTTCATATAAAAAATTAAAAAAGATAACAAGACACAATTTCCCTATGTGGATGTTTTTGGGGAAAGATTTTGAAAAAATAAGATAAATATTGCCGTTCCGTTAGTATGAAATTTTTCTTTTGCTTACCGTGTCCTGGTTTTTTTATTTTTTTATTTTTATTTTTTTTTATTATTATTTTTTTTATTATAGCTACTATAAATTTTTTTTACATACAAAATGCAATGTGAAATTAAGTATAAAATATTGTATTTCTTAGTCCTCCTCACTAGGGGGTCCTGTGCCTTGTTACCCTCCGTGTTTTCTTATTCTTACAACAAGGGTGTCTACAAGACCCAAGTTCGTGTTTTAATGACCGTCCACAGAGCATTACCAAAAATGAATAGGCTTTTTAGGGAATTATTTCCTTCAGGATTATTCGCTCTCAATGAATTTTAATTTTAAAAATTGGAACCGTTCGTGGCAACCAAGCAATAAAGTATGTACCAAAATTATTTTATTTTATTTTAATAATTTCATATTAAAAAGAAAATAGTATTTCATTTATTTAAAATTTTGACAGTTCTCAATCTGTATCACTAAAGATTTTTAAGTTTATTATATTAAAGGTGTACATTCAAAATGTATAATTTGTCTCTCTATTTTTTTTAGTAGGCAAATTTATTTAGATTAAAAAAATCAAAAAATGTTTGTCTGTGGGTATGTCTGCTATGCGTTGCTATATTAAGCATAGGAAATGTTTCAAACTTTCAAAATACCTTTTTTCATCTATCATCTTTAATACATCTGAAAAGTTTTCTTAATCATTACAAAAATGTCACAATTTGAGAATAAAATTGTTCAATCAAAATTCAATGTTCGAACAAACTTTTTAAATTAATGACTATAATCGAAGTACTCACTTATGGTACTAAGCAAAATCGAATACTTTGAATCAAATTGAAGATTATATTATTTTAAATAGGTTTCTATGCTAGTACCAAATTTGATTGATTGTTCTTATAATATATAAAAATTAAAATTTGTAACATGTAAAAAATTAAAATTTATGAAAAAAATTGCAATGGGTGGCAAGCGAGCTGTTTGAAAATCTGAATGTACCGGGACTGAATTTATTTAACGCGGGAGAGGAGAGGGGATCGCGGCAGGGTGTTTTGCGGGAGTGGAGATGGAAGGCGGGAAGGTGAAGGGGGAACGCGTGAGAGGAAGGAGACATGGGAGGGGAAATGGAGATGTAAGGGGAATGGGACGAATGGGAAAAGACACGCAGGGAGAAATAATTTCTTTGTTAGATGCATAGCAACGCATGCCGGGAACTCGCTAGTAGTTTAAAAATTCTTTCAGTTTCACAAATCATTTAAAATATTTAATGTTTTTCACGAATCTGAGCTAGTATAAGAAAAAGGACAATAAAACTTGGTTTCGAATAAATATGAATCTTTTCATGACCTCAAAAAATGTCGAGAAAAATCTAGCATCGCCACTAACTTGCCCTTCTTTAAAAACATTTTAAATACCCCCCTTCCATTTGATATCACATTTCCTCCCACCGCCCCCTTCCGATTCCTGGCGAGGAGATGGTGGAGTAGTACTATCTGCCAGGAGCGCAGCCCGACCAGGAGGCGAGCGACCCATGAAAGCTGTCAGACTGATGATGGACGGCATCGCATAAAACTGACGAGTTGACTCCGGCTAGAATGGCTCTACGGAGCCCACTATATCACTTTTATTACACACCATCTTCATTTTCATATTTCATATTTGCATTTTCTCTTCAGTTCCCCCACCCGAGCCGCCCGGCGCTGTCGTCAGGGGTGCGCTAAGGAGTCTTTTTAAAAAACTTATCACTTGATGGCCTCAAATAATTACTGAAGTAATAATTGTGGGCTTCAAAGTGTTCCAGTTCTAACTCTTTTATCTGACGCCATTCTGAACTCCTGACAGAAATTCCGCAGATAATTTTCGATACAATAATGTCGTTTGGTTATAATATATGATAGCATTGTGTATCTTTCTTCTTCAAGGACGATTATATTTAAAAAAAAAAACACAATGATTTTTTTTCTAAAAATTCACTAGGTGGATACATAATTTATTAAATTTAGCTCAAATCCTTTGGAGAAGCACTGCAAGCCTACCTACATATTTATTTATTAATCTGATTAATTTCAAGCGACTTGTTAATTTTAAACTAAACTGTGAACCTGTTTGTCCAAAAAAGCATGTTTTTAATTTTCTCTCATTTTAAATCTAAACCAATATTTCCTGAGATCATAAGATATATAAGTGCATAAATAAAAATACCTACCAACTTAATTACGTCTTATTACACACCACAATTTTATTTTTCGCTGAAACCTTTACAAATACCATCTTGAAACCGGAACCGGAAGGTAACAAACACGTTTACAGATTGATGAAAAACCGATTTTGTTGATTCTGTTGATTCTAGTAAAAAAACATACCTGTTAAGTTAGTTTTTTTTACCTACCATGCAAGCATAGGTAGGTACTCAAAACTTCAAGGAATGTAGAAATGTTAGATAATTGTGTGTTTTTTTAAACAAAAGTATTAAATTACTGATGCTCTAAAAGAGCTACATTCAAATACAAAACGAACATTTTGAGTCAGAGAAAATACATTTGGAGGGATTTGGGCAGTAGGTACCCAGCATCTACCCACGTCCACGTCTCGCTAGTAGCTTTCTGGCGGGGATCCGTTTAAAACATATCTACGACTGTCTCCATCTTTTCCTCTTTCATCTGCTGATCCATCCGCCCCCGCCCGTTATAAATCAACCGGTTTATGGCTAATTAGGCCTTTGTGCTTCGGATGTTTTGGGTGGCGATACCAGGGCGGGGGCGGACTGGGCGGGGGCGGGTGGGGCCCCCGGGTGCCGTTAAAGGGGTGTTCCAGATGATATCGGCGCGGGGATGGATATTGTTCTAAGTTTCTTGTTTCGAGTGCCATTTCGGATGAAAGGAGAATCTCCCGTGTGGAGACGGGAGACGAGAAGGAAGGGAGATGAGCAGATTTTTCCACGCCATCGACCACGGGAAATATTACCGCATTGAAAATGGCAGTTTCATAATTTGGCCGCGACACTTGATAGATTTTATTGTCGCTGCGTTCCTTTGGATCGTCACATAAATTCTCGTATACATTTGATATCATTGTGTTTGCGGCACCGAAGAAACGATATTATACCATTAAGGGTGAATATATTCAATTTCTTTACAAAAAGTCACCACATTAGAAAGGTACCTTCTATATTTGTCCCTACGAAAGATGTGATAAGTCAGAGATTTATTCGATTTAAAATATTATTATTTAAGTAATAAATGTTTGAAAATGCATTTTTCAATAAAACCTTTGTACCTATTATTCAAATGTATTATTATTATAGTAAAATAATGTATAAATTAAAACCTCACATTGTAATATTTAATCATTAAAGATAATTATTATCCACTCTCATCGAAAAATGTGAAATGGAAATGATAGAAAGAGATGCGTCCAAAATTTTCGTTTGAGAGTGGTTAATATTTTCTTCGATGATTGTTAATGTATATATACCCATTAATTTTTTTTTTCAAAATCCTTTTTGTCCGCTACATAGTATTTTTCTCGAAAAAATACAATACTGCTAACTCTAAATATGCATTATGCAAGTCGTAAATGAGATGTTAAAAAATTTTATATTTAATTTTTAATTAGATGGGTATTGAGTTTTCCTTTGATATTAAAAGGCCACTTTATGCACATGAAGCAATTGAAAAGGTCTCTGAGAAAAATCTTTTGGATTGAAAACAAACAAAGTTAACAATGTGTTTTTAAACTTTCATTCCCATCAAAGAAAAATTCTTTAAGCATAAAAAATGCGTATTTTCCCGCCTTTTTGAGTCTGCTTGCAAAATATTTATTCATATAAAGCAAATAATCTGTCTCCTACTCGCCATATGAAATTCTCGAATGATAAACTTTGGCTTCATAAAATTAAAAAAATTCAATGTCATTTCCGTCATCACATTGGCGCTTTGCAATTTCCATAATCATAATAAAGCAAAACGCCAAATTTAGTTATTCTTTACATTTTTCTCGGTCATTTTACAAGAGAAGGGCATATTGAAACTAGTAACTATTAGTAGGTTAGAGTTGATTTAAAAGTAACAATATTTTTTGCTTTTAGCAAATGATTTTTTAATTAATTATTATTTTTAATTGTTAAACTAACGTTTAAGACAAGAATTTTTTTTTATGCATAGCACAAACGGTAACAATTATTATAAGCAATAATTATCAGCCTGAAACACTCATCCACATTGAAAAAATCTTCAATGTGGATGAGTGTTTCAGGCTGATAATTATTGCTTATAATAATTGATTTTTTTATTGTTTTTTATTCTTCAATATAAAAAGAATCCGCTAAACCGCTGTATTAGTGTGTCAACCTCATTTGTAAAACCTTAAGCTAAAGTTATAGACATCCACTTTATTAAAAGTTTTTCTTTTATGTACTTAACAATATTATTATTTAATTTATTAAAATATATATATATATATATATAAATCGTTCAGAACGCGTAATAGTAATAATAATTACACAGCAAAACTGTTTTCAAATATATATATATATATATATATATATATATATAAATAATTATAAAAAAAATAATTATAGCGGACAGTTCGCTTGGCAGATCCGGACCTAAGCTCTTCTAGAACAGGACTGGGTGGGGGTTCGTCGGAGCGAATACAAATGGCCACATTGGAAAACATCAGCATAGGTGGAAGATAATTTGTTGCCAAGGTTTGTCAATTTTTTGCGTACCTTAAAGTAGATATTTGAACACTAATTGTACGAATAAAGTAGATATTTGAATATTTAATTAAATGCTCACATGGCAAGAAGGTCCTGAGTTCGAGTTCCAGAGGTGCCAATATCTTTTTCTGATTTTTCTGTCTATTGAGTTTCTGATTGAGTTTCGCTAATATTGTCTTCATTTAATTAAATATTACAATTTGAGGTTTTACTCATAAAGTTAAAAATTAAAATAAATAGATAAATTGTACGAATAAAGTAGACATTTGAACACTAAATTGTACGAATAAAGTAGATATTTGAACACAAAATTGTACGAATAAAGTAGATATTTGAACACTAAATTGTACGAATAAAGTAGATATTTTAACACTATGTAAATTGTACGAATAAAGTAGATATTTGAACACTAAATTGAACACCAAATTGTACAAATAAGATAGATGTAGATATTTGATCACCAAATTGCACGAATAAAGTAGAAATTTTAACACAAAATTGAACGAATAAAGTAGATATTTGAACACATAATTCGTATAACGATTTGGTCCCACCCAGGCGTCGTGTGTTCGATTCCTCGGCTGGCTGTCCTTCATCACGTCACAAGCAACATTTGCTGCTGACTATAGGGGTAGTAGGAGATTTTCAAATATATCAGGTTATTTGTAACCCGTGAATGTTTGTCTTTATTTAAAAAAAACTCGTAGAAGTAAACTGTGTAAAACATTAGGAAAATTGAAAGAAAAAAAGGAAGTATGCCACAACATTTTGAGCATTCAATTATTGCACTAAGTATAAAAACAATTTTTCTAATTACGTATTTACGAAAAATGTACACATACAAGAATTTCACAATGCAGGTTGTTAAGGAATGTCTTGACTTACTTTAATTCATCGGTGACCTTTATAATGTTTTTCTTATCTTTATTTTCTTCAACAAAAAAAATTCTTTCACATCACTGGTCACTCAGCCGAGTAACCGCCAAACTCCTCATCCCGACCCCAACTGTCCAATATATACAGATTTTTTAATGTTTTAAGTTCGACAAAAAAAACATCATCCATTTTTTACTTTAAATTCATGATCATTCACTCATTCAAATTGACATCATTCTCAGGAATCAAGGGTTAAAGTAAGTTAAGTACGGGTCATAACTCCCACAAGAAGTAACTTATAAAAAAAGCAAAACTTACCGACTCGTGTCGGTTTTCTCTAAAAAGCGTTGGTCGATATCTATATTATATTAAAGAATTCAGAGAGGAAATTGGAGAACACTATTACATGGACAAAATGCCGCCCGGTTCCCTCTTTTCCACCCTGAAACAAAAACTTCAAAAATTTCACCGTAGGCCAACATTTTATTTACATTTTTTACTCCAAATATTGTCAGGAATCACTGGTTTACAGTAAGTCAAGTACGTACCTTAACACCCTGTATAATATATAGTGTACGGACATAGGTACTCACACAAGCGACTAATATTAAAGTTCAACCCAAAATAACCCTTCCCACCCGTTAAGTTTTATTCAAAACATTAAAAACCTTATTAAGAATATGATTTAATGATATTGAAAAAGCAGACGCTCCTCGCATTGTAAAGGGGGTCTTACACAAACATTTCCCAGGGCACATTATTCCGTACAACGATATTACACTTGCTAATGTGTATCCACTGCCCGCTGTCCTATCTGGACTCTGGACTCTGTACTCGGGAGGTACCTTATTCTAAAATTGCAGACTTTGGGTTCCTCCAAAGCCTTCTCTCTCTCGTTCCGTCTTTCTCGCTCTTAAATTTCTGTCATAGGGTGTTACCGGTAATTACTGAATGTTGTGCTTTTTTGTAGTTTTTATTTTATTTTATTTAATACATTAGATACAAAAACACAATTATGCAGAAATAAACCTAATGCTAACACGATTACAAGTAGATTATAATTGTGCGTGGAGCAAGGATATTATGGTTTAGTCAGCGTTAGTTTCTAACTAGATCTAAGGAATTTAGCAGAAAGCTTTCAAATAAAGAAGCAAAAACTGTTATTTTTCTTTCTAAATCTAAAAGCTGTTCAAAACCTCTGCCGGTCAAACAATTATTTTGTAGCCGTGCATTTTTCCGTTTATTTTTTTTACTGTAAGTCCACACAAGAGGTCTTGAGGAAAAAAAATTCCCTGAGGGCCTATTTCATCTTTGAAGATGCTCTGTGGAGGGTCATTTTGAGGAGAGGAAGGAGTGAACATGAGTCTTGAAGAGACCCGTGTTGTAGGAAGGAATAACCCAGAGGCCGGCAGATCGTTCCACAGCCGAGCTGTTGAACTCAAGTACGAGTCTTACAAGCGACACGTTCTCATGTGACAAATGTCATCCATGTGCATATTTTTTGGCGTATTTCCCGACTATGCACCGGTGCCGAGGAGATCAATGGTGCTAGTTACTCGGAATATCTTCCATTGAAATACCGGTAGAACAAGGAGAGTATTCCCACACAATGGCTGTGATATGATGTTATGATACGATGTTACGATATCGATTTTTGTTATTATTGTATCTGTTAGTAAACACACAACTTTTGATGTGTTGGGAAACTTCCAAGTTTTAGTGATTACTAGTTGATTTAATAAGTTATAAAGATTACAATGAATATTATATTAAGCTGGACTAGACGTCCTTACTGGAGTAGGCTCTAACTAGTTCTGAGGCTACTGGCTGGCGGACTGATGGCGCTCGCCCTACTCTCAGATGCCTTCAGCATTCATCGTAATCATTCGAACATAAGACACGAACGAGATGGTACTCTGACTTAACTGCCAACTATTTGGATATAACAAAACTTCTTCTAACTATACTAACGACATCTGTTGAAGAGTGCTCAAACTACATGATCGACCTACACACTACAGTACTACGGTAATTAAAGAAATTCTTAGTTTTACTTTATAAAGAAAAATAAGTAAACTTTGATTTTATACGAACCTACCCTAAAACATATTTTCCTTTACAATTTAAATCAAAATCATTCACAAAAAACTCCAAGTCGAATCGGTTGAAATAATGTATTCGAAATTTCACTTTAAATCAATTTTCGCTATAGGTAAAGGGTACACGGTATAATACGAACAAGTATATCATGGATTGAGTAGCATTAATTTGGGAGGCGGGTATGTTCCCCGGGAACCATAATATTGGATAGCCAACACCCCTGCCATAGGTTATCTCAATTGGTTCGCTACGTTTGGTGACTTAGCAGGGGTGCCCGGGTTTATTGGGTGAGGTTTGTCTAGGTCCTGGTGGCTGATGTGTTTTCCCACCTACTGCGTGGCGGGCCGGATCGGAAGAGACTGGTTGAGGGAGACCTTTTGACCTCTTCAGCCGGACTCTCTCGATCCATCGCCTTGCACCCGCAGTGGAAGGGATGGATTTATACATCCGTCGGTTCTGGAGACACTGACCTCCAGAATCCCACCCGCCCCACACACCATCCACACAGCATCCCACATGGCATGGGCCCTTGGGGTTTTTTAATGGTAAGGTAAAAAAAATATATATATCCGCTATTATAATGAAGGTAGTTTTGAGATCACCGTGTACCAACGGGACCGAGTCCTGCAGTCTCTGGTCTTTGCTTTCTGATGAACATGGTGTACACTGGCCATAAAAGCTATAAAGAACAAGGGTTTTGCAAAATAGGGGTAGCGCGGTATCACCAGCGTCAAAGTAAATACTGGGTGTGCAAAGTTTTTACAATTTTACAATTTTTAGTTTTTCAATAATTTTATTAAAACCTGTAAGTAAATGGATCTAATTTTCGTATTATTTATTTATTTATTTATTGACGCCCTATTGGGCTTTCACATATCACATACAAATTTCATTTATAACAACAGTTTTACATAAATAAAAAAGATTACAAAATATACAAATAAAGCATAAACTCAATTTAAAAAAATAGGAATACATCTAACGCTAATTCCACATGAATGACTTTAGAGAACTCGTAAGTATAACAGTTCATATACCTACGAGCAACAAAAACAATAAAAATAATCAAAACACGTTAATTTTTACTTAATTACTACGCCATTTATAAATTGTAGTGCTTATGGCTCTAATTTCGTCGGTTTATTATTGAGTGATAGAAATCCGGTGACCGGACAACACAAAATTATGCAACTTCAACACCTCCTTTGAAAAGTGATATATTAAAAAAAAAGGTTAAATAGACTACGTTAGGTTAGGTTATGACTGTTATGGGCTATTTTTCATTTTTTTTTCATAACTTTTAATGATTTTTCAATTGATGAAATTGCGTGATTTTGAGTTATAATGAAACTAGTAATCCGTGTGGTAGTAGTCCAAATGAAGAAGGTTAAATATTTTTGACAAACAATTTCATTCTGGGCGAAAATATTATGAAAGCTATTGATTATGGAGACAATTAATCAACTGCATTAACCACTCTTCATTTCGCTGGATATGTCAATGAATTTGTTTACTCTACCCTAATGACGGCCTCCGCGATCGAGGGGTAATTTCTTCGTCTATCAATCGGTTGCGGGCTTGAATCCCGGCGTTCGCAAATTTTATTTAATTAATTTGAGTTATTGCACGTTCAATCCATAGAAAACAATATGCCTACTATACTTCCAGTTTGTTCTAGAGTGGTAGACAATAACTCTCAGAATCGCTTAGTGAAAGATGCTTTAAAAATGGCTTTAGCTGTTATTGATTACCAGACTGAATATCCAGGTACTTTCCTCTTACTTTAACTCATCTCCTCCTCTTCTTCAAACATGTCAACCCCAATTAGAGATATCAGTCTCACTAGTTTCTGTTAGCATGTAGCAGTTGGGCCTCTTGTGCGGTATACATAAACAAAATTATAAAAGAAAAAAATCTTATCTTTATGATTAGTGAACTGAATTTGTACTCGAAGTGCGTGTATTGTGTAGGTACTTTCATTTGAATATTATATTCCAGTGTTTCAAAAGCTTGAGGGTTTCGATGGATTAGATGCTGAGGAGTTTGAGTGAAAAGAAATGTGCCGTAGAAATATTTTAAAAGTAAAGTTTTATGAAAATTAAAATGATAAGTTGGAAATGCTCGTAATTTTTCAGAACGTCATGTGTACAATACAATATGTAATGTAGGTACACTGGTAAAAATGATGACTCAATGTAAAAAAATACTATGAATTCAAATTAAAAGTTCAATTTTCATCGTGTTTTTGTTTATTTTATTTTGCCCGTTCAGATGCTGTTACCTACCCCATTTGTAATAATTCATCCTTAGTTATGGCGTTTAACATGACCAGTGTGCAATCACCCGAATGGGCGAAGACAGTATACAACGTGGAAGGGGTATGAGTAGGGAAAGCACACGAGAAAGGTAGCCACCACCCTCCTTTCCATTCGGGGGGGGGGGAGGTGACAAGGAATGGGGCGCGGGGGCGGTGACCAGACCACCCACCCTTCTGATACATCGGGAGTTTATTATACTTTATCTAGAAAGCCATACTTTTTTAACATCTGCGAATCTTGTCTTGTCAAAAAGTATTGTTTCACACGGAGGTAACATGTATGTACAAACATTTTTTGAATGTAAATTTAATACCATAATTATAATAATCAACGTTTGATTAATTTAATCTAATTCAAACATTGCAGTTTAGAAAATTTGTGAAGGAATGCGATGATAAACGCATATTCGAAATATTGTGAAATGATAATAGGCCACTTTGATGGATTTCATAACGACTTGGAAAAAATCATGTGGAGAGATCTTTTTACTAAGATTACGAAAATGTTAGCAAAAATTGTTAGGTATGTACAGTTTTTTTTTTTTTTTAAATAAATAAATTCATTATTTGGGCTCGTGACGTCACTACACGAAAATGTCCCATCTCCGAAAATGTTCCTATTAATTTTGTAAAATTCCACACTGATTTATTATTTATATGGCATCACTTTGATTTCAGGTGAATTTTTGAATTCGTTCACTAGATTTATTGTTTTTTCTCTGCGAACTTATCATTTGGTACGACTTTTTGACAGAAGTTGTTCGACGTTCTGAAGAGAACCCCGTTCATTTAATGATGTACGGGGTTCTTTTCAGAACGTGAAGATGATGTCGGTACGGGTTTTAGAGGTAAAATGATTATGGTGCTGATTTTAACAAAATAAAATTTTATAGTATTCTTATAATTTACAAGTACAAGTATATTACATTGAATTTAGAAATATAGACGCTGTACATTATAATGATTTATGATCATTAAGATGGATCAAGGAAAAAAAATATTTATGAGATGTTATATTTTTGGTATGCCTCGTTATTTTCATGTGCCATTCGTGTGGAAAAGGTTCTTTTTTTTTTAAATGATTTTCGGCTATGTAATTATCGTTTTTTACACCTGTAAAATTATCTCCCTTCTTTCCGGTTTATAAAAAATGGTCTGATTTTTCGGATTGAAATTTTCAAAAAAACCCCAGGGTTTCAAAAATACAATTAAAAAAAAATACAGAATGTCTTAGAATATTTGCCTGAACCGGCAATTTTTTTTTAAATGTGATGCAAGTGGCCTATTTCCTTAAAAAAACTCATTCAAAAAATCTTATACTTTGAATATCGATCGTCCGGTTGATTAGTCAGACATCTCCGAAAAATATAAATTTGAGTGGAGTATGCAGTGTAGGTACCTAAAAATAAATACCCTGTCTGGTACAATACTCAGATTAATCATAAAACTTACCATATCAATTAATTATTTTGCAGAAAACTTGTCGTGAAATAAACAAAAAAAAAATATATTTTCTAGGTCACTAGTAAACAATTTCAAAATGTCAAACTAATGTACCGGATCTTCATGCTTCCTGACATTATTTTATAACATATTAAAATCTAAAACATGGATACGTGGAAATAATATTTGATTTCTGTCGAGCATTGGAATATTGCTTTCTCGTTATCTCGAAACTTAGTTTTGGAGGTGTCTGACTAATTAATGGGAATAATCGATATCTTCTAATTTAATTGATCAAGTTAATTATTTATAAAGGAGACATGATGAATAAAAAATTGTTCCGAAATTTTATGAATCTTCTAGCGTTATAATACGAAACAAAACATACCACAGTTGTGATGAATTGCATTGATCAACAGTGAAAAATAAGAAAATATCGTAGCTTCCCACTTTAATTTAAAAAGAAAATATCAATTACTTATAAAACGGACACGTCTACGACATCTATCGGATTAGAGTAAAGTGAATTCATATTTACGGTAGGGATCTATAATTAGACAAAGTGAGACGAGTATTGATGAAAGGATCACAGATGGTATCAACAAATAATCAGAAACAGGGACTCCCCAATATACTTTAGACCGAGATATATTGACAGCCAATTGAATTGCAGCAAAAGCGATTAAAAACCAATTCAGCCTATCAACGGGAAGAGGGCCGAGCCCATTTTTAGAACAAAGGAACGACCTTTGGACTTAGCAATTAGAAATGTAATTAATGAGTTTGACGTTCCCACCAAACCGAGAGGTGAATAAACTCCATGGGAAGAAATAATCTGTTCAGGGACAAAAGTACGGTGACCCCAAGAAATGTTGTGTTTAACCGGTACATTCCAGGGATCAGAAACCCTAGTTCTCGAACGCATTAAAACATATCAGGTGCGAAAAAAAAGGATACACGTAAACACGATGCAAAAGTTTAAGTGAAAAATTGCAAAGCAAGTGACGAAAACGTATTGTAAGGCGTTAGGGAGATTTCCATCTATAATACGACTGTTTGTGACGACCGGAGATGATCGATTCGAGGGAAAACGTGCTAAAGGAAATGGAAATGTTGAAAAAACAATGGAAAATTATTGTTATCAATTTTAGACGGAGCTAGGATATTACGATGAAAGATTTAGGGAGGAAACGTCAAAAAAAAATGAGAGTTTTAAAGAATAGGCGAGGGTACATTTCAGATGTCTAGAGCAGTAACAAGTGTTAGAGAAGAAGATAGAGTGCAGTACGGAGGGGAGTGGAAAATGCTGAAAAACATTGCGATAGAAAAACTCAGGAAAAGGAGTCATTTTACGTAATTAAAATGGAGGTTATAGAGTAACATAGTACGCGATTGCAGATAAAAAATGAGGCATTACAATGGTTGTCGATTTCAGATGTATTTTGTTGTGATAAACAAGGAATATTCGAACATGAAAATTGTTTAGATAAGGACGATTAGCCGTTAAAAAGGTAATAAAAATTATCATGGGTCTTATGAAATATTTATATTAAAGAATTCTCATAAAAGTTAACGACACTGAAATAAAAAAGGATTTATTGCCAGGTGGGTACAGGAACTAATGTATACAACTGTCAAGACATATGGTTTATGGGATTTTTCGTAAGAACGGGACGAAATTTGTAAGGCGTTCTCTATGAAGCAATAAAAATGACAGGAATTTAAGGGCCGAAGTGGGGGTATCCCCTATAAAGATGTTAAAAAATGATATATTTATTAATAACAAATAGAAAATGAAATTTTCCAAGAGGCAGCAAACATCAAAAAACGATATGGTTATATCAGGGAAGTACGGGGAAGTGAGGGGAAAGGAGATACGACAGAGAAAAACAAAGGAAATCTTAGATTAACAGTGAATAAAATAAATACGGCTTGAAATATAAAAATCTATAGAGATATGAACAATAGCGTAAGAATAAATAAGGAAATTCATGGAAAGAGTGTCGTGAATAAAAGAAAATTCGAGAAAAAATGGAAAATTCAAATATACGACGTAAATAGAGAAAATTCGGTTTTAAATGGAAAGGTTCATATAGAATACAGAAAAACTCGAGGAAAAATAATAAAATAAAAATGAACAATTTGCGAGAAAGACTTCGACATGAAGATATCTCTGATAGGCGAATTTGGGGACAGATTTGGAACATATGGTAGATGCCGTACGCACGGACATGTTACGAAATATATGAAAATAGAACTTTAAAATTATTAAATTCAAGCTAGTTTTGTATGAACAACAGGACAAAGGAAGTTGGGCCATTAAACATGGATCTTACTAAATCCGGATCTTGTAAGTATGGAAGTACGAGACAGAATTTAATGTATCAAACGCAAAACGTACAAAGAGACCGCATTCGACAATAATGGAGAGGTTTCAAGAAATTACGAGTTGATAGTAATTAGATTGGTTTATTATAGGAGATTCAGATACGATCTTTTGGACCTGAGAGGGGTATAAAAGTCTAGACAAATGCCAGTTGAGGACAGTCTACGTCGTGGTCGAAAAGGTTGTAACTTCGCGGAACGTGACGAAACGGTGGGTGATTTAAATTTGAAAAATTCTAAGTGATAATTATTTTGATACTTAGAAAATTTTCACATTCTAGTCAGTGATATACAAAAAAAAATACTTTGCAGTTAGAGTCAGTGAAAAATAACAATAAAGCCAACGCATTATTTACTTGTGAAAAATAAAAGTGCTCGTGATAAATACAATTTGTTTTAGTGGAAAATTCGGATTTTATAATCACCTAATATCGTAATTTTAAACTTAGAAATTTCGCGTTTAATATTAGTGCAATAAATAACTGAAGTGATGTGATAATTTAGCGTGAAGGAGTTATAATTAAATACGTGTGTTCAATCTAAGTGAAAGTGTTCTAACAAATAATAAATAATTAAATTAATTATCTTAAATAATAATAATAAAACAAAATAATATTTTATTAATACATAAAAGTTCGGAGGGATAAAAATTTAATTTAACAACAATTTACCATCTCTAAATTAATCGTGAAGTAACTATCATTTAAAGAGTTATCTAACCAACGAGTTTTGAGATAAAATACAGTTTAGAACGATAGAGTTCATGCATCATTTTAATTAATTAGATTAAATGAAAAAAAAAAAAATTGAAGTCAAAAAGATTTAATTAAATTTAGGAAAATAAAAATTAATTTAGGAAAATTGCAGCAAGGTTTACTGTGTATTCCCGGTCGGAAAAAACCTTGGTAGGGGTAAGTCTTTTCCGTTATAAAATTTTACAGATTCCACGGAGAAGGCGGAATGCAGCAAACATTGGTATTTGGATTAATTATTTGACCAAGATATTACTCTCTTAATATGTGATATGTAACTATATTAAAATATTATAAGTACAATAAGTATATTTTTTATATTTATATATGTAAGTATATAAACATATATATATGTAATTTTTGTTCCCAAGAAAAATTATAATAAAAAAAAAAAAAAAAAAGAAAAACACTTATATAAAAAGAGGAAAAGGGTATCGATTCCTACCTCTGAATTCATCAATAACTATTAAAAGTAGTTATGTGTGATAAATTTACAAATCAATATTTTATATTTAATGTTATGTATGTATTAATATAATTTCAGAAAATCCAGAGCATTTGAAATAAGTTATGATATTAGAAATTATTTCAATCATAAAATTTATGTATATACATATCAATATTATAAATTATTTATTGAGACAAAGTATATATAAATGAATAAATATGTATACGTAATCGGGTATCAGACTAGACAATTGCGCTAAGTACATCATTATCAAACAAAGAAAATTTTAGAGTCATCTCACACGTCTCCGGAATGTCTAAAGTAAACATACCTCATACGCTTGAATCTAGGTCACGAGGACGTAGAGAATGTTTACAAAGCTCAAATTGTTTACAAAATAATTCGGTCACTGGGGCACTAGTTCGAATACAGTAAAAAGAAAAAAAAAAAAAAATGACCTTGATTAGTGGATATCGTACTTAGGTATTAACTTCTAGGAACGGGATAAAATTATTATATTGCGCAATTATTAGGAACAAAAAGAAAAAAAAAAAAAATTTAAACACTATTTTTAATTTGAACGTAAAGAGGTATCTACAGATCTAAGCAATTGAAAATTAACAGATTTATTATAGCAGTTCAAAAGGGTGTATTGAAGATTTACATGAAACAGTTGATAAATCACGGGATAGTTAAAAAAGGTGTATTGAAGACTTACATGAAACAGTCGAAAAATCACGGGATAGCTTAATAAGGGGTAATGAGGATTTACATGCTTCAATTGAGTATCACGGGATAGCAAGAATTTATCAAAAGTTGAACATTGGAGGGGAGGGAAAGAAAAAAAAAAATACAGTTCAACCAACAGAAGGCAGTGTTCGCTTCTGTAACAAGGACCATTAATCAAACCATAGAGATGGCGGATCTCTCAAACAAAACCGTCAACAAAACCAAACAAAAGCTTGGAGTTATGGCGAATCTCCAGAACACATCGCCAGATAAGATCTTATTGTACTAGTATATATTTATATTTCACACTATTCTTACGTATATATTCGGTATCAATCTGAGGATTGTGCAGAATCCGATGGGCGAGATCCGAGCTCGGGATGCGTTGCAAGTAGTTTCGTATTGCGAGTTATAAACCTTCCCAAAACGTATGTTTACATATATATCTTTTTATGTACTGTTCATTGAATGAAACGAACTCACTTACAATTAGTGCTTTAGGCCTGTCGGGTCACTCTCGTCTCATTTCTTGAACGTGGAGGGAGGATTCACGACCCGTAACTCCACACAAACCCGTGAGTATATGATTGCATATAGGACGAAACCGGTTCGCCCTAAGTAAATAGTAAACTTTGGAGGAGTAGGAATTTGGAGGTATCTGGGCTTGGGGGAAGACCTGAAGGCAGTGCATGATGGCGAAAGGAAGGTTCATTGGGACGCGATAACTTAGGTATCAATCAATTGAACCGTGCCAAAAGACTGTGCGAATTTTGGGTTGACTTCTGATCACCCTGCTTACTTGATGGAGGCAGGAGCCAAATTTTGCCAGAAAAAGGGTTATTCTGAGTTCGTCAAATATGCAATTAACTAATTACATTAACCTACTAAATCCATCTTTATATGTACCTTATAGCAGCTGAATCTAAACGGAGGGGCGCCCAGCAGATACGAGATACAATCATAATCAAATTTACTAACATTTGACCATTTGAGTTATATTTAATTATCTGTTCAATTAGTCATGTGTAGTTTCGATTAGTATTACTTATTCATGAATTCATTAGGATGTAGGGAATCATAATAAACGTCAAAGGGAAGTTAGTTCATTTAGAGAAATTACTTAAGGTTAAATTTGCAAGAGAAAGACCAATACAGTTTGAAATTCAACACTCTGTTTAGAATCAAGAGGGTTACCACAAAATTTAAAGTAATTAAAATCCTATATCATAAATCAAAAAATTACACAACGTTTGATGGAGTTTAATTACAACCTAAATACGAAAATATTTACGTTCAAAGTCGTAAATAACGTATTTATTAGTTAAGTACATATATCGCTAAAGGTATGTAGTACAAGGGAGCTTTAAGTAGCTTTCTGTAGTTATCAGAGGAAATAAGGGTCCAATTTTATAAAGGCTTGTGTGACGTAGGGGAGGAATTTTCCATCCCTACCACACATATGCAAAGCCTTAAGAATTTAAATATCGATCAGAGCCAAGAGAAAAGGCGAGAATATTACAACTGTCTTGCCGATGAACAGGAGAGTTAAATAAGTATGAAAAAGACGAAATGTTACGACTGGTGCCAAGTGCCCAGGAGTAAATAAAATAAAGACAAATACAAGAGAGTATGAAAAGACGATATATCACACAGTATACTGTACATAACATCGATTCTGCCGTGTAGCCTGAGCAGGCCAGACCTCTTCTACTCACAGCTATTGTTTTCAGATACGAATAAGCTTTTAGTAGCATTCTGCGAGAAACGAAGTATCAATAAGATTGCATTTTCAGGTGAAAAATTCCTAGAGTTGCATTTTGCCTGTTTTTCCGACCAATTAGGTGAAACTGACCACTCATCGTTCTCATATCGATTGTAGGTATTTAGGAATTCTTGGTGGTAACTGAATTCTATCTGAAGTTCGAAGTGATTTAATTAGAAAATTAATATTAAACCTAACACGGGCCTGGATTGCGTCGATGACGACGAGAAACAACAAAGACCAAATGTTTAATCCTTGGGGAATTCCTTCAAATGCGAAGAGATGCCTGGATTCAAACCCGTTCAACACTATTTTCTTTGTGACAAAATCATAGAAGTTTTTCTATACCTACGTGAAACGTGTGTATAAATATTTCTTGCGAATGATTTTATACAAAATTTTATATAAGATCAATCCAGTATCACAATACAGTAAACATTAAGGTCTCTGTAGTTTTGCGCTGATGTGGGAATTCCATCCACAAAATCCTAACCCAAACCTATGTGTGTAAATCATTTCGCAAACTCAAAACCAACGGAAGAACGGAACGCATTAGATAGGTGACTTTTCAAAGAATCTGTTGCTCTGAATTTTTCTAAAAGCTAATATAATATTTTTCGTCTCATTAACATTCTATTGCTCGGACAACAAGCAAATCGTCCAGAAAGGAAGTATACATAATGACACTTATTGTTTGCTTAATGAAACGGCTAGCAACTTTTTCATAAGAAAAAATGCCTTGTGTTTACAGTGTGTTGTCATTATAAAATAAATGTTGGTTTTCGCAGCGCGCCATTGGAGGGTTTCCTCTCCGCTTGTAAATTTATTTTTCGTACGAAAATTACTTTTTTGTCCTTTCGCAAACAACGAGGCTGGGCACAAATTGCGAGATTGCTCAATACGGCATCCCGACTCCGTGGAAAGTACTTAATTGGCAGAATGTAAGATCCTATGTAAACGTCTGCTCACCTTTTCACATTATGAAATTGCGGGTCACTTTTGTTAAGTCAGTTTTTTCACATCTAGATAACTGGATATTACCGAGTTACTATTAGGCACCCTTCGTACGTTTCTCATTAAGGTTGTTTGTATAAGATACTTTTTTAAAACTAATTAAAACCTTTAATCATTGACGATAACAACGACTCTCAAACGAAAAATGTGAAATGGAAAAATCGGAAAAAGATTCGGTCGCATCTAGGAATTACAATGCGACTTCCTAGATGCAACCGATTTTTTTTCTGATTTGCTTATAATAACATTCACTGGTCTTTTATTACATCTTGTTGAAATTTTGCTGATAACATAAAAAAATGACGATTTCGAAAATCGTCTGCATCATACATATATGCATAAAAAAGTTTGTTGGAAATTTGCTACGAACCATTTTTATTGAAAAATATTTATGGATTATATTGTACCTATTTATAATTAGATAAATACTAGCAGTTAAAAACCCTCTCCGAAGATTTTTGTTGCTAGGCCTTACGGGCGGCTTTTGGTTCGGCTTCGCCCAGTTTTAGAGTTGGTGACCATTTTATAAAACCGATAGGAACTGGTTCCAAAAATAGCCGGTTCCCCGAATTCACTGGGATTTAGTGACAGCTTGTTACCGGGACAATGTAACCGCGGCAGGCAATGACGTCATATAACAGACGCGTGGTATTATTATTCAAAATAGCCAGTTACAAAAATAATCATATTGGTAAAAAGCACTAACTTTGTGGCTCGCCATAATTTACAATAAAAAACACATAAATTTGTTTAAGACCACTTTTATTTTAAAACACTCTACCGGTTTCAGAAGCACCCTTCCTTCGTCAGGAGAATATTATAACTCTATACAGTTATAATATTCTCCTGACGAAGGAAGGGTGCTTCTGAAACCGGTAGAGTGTTTTAAAATAAAAGTGGTCTTAAACAAATTTATGTGTTTTTTATTGTGAAAAATAATCATATTTACGTCAATCTCTCTGTATCCGGAGAGATTCACGAAATTGCAAATCCAGTAGTACTTACGCCTGCCAGGCGATGCTGCTCAAGCTAGATGTTAACGTAAGTGGCGCCATCTTTTGGCATTGCTTTCGATTCTTAAATTTCAACCTTACAGTCTCTAGGATATTAATACTGTTTGATTTTTTGTAAAGGTACAGAAATTCGCTGCACGCTTAATACTTTTAAGAACGCTTGATTTCAACTAATTATGACGAGAGAGATGGTAAAACATCCATCAAAGGACTTAAGTAACTTTTTTTAAGTTAAAAAATTCACTTGTATGACATTTTCGACAAATCCGACGTTTTTTGACTTACGTTAAGTTTGAAGATAAATTATTAACGCCTAGGTACATTATTAAAATAATCCAAACTAAGTGCCTACTAACCTATTTTGTGTATGTTTTTCCACTTCCCCAACCAGGGTTGCCAGGTCTTTTCCAAAAATATACCGAACAGTGAGCAAAAAAAAATTTCGAGGTGAAAAAATTTCCCTACAATTCATGGTGGTAAAACCCGCGTAGGGAGGGGGGGGGGGGTTTGTTGGACTTTGAAACAATGTAAGCACTCAAATTATTTCGAATAATCAATTTACGCAAGTACGTAATCACATATGTGTAACACTAATCCGCTTGAAAATGGCTTGAAAACAGTGAGCGCGTGCACGAAGCGGCAACATTGCACAAACTAAGTAAGGATACTACGCAACATCGATTGCTAATTGAATCGCTTATTAATGAGAAAAATTAATCAGAAAAAAAATACCGAACCGCCCAAACTTCGGTATTTTGTCATACCGAACACCGAACACGGTGCTAAAATACCGAACCGTTCGGCAGAATACCAAACACCTGGCAACCCAGTCCCCAACGTCAATAGTTGTTTCTAATAGTATTTAGTTGAAATTAGTTTTTAAATTTCAGAGAAATTTTGAATTTGAAACTTGCAGAGAAATTTTGCAGCTTTACCATATTTTACCGATATTGGCAATGAACGGTTTCGTCGATACCATCATTTTAAAACAAAAAAAAACCTTTAAAAATGACAATAATTAAAATTTAATAATATAATAAGTGAGCATTTGCTCACATAACAGATTGGCCAGATCCACGGGGAAGTATAATATTAGATATTAATAATTTGGTTGGCAGCAACGGCTTCCACAAATCAAAAATATGTTCACATTAGCGCGTTGCTCGGCGTGCTGAGTACAGTATGAACAATGAGTCGCTATCAAACATTCCAGCCAGCGCTAATTATCTTTATTTATGGTTTAACATTAATTCTGTACATATTTCATCCGAATGCCATACACCAAACTATTATAACCAGCGCCAAAGAGAAAACTCATAATGAGGCCGTCACAATACTTCGGACGCGGCCCGATGATTTAGAATCGGATATCTGCGCTGCCACTGCAAGCACTACAGACTATGAAAAGTTTCATTCAAATTTTCATCCAATTGCGGTTCAGATAACCCGCTATTATTAGACTATTCACATTTACGTTTATGCCCGTTTATTTCAAATGTACCTACACTACACATGCGAACCTAATACCTTCTCCAATTTATACGTTCCCAGCAAATGCCTTTTTAGTAGGAACTAATGTTAAAAAATCATAGTGTGGAATTCATACGCGGTGGAAGAGAAACCTTCAGAAAACTAAAGTAGACAAGAGTGGGAAGACTGCGAAGTACTTATTTTTTTACAATGTGAAGGATGATTTTTTCTAACCATATTTTTGTCGTCGAATTCAAGTGCACCTATTCCTATACATTTGGTCATCTTATTAGTATTTGTGTTTTCTTCTTCGGAGTCGTTAGATGTCAGTTACAGCTCTCAAGTGAACTCACAACATCTACTTCGCTTACTACAGCTGCAGCGCAAACATGACCAATCACGAATGAATAAACATTTAGTTCAACTCACCAAAGCCGTTTAGAAAAAAATCCCTTGATTTCCGTTTACATTACTTAGTTAAAAGCGTAACACCAAAATTATCGAAACGACAAGCATTAAATAAATATCTCCACGTAACCGGTCAATAATATATATATTTTTAATGTTTGTTAGTTAAATGAAATACCTTTCGTATGTATATTTTTGTTAATTTTTTGGAATTGTTGTGCATGTATTTAAAGAAGAGTATACCCGTGTGGGTTGTTTTTTTTTAATTCACATTTTTGTTCCGAGATTGATGAAAACTAGCACACTTGACATTCGAAAGAGGAGAAAAATTACTGTCTACATCTTATTTTAAAAAAAACTGTCTGTAAAACACGGGTAATAAATAGATCATGAAACAAAATATGAAATCGCAAAATAAAGGCCCTAACACGGGTAGAGCACCCGTGATACTACAAAATACTTGTCAATATTATTGTAAAATTATTAAGTGTGAAACAGAATTGTAAATACTTTCAGTATAACCCTGGTTAAAGACCACCATTCAGAATAGAAAGGTTGCTTTAAATTTTTTAGCCGTGTTTGACGACTAGATCTAGGACCCAGTGAGATAGGGCATCAATTGCGGATGCCCTAGTACCTAGTATCACTGGCTTCAGATGGTTGGGAGCAGATGGGCCTGTAATGTGAAGTACTCAAATGCAAAATAAATTAACATTAATAAAAATGAGAATTAATTTTTACGGATTTTAACAACAACCAAAAAACCTTGTGAGTGTTATTGTGATTAACATTATTGAACTAAACCAAAAACTGATAGTTCAAAAACTGATAAAATTCGAAAGAACCGTATTTCGATTTTTTAGTTTTAAAAATATGTATTTTCCATCAAAATTTTAACTGGAATAATTTTTTAATTAAAATGTCGATTTCTATCGATTTGTATTCGTGCAAGCTTTATTCGTCGTCATTTGTATGTATTGCTAATCGCGAATGCATTCGAAACATGTACGCATAGATAGTATTAGTGCCAACGAAAACGACAAGTTTTAAGTGCGAGTTCGAAAAGGGGCGGATACTTTAGCGTAAGCGAAGGTATGTAATAGTATTGGTTAACAATATCGGCGACACGAGGGAATACAGTTCCAAATGGTTCAAACTGCCTATAGCATATCTTCCTTTGTTTCTTTTAAAGAACTCATCCAAACACAATATGTGGTCAAAGAAATTTCAAATACATTGCGCCTAAAATATACAATAACCTACCTGACGGAACAAGACAATTGAATAATATTAACAAATACAAAATCCTGATCAACAATGGATCATCGAAAAAGGTCCTGCATTAATTAGTCACCTCACCCAAATATAATCATCTATCTCATTATTGTTACCACTAACCAACCTGGAAATTTTTGTCAAATATTTTTGCTTTATTGAAAAATGTACTTTATTTCATATTTATAAAATATTTGTAAACTAGTCTGTCTCGACACATGATTTTCTAGTGAGACAGGCAAGGCCAAAAAAATATTTGTAAACGTTTTTATATAGATGTAGATAATAAATAAATAAAACTATTTAAAACTCGGAACGAAATCAACTCAATGTCTTCGAAAAGTCATTAAAAGTGATGAAAAAATATATATTAAAATCGTTAAATAGGTTTCTTTAGGTTAGGTTAGGTTACGGTACGGGCTATTTTTTTTTTCTTTTTTTATAGAAATTTAATTAAAATTAAATTTGATAATGTTATTATCGAGTTCTGCAAGTTTTTTGGTTAGTGTTTTAGTTACAGCTGTTTCGGCTTGTAAGGTCATTTTCAAACTGTGGTGAAGCCACGTACGGACGACTTATTTATAAGATTTTAAATGTCGATTTTTGAAGGTGTCTAAGTTGATTTATTACCGGTTAAACCAATTTGTAGATACACTAATTGAGAGAGTGCTAATGTGGGATTTGGAGTATTTCCCTTTGGTTTGCCTTGATCCTAAACTCAATAACGGTGGCATATATGAATTAAAATGTGACCACGCCGACTGTAACGCTACATACATCGGACAAACAGGTAGGGCATTCTCAACTAGATTCAAAGAACATATAAGATGTTATAAAAATAAAAACACCTCTTCAAAATTCGCCGAACATCTCTTAGTGAATAATCACGTTCCACTTAAAAATAACCAGCCAAAACCATTACATATAGAACGAAAGGGTCTTAGATTAAATTTGCAACAATTAGAAATCAATAAACGAACGAATGACCCCAACATAACGCTAATTAATAAAGTAAGGAAAATTATTTATTCCCCACTACTTAGTATGTTTACCAAACCTAAAAAATATAATGCTCTTAAATGAGTCATAGCAATAACGTCATTCTAAATCAATTAAGAAAACCCTTAGACTTAGTGCAAGGCAAACCAAAGGGAAATACTCCGAATCCCACATTAGCACTCTCTCAATTAGTGTCAATAAATCAACTTAGACACCTTCAAAAATCAACATTTAAAATCTTATAAATAAGTCGTTCGTACATGGCTTCACCACAGTTTGAAAATGACCTTAGAAGTCGAAACAGCTGTAACTAAAACACTCACCAAAAAACTTGCAGAACTCGATAATAACATTATCAAATTTAATTTTAATTAAATTTCTAAAAATTAAAATGGAGTTCTACGAATTAAACACAAAAACAATTAATAACTATTTTTCTTTATTTTATTCATAGCTTTTAAAGAGGTGTTGAGTTAAGTTGATTCCGAGTTGTCATGGAATCATTTAATCAAATAACGAGTACATTTAACTAATCAATCATCACAGATTGTATTAGGTATTTATTTATGGATACTTGTTTGCGTATTATTATTTTTGTTATTTTTCAGTTTATCCTACAATGAAACCATTGATTTCGAAACACGTTGACAATTTTGATTAAAAAAGAGGTGTGGACTATTATTATCATTTAATTAAAATGACACCTCACAATAAATGTACGATAATTGAAGACATAATACATTACATTGCTAGTACAAACTTTAATTAATATGTCCGTCATATGACAGGAGCCTATTGTTTAACATTAAGAGAACTCATCCTAATCAATTCAGATTGGTCGGGGATAGATTAAAATGTACACGCGGATATTTCATTATTAGTGAATAATATTACACCGCAATTTTGTCACATCCACTTATCATACAGGGTGGACAAACACATTTGCGGATTCATCGATACAATCGACACAAACGAGAGAATTTATTACGGACTCACATTATTCCCAATATGACCTATAGAAATGTGACTTTCCACCAAAATCAAAATGAATAATGGATGGACGAGTGTTTTGACAATTCAGCGAAATGGACGCAGGAGAGTCTATTAAAAAACTACATTAACAAAATAAATAATAACACGTTTTATATTTCATTCGTTGCATTTAATCGATTTATTTCCCACGAAATATTACGTTCTTATGTACCTTACTCTATTAATTCGATCGTTCAGAGTAATTTCAAAGACAAGGCTATTAAAAAGAGTTCTACTACCTACATTCAAAGTATTCATTGAACCTTTTTTCACATTCCTCTTTTTGTGAAGTGTCTTATTTTTGAAGTGATATTCGATGAACTTTTCTCTATACTCAGCTAACCAGGAAAACCAGAAATGTGAATTTTATTGATAAAACAATCGGTACATGAAATTATGTCTCTCGTTTTTTGGTTTGACTAGGCACGGACTTCCGAACCTTTCCCTTTCCACTTTCCTCCCCACTGCCTTCAACCTCACAACGTACATCAATCGGAGATTCATAGTCTTACTGGTACTTGCTAATTGACGTTCTTGAGCGGTATTCAATATGGGAGGCAGGAATGGGTACCGCCGCCCCGGTAACCTTTATTGGACAACCAACACCTCTGCCATAGGTCACCCCAAGTGGTTCGCTACGTTTGGTGATTTAGCAGGGGTGCCCGGGTTCATGGGGTGAGGTTTGTCTAGGTCTTGGAGGCGGATGACCAGAACACACTGAACCCCAGATTCCTACCCACCCCTTAAACCCTTTTCCTTCCCAGAACTCTACTCTCCTTCCTTTCCTTAAAAAACCCTCCAAACAGCATCCCCAAAGATATTAAGTGTGGAGCTCATGTAAAAAAAAAAAAATCAATTTAAAAAGGCGCACAAATTATTTACGCTATTGTTTTTGCCTGTGTCAAAAACATTCCATTTTCATTTAGGTACTTCATTGCTCTTAAAAATTACGGTACTTGAACATTTGTGACCCAAGTCGTCAATGGTATTTTTAGAAAACTTCACAGCTGCATTTTACCTTTTCGTGCAATGGAATTTCTTTCATAGTTCTAGGCTCCATTCCCTAGTAATAAAGGCACAATTTCGCAATAAGTCACTTACCACCTTAGGGAAAAGTTAGTTTAATTCAAATATAACATTTTCATCAAATGGTCAATCAGAGGAAAATTGTTTTTGTTTTACATTAATTTGTCCCTGTTAAACGCCTATCCTAAGCCGAGTCAGCTTTTTAATAAGTTGTCATCAGCTGACAATCATAACTTCGTGACAGTTATGCTTTTCTACCCGAAGGCTGTTAATTTCTCTTCGTCCACTTGACTGCGTCTTAAGCGTCGATGACACGTGGCGAGTTTACAAGCTACTATCTATAAAGTTTAAAAGCGGTTAAATCGGCGAGTGAGATTGTCATGATGACACACAAAACTCTCCACTCGCTCAGAAGCGTAGGAAACTGAGGCGGCTGCTAGCGCCAGTAACAAGAATAACGACGCCTGCGTGAACTAATTCTTCAGATGTTTGACAGTCGAAATCAGCTGTTTATCAGAAACCATGTTGGAAACATAAATAAACCAATCACGAGCAAGCGGAGCAAGCGTGTAGGCGAGTAAAGTTGACGACCTTTCAACTTTTTTTCGTAGATTGTCAACAATCTGCTAGTCGCTGCTAGTTAGCAAGTAACACGATGACACTGGGCAAGTTTACTAACAGATAGTGAATTTCCCAGACAGTAGCTTGTAAACTCGCCACGTGTCATCGACGCTTTACGCAGGTACAATAAGTAGGTACTTAAGTCGTTGCGAACGCGTATAAATCTAAACAATGCTGTCCTGCATACCGACTGCCCGCTCCCGGTAACCATTTATTAGATAACCAACACCACTGCATTAGGTCTCCCAAAGTGGTTCGCTAAGTTTAGTGACTTAGAAGGGATGCCCGGGTTCAAGGGGTAAGGTTTGTCTAGATCTTGGTAGCGAATGCGTTTCCCCACCTACTGCATGGAGGGACATATTGGGAGAGAGGTTGAGACTAACCTAGACCTCTTCAGCCGGACTATCTCGACCCAACGCCATTCACCGTATTGGTAGGGATGAATTCATACCTCCGTCACTCCTGGAACATTGACCCCCCAGATTCCTACCACCTCTCGTAACTTTTTCCTTCTCAGAACTTCATATCGTTCCTTTCCCTAAAAAATTCTCCACACAGCATTCCCAAAGATGACGTAGACCCCAAGGAATTTTTTTCCTCGGGGCCTTCTGCGTATGTAAAAAAGAGCACTTTCACAGAATGCCGGTGACCGTTGACCTTTTTTTGAGAAATACTTTCTTGTCAAATGTATCGACTTCGTTTATGTATGTAAAGCCTCGATGACGCAGGGAGAATTTACAAGCTACTATCTACTAAGTTTAAAAGCGGATAAATCGGCGAGTGAGATTGTCATGATGACACACAAAATTGTCCACTCGCTCAGTAGCGTAGGAAATTGAGGTCGCTGCTAGCGCCAGTAACAAGAATAACGACGCCTGCGTGAACTAATTCTATGGTGTTTGACAAAAAACATAAATAAACCAATCACAAGCAAGCGGAGCAAGCGTGTAGCGAGTAAAGTTGACGACCTTTTAACTTTTTTCGTAGATTGTCACCATGATACTGAGCGAGTTTACTAACAGATAGTGAATTTTCCAGATAATAGCTTGTAAACTCGCCCTGTGTCATCGACGCTTAAGACACAGCGGAAGTATCAGGGAAAAATGCATATCATAACTAAATTAGTTTCTCGTGGACGTTCATAATCTTTTTTTAGCATTATTTACCTATCTATACCACTTTTGTTTGTCTGATTTTTTTATACCAGTAAAGTTAACTGTGTGTAATACACCAATTATTTTGAAAACCCTTTGAAATAGATAAATAGATTACAATCGTCGGTTACAAACAGTTTTTTTTTTCATCGCGGTCGTAATTTTGTGACTATTTCGCTTTACAGAATTATCGTTTTCCGACGGTATCAGCGCAAACGCAACACAAAAATAATTGCATCACAAAAAGCTACAAATGGATATTTAAAATTTATTGGCAATAAATCAACGGTCGGCTTTTCAATGCAAGCTAATCATTTTGGAGTTCCAGCGTGACGCCATCGCGCATCAGCGCTCATTCCATGCATAAACTGTTACTGTTTTATGTTCATGTGTTCCTGGTACTCGTACTTTGTGGGTGGGGAGGTTTTGGGATGTGCGCGAGTGCGTTATAATAGATAGAAATGATTTATTTTAAATCAAACTAATCCTAATCAGTGGAATCTAAACAATTTATGTATTTTCAATTTTATTTAAATAATTTTTTTAATAAATGAAACATTTCAACTTTGTTTGAACCACTTATATAATGAGTAAATCCGACCGGTTTCAGAACAAACGTTCCTTCTTCAGGGCAAGCGTACTAATTTGACAGTTTCGAAATATGGATGGGAACAATGTTTTATTATGGTAAGGGTGGAGCCGTTGCTAGTTATTAATGTAGAGTGGGTGGGTAGGGGAACAAATCCATGATTGGGCTATAAGACAATATTTTTTGTTTGTTGATAATAGATTCATTATTTTTAAGGGATTTTTTAATTTCCAAGGCTTCTAAGTTATCTTAACGTGTTCCTTTATGATTAATATGAAGAATATTTATCCCTGTATTTTTTTCAAAACTATGGTTATTTTCAATGATATGGTTAGCGAACTCAAAAAAATTATTATTATTAAGACACCTTAAATGTTCTTTGATTCTGATTTCAAAATTACGGGTTGTTTTTTCAATATAAAATGAGGGACAATCGTTGGATTTGAGTTTATATATTTCGGAATAAGTCAATTTATGGTATTTATCTTTAGTATTTCTCAAAAAATTACCGATGTTATTTCTTGTATAAAAAGCTGGTTTAATATTAGAAGGGAGATTTTTACAACATTGAACTGAAAAATTATTAATGTACAAAATTTTACGCCATTCTTTATCATTAATATTATTAGAAGTGTATAGATATTTATTTTTTGAAATTTTGCTAAGTTTTTTATTTATCAATTAAACTTGGTTCACATCCGTTATATACAGCTATTTGTTTTATTATAGAAAGTTCAGAAAGGAAATTATTATTAGACATTGGGACATTTACTAAGCGGTGTATCAAATTTTTTAATACCTTTTGAAGGTTATACCCATTAATGTAATATTATAATATACTAGTTGACCAGACAAACGTTGTTTTGCCATATAAATTATTTCTAGTGAATATTTTGGTTGTTAAATAAAAAATAACCAATGTATTGTAAGTGTGTAGGGATCTATGACAGAAAGAGGAATGGAGAGCTGTAGACGATGACCGCCGATAAAAACAAAAAACAAAAAGTAGGAAAATGGATTAAAGAAAATCAATATGAATTTCGAAGGGCAATTGAGTGTACGATATTTTTTGTCAGTCCGTCTTTAGCGAACACAAATAAGCTCGATGGTTTGCCCACGCGAGAACATGATGCCGAATGAAATATCAAAATGACCCGACGCTTCTCGTGAATGTCTTGTGCATGTGTGAATGAAAGTTTGATTATGCGGACGTAGCGCAATCTGTCATTCAACAATATAAATAATTCGCTTGAAATATGAAAGTCGATTAAATTTCTTCATGCAAAAATAATAAAATCGCGATTAAAAAATGGAAGGTTTGGGAATAGGAGGGTTAAACTTTGGGATTTTAGGTTTTATTGATGCTAAATAAAAAAAAATACTACAAAAAAAAAATGTCAAAAAAACTGTTTTTTTTTTCTGAATAGGGATACCCTTATCACGTAGCGGTATGAAATATACTTTTAAACCTATTCTCATACCTACCAAATATACATAAAAAAATTCATAAAAATCGGTCAAGCCGTTTCGGAGGAATGCGACCACAAACACCGTGACAAGAGATTTTTATATATAGGAAATGTCGTATTTTCTATCTAGGTTACAAATAAATTCGTTAAAAATTTGTAATCATTCAAAATGATTGCAGCTAAAAACGTGGGAATAGTTAGTTGAAGATAATATTTTTAATTCAGAATTTGAAATATAATACAATTTGGGAGGCGGGTACGGGTACCGCCGCCACGGGAACCAATTAGTGGATAACCAACCCCTCTGCCACATGTCACCCCAAGTTGTTCAGTATGTTTGGTAACTTACCAGGGGTGCCCGGATTCATGGAGTTAGGTTTGTCTGCGTCTTGTCGGCGGATGCGTCTGCCCACCAACTACGTGGCAGGCCGCATCGGGAGAGACTGGTTGAGGGTGACCTTTTGACCTCTCCAGCAGGACTCTCTCGACCCATCGCCTTACACCGCAGTAGGAGGGATAGATTCATACGTTCGTCACTCCTGGAGATATTGACTCTCAGATTCCTAGGCAGCCCTCATTTTTTTCACTTTTTTTTTCACAGCCCACCCTTTTTCCTTCCCAGAACTTCCTCTCCTTCCCTTTCTAAAAATATCCTTAACAAAGCATCCCCAAAGATGACAAAGGCCCTGAGGGGAATTATTTTCCTGTGTTGAGCTAATGCTAAAAATGTTAAAAAAGATCGTCGAAATGACGTAAAAAATTATATCCTAATGGCCGAGTGGTTAGAGGCGTTGTCACGGTAAGACAGATATCCTGGGTTCGATTCCCAGTTTAAACTGTTAGATACTTTTATTATTATCTGTGTCTTGTTCTTATTTTGCTTTAACTATTATTTTTGCTTGTATTACTAACCTGATTTTTTGTATTATGTTTTTTCCTGTTAAACACTTGCATACTGCTTTCTAACACCGTATGCAGGGACACTGGAGGTCTAGATTCGTTCAAAATAAATAAATGTGGCTTCGTTTAACAAAAAAATTAGAATCTTGCGAGAGCATTGAAGGAGTAACCATCTGTTACTTATACCAGGGCGGGTAAGTGGTGGATAACCTCCACCATGTCTTGTTCTTTTTCATGTTTCGTTTTATATTTATTTTATTTTTTATTTTAGTTTGTTAGGGAAACAAACAGTTGTACGTACGAGTATTTCATTAAGATAAATTAATGTCATACATGGTTGCATGAACCGGCGAAGTTTCCGCATAATATTCATATTATGCACAAAAAAACATAGATGATTAAAGAAAACAAAGTGGTGTTAAATGTAGTGGTAGTAAAAAGAAATTATTAATTTTATTTTATTTGAAAAAAAAAGCATTGCCTAATAGATTTCACATGAATATTTTGTGACATTCGTTAGCTTTATTCATACGACTGGCCGTGTTCAGAAGAAAATTTACTTAATCGAGAGAAGTAAAAGTATGTTGCCTATCTTAATGGATACAACCTAAAAACCTCACTAACAATTTGCAATGAAATAAAAACTAAAAGCATTATATTCCTAACAAATGAATATATATAAATCTGAACAAATATTCCTATCCTGTGAAATGATCAATATGTATTAAGTACCTATTTTAAATATTTTTTTCTAAATTTGTATGTTAACTGATTAGCACATTGTGGCTAATTCTGTTGATAAATCTATGATTTAATATACCTACCTATTTTCAAAAAATTATAACAGAAACTTAAGTACCCATTTGGTTTTGAAAATTTAATTTAAATCAAATTTAATAAAGTTATTATTCTGTTGTAAAAAAAAATTATGTGAATGCCGCACATTCTCAACCGCACCCAACCGCTTTTACGAAAGCTCCACACCGGAAGCAATAAGGAAAATAACTTCCCTTAGGGCCTATGTCATCTTAGGGGATGCTTTGTGGGGGGTCTTTTTAAGGAAAGGAAGGAGAGGAAGTTCTGGGAAGGAAAAAGTATGAGCGGTGGGTAGGAATATGGGGGTCAGTGTGCAGGAGTGACAGACGTGTGAATCCATCTCTCCAACTGTGGTGCAAGGCGATGGGTTGAGAGGGTCCGACTGGTGACGTCGGGTCTGGCATGCTCAAGAAGTCTCTCTCGATCCAGCCTGCCACACAGCACGTGGGCAGATGTATCTGCCGCCAAGACCCGGACTCCCCTGGATACCCCTGCTAAGTCACCATACGTAGCGAACCATTTGAGATGACCTATAGCAGAGGTGTTGGAGCCTGGAGCAAGTAAGACTGTGGCATTCCCAATAGGGGTATGACAAGAGTCTCAACTTACCGCTAGAAGCCAGTGAGACTATAGCATCTCATTTAAAAAAAATAGATGGTGTTCTACGAAAACACAAAAACAAATTATTACCTATTTGTTAATGTCCATTAAAAAGGTTGAAATTAATATTAATTGTCACTTTTTACCACGATTAAAAAGGGTATTAATGGTAAGATTAAGGTCAAAATGTACTAAAGATGGTACCTACCCTTTAAAAAAGGTGTTATAATTATATAATTTTATTTTTACTGTCTTTCAGGTTGTGGCCAATTCAGGCTTTTTATTTATTCTTGTACATATTAGTCTCACGTATTATTTTATTAGGATGACAGGGAATTGCACCCACTGTGAAATAAACAATGTTACTTTTATCATTATTGTTAAATAACTGCTTTCCCGTACAAAGTTCATCTTAAATTTTAATTTATACCATAACGCCACATTCTTATACTGTTAACTTCAGACAACCGAATCATAGTCTTCCTTCCTTTCCGAAATATGTATTTAACTTCCGTTCAGAGTGGACCAGAAATCAGCATAATAGTCCAAGAGAATCAGCGTAGGATTAGATGCAGCGAGTTGTAAATTAGGTCCGAGAGGAAGCTGCGAATACAAGGCATAACTCGGCTCCGCAGCCCACAGCCCGCAGCCCGCAGCCAGCAGCAAGCAGCAAGCAGCAAGCAGCCCCGCTCGCTGCATAGAGCGGCCGTAATAATAATCTGCAATTGCTTCCTAGCGAGATGAAGTCTCACCCGGTAGCGGGAACACGATATAATAACGTTGATTATGAAGACGGAGACCGGTAATATAAAAACAGGCGGACGTGTCCCAGCGCGGCTGAATGCGCCTTGCCCTCGCCGAGCCCCTGTGCACCAGGGGAACTCAAGGCGGAGATGAGAATGCAACTATTTCATAATAGGGTATGTTAATGCCTTACTAAGAAATAAGAAAGTTAGTACGAAAGAGGACCGGTGTTTGCAAAAAAAAATGTGAAAAACAATTAGTAAAGAAAAGCCAAAACCCGCGGTGATCTACGTACATCACATAACACATACACATCCTTGTCTCATTAGTTCGTAGTTAATTAGAATATAATTCTACCATTTGGTCACCTCAAAATAAAATTCATATAAAAAATGTCGAAAGAATTCAGCGAAAGTTTCTACGATTTATTAATTTTAAGTTAAATTTCCCCTTAGGTCAAATTAACTACACTTGCTTTAAAAATACCTACACTTCAGAATCGGCGAATGTTTCTTTCTTTTAAATTGTGAATTCGAAAGTCGACTGTTACGAACTATTGAATGTAGTCAATTTAAGAGTACCGAATAATCGACTCACAAGGCATAAGGACCTACCCAGTTCAATGTTTAGCAAACAAATGTTCAAGTGATCATTTTTATTAAAACAATTTCTGTTCATAAAACATACAAACTTGAAAATTATTTAAGTCAACATACTATTTCTGAAAATTTCAGTTTATTCAATTTTATCCAATTGTAATCCACTGTAATGTAAGAAATTGTTATTTGCAACCTATTGTTTATTACTAACCCTTGCTTAAAAAAGTGTAAACATTTTGTACCAAATATAAAAGACCCACGGGGATTTAAAAGAGTACTAAATAAATAACTAATATTAGTTTTGTTGTACCGACTCATTTATATGTACATACATTATTTAATCTACATCCATATATTAGCTTTATTATTGGATTGTCCGAGATTTATATTGCAAAATTTTACACAATTTACAGTGTAATCAGGGCAAAAGAAGGGTTCGTAATTGTAATTATTTTGGTAATTTGAATTTTTTAAGAAATTTTATAAAAACCATGATCCCCTGTTGTAGAATCTAAGATTTCGACCTTGGCGCACTTATGCTCGCAACGCAATCTTTAAAAAATATCGCGTTTTTAATTCAAATTTCTGAGCATCTTTAACAAATTTAGCAGAATATAAAATATTTTACTTGAAACTCTTTCATTTGAAATTTTCTTATATTTCCAATACGCATCGAGATTAAGATGAAGCCATAGTAAATAATGCAAAATCATACAAAATCATTTGTTTTTGTTTTGAAAATGTGATCGCTTAGAAGTATTGTAGATGCTTCAATTAAATACTGCGTGTAGAACATACCGTGGCCCTTAAAAATATCGGTCATTTTTTTATAAGTCTTTTAATAAGCCTATAAAAAAATAAAGTATAAGGTCTAAAAAACACACTTTCAAGTTCAAACTCTCCTATTTATAAACCCCTTTTCGGTTATGGTTTTATTGTATAATGTGGCAAATTCAGTTTATTTTATAATGATCGCAAAAAAAATTATATTTACACCCAATCTTCCCAAAATAAAATAAAATATGCATTTTCGCGTTGTTATTTTACAATACGGCCGCTAGTCGACGAATTCGGTTTTTCAAAGTGAACCCTATGGCGTCCACCGAAGAACTACTGTCCACGCCACAGTCGCCAAACCTCAGTTACACCCCGAACTGAGCGGGAGATGGACGCGTCACTCCGCGTCGCTTGATTTCGTGAAATCAATTTTAAATTTCCGTTTTATTACAATAAACAATGCGTAAAACAGGAATTAATATTTTTTACAGGCCTTTACGAAATCAACCTGTAAAACTAAACTCTCAAATACCTTTTCCAACCTTTCCAAAAGCTTTTTCTCAAGTATTTTTAAACTCCTCCCATAAAGGGCGTGAATTCCGATTTCGATTTATTCCTGAACTAGTGGATCACCTTAAAAGACAAACATAAAAAACTAGTATATTGCACGACTAGGTTTGGTTTTTCCTAAGAATCTCGTTATCACTGCAATTTTGTAAAGAAAATACTGATACGAATCTAATAGACCACAAAATTTCATATATGATGTTAATATATTTTTGTGTGTGTTTTTTTAATTATTTTTTTCTTAATATCTTCATAGTTAAGACTTAGGTACTTCAAGCAGTGCAGTGAAGTTAGTTATAATTTTACACTATCAAATATATTGGTGATTAATTATTAATATTTACCAACAATACTTTCATTATAACGTGAAAATATGCGGTAAAGACTATTAAAATGTATGTACGTTTTTACAAGCAGAGAGCACCCACTGGAGAGTAAACCAAAAACTAGTGCGTAAGTTAAGTTACAAAAAAATCCTGCTTAAACGTGAATAAGAAACTGCAGCCTTTTCCACGACTGCAGACTTCGGTTCAACTACCCTGGATCCCAAGTCCCGACCAGCATTGGTACAGTGGTACGACGAGTATAGAGGTTAGCACAGAAGAAGAGAGAGACCGGAAGGAAGGCAGCAGTAAATAAGTCCCGTTCCGGAGCCACCAATCCTGCGGACTACCCCCCACCCCCACCCCTACTGCACACCCTTCTCTACACATCTCTTCTCTTCTGTACCGTGGACCGGGCGGACCCCGACCTCTGCAGCCTCTTCTCTTATAAATCTGGGACGATTCTCTCCACTTGCTATGTGTGACAATTTTAAACAATAAACAATGGGAGCCAAGGATTTGCCAGAAGTATTACCAGAAATTATGTGAAAAATATGCGTTTTAATTCTGAATATAGAATTTTACAGATATTTTTTAATGACAGTAAAGATTTAGGTAATATATAGTTCTTAGTATCTGAAATGCCATTTTTTGTTACTTTTTTATGTTAATACCTTGCAAAAGTTTCATCTGCTCCCGTCTGGAGCCAATGAGACTATGGTATCCCCAATTAGGGTATGTTATGAGGCTAATACACGTGGGGATGGGAAGGAGATGGGATAGAGGAAGTACCTGGCTATTCACCAAACACGACTAAAGCCATTTCTAGCAACGTTTCGATTCTGAATGGTGGTCTTACACCAATTTGGCGATTCTGAGAGTATCTTCCACGCTGGAACGTGCCGCAAATATACTATATGTTATTTTTAATGAATTAATTGTGAATGACACGAACTAATCAAATAAAAATTAATTTGCGGACGCGGGGATTCGATCTCGCGATCTTCGATTGCGAGTCAAGAGCCTTGGACTACGCCCTAGACTGCGGAGGCCGGAGGCTACTAGAATAATGACAGCGTAATTTTTTGTTGAAGTTGTTGATAACATAAAAATAATTTTAAAATAAAAGAATTTTTTCCTTGCGATTTCATCACACTAACCTACATAATACATGTTAGGTGTAAGCATGAGATATACTATAAAAAAGGCGCCTCCGATCTGACGATCAAAATTGATACCTATAGTTTAATAAAGATGGTAGAAGTTAAGTAATTATTATTGGTGACCAGCAGGGAACTATTTACCATACCGAGTTGATCACAAAATTAAAACAAAAATTACAACACAACAATATTGAATACAACAGAGATATCCTATATCTCTCGTTTACGAAATTCACAAATATGACACCTTAAATTATGTTTTCAAGTGTAATATCTAATATGAAAAAGGCTGTGAAATTTTTCCGTAAGAGTTCATCGTTCAAGAGTTTGTGATGCTTCAGGACACAGTTTATTACATGTAGGTACCACAGATCAAAATTTAGATGGAATTTTTCGATTCATATATAAAAATACTACGTTTATTAATTTGAGTCAAATAAAAGTACAGGATTAAATCAATCAGTTCACGCACACAAGAACGTGACGTTTATAAAATCTGTAAATACAGCCATTGAATTGAGTACCGGGAATGGTTGCTCTATTTTTCAGCAATAAATCCAGAGAAGCTTTCGTTGGGAATGTACTTTAGCATCCTTGGGCAGTGGGTAGTACCGGGTACTGGGTACTTGGTACAGGGTGGTTCTGGGGAAGCTAGCCCCTTAAAATACTGCACTAACCGGATGTTCTCCAAGAACAGATACTGCAAAACACGTTACGAGTTAGCTAACGCCGATTATGGTCCAGTTTGTTAAAGACGTTTCAATTTCGGCTTTAAAAAACTTCGCATATAATTTCAGATATCGAATATTTACAATCCGTCGGGTCACGTAGTGCCGTATTCAAAGATATTGAAATATAAGGTAGATGTGCTATCTGCTGTTTTTACTATGTGGGTCTACGCTTCCGGGTGTCGCCGATATTGTTTACCAATTAACAAATAAACTAAAAGGACAAATAATTAACGAATAAACCAAACGAACGTTAAACTAAATGAACGAATTCTTTCCTTATTCAAAATATATTGGTAACCAATATTAAAGCACATTTTCAAAAAATCAACGAAATGAACAAATTCTTTTTGTATGAAAACTACGCTAATTAGGGCGTACAGTTGCGCGGACACCATAGTATATCTCTTCTGTATTTGAATATCTTTGGCCTTATTCGACGTGAAAAATCAATGGCCGTTGAGTCACGTTGTCCCTTTTTTGTCACAAAATGATACGACCTTACGTCCTGATAAAACTCGTACTATCTTATTGTATATTATGGTCAGACATATCATAAAACAGCTTTAGTTCTATTTGCGTTTATAAGTTTACCATCCATACCTACCTATATATTTCTGAATAAATTTCTAATCGGACACATTTTGTGACTAACGTGGTAGGTGTCTACCGTATTGAATATGAATTTGTATATTTTCACGTAGCACATTGTTGTAATCAATAAGAGGAGACACAAATAAGCCTCAATTGATGACATGAAATAGAAGTTAAAAATAGTATGTTACGAACAAAATTATTATAAATATGAGTTCTAATTTTGTATCTGAGTTTTAGAATGAAGAAATAAATTTGTTTTTTCACTTATGAATCCTAGAACCTAATCATCCTTTTCGCGTTTAAAAATCGTACTCGATTTAAATTATTAATAACGTCAACATTATACAGGGTGTTAAGGGACGTACATGACTTACTTTAACCAGTGATTCCTGACATTATCTGGAGTAAAAAATGTAAATGAAATTTTAGTCTCCGGTGACTTTTTTGATGCCTATTTTGTTTTCTTTTTCAAAATTTTTTTCTTCAAAATCAAACCAAAAAAAATTTCTTCCACATGTCATCACTGGTCACTCAGCCGAGTAACCGAACAACCCCTAACTCCGCCTCCAACAGTTCAATAAATACCATTTTTTTATGTTTTTGTAGAAAAAAAAAAAAAACATCGAAAATGTCACCGGAGACCAAAATTTTATTTACATTTTTTACTCCAAATAATGTCAGGAATCGCTGGTTAAAGTAAGTCAAGTACGTCCATTAACACCCTGTATAATGACACATATACACAACATAATAAAATCAAAGATATACCCACCTTGGAGATTGTAAACTGGAGAGAGCTAGCACAAAACCGTGACGAGTGGAGGAAGACTCTTGAGGAGGCTAAAACCCACCAGGGGCTGCAGAGCCAAGAGTGATGATGGTGATGACACTTAATATCGGGGGGTAATTACTACAACTAGGTCGAGGTTTTTGAGTTGCACACTAAAAGCACACTTCTATTTCGTCGTCTATGAGTGCAACAAGCAGAAAAGGTCGTAACGCATTGGAATCAAGTTATTTGAATATGTTTTTTGTGGGTGTCTCCAAAAAACGGTATCATTTAATTCTATGATTAAACAGCTCTAGTTACCACAAGTGTTTTTTTTTTTCATTTAGGCAACTAGACTTGGCTAATTAAAATTTTGGAAATTGCTTAAATTAATTTCATTGCATTTTTGTAAGTAACAACTAGTTAAGTCTTTCCATTTTTGTAAATTAACACAACCATCACATCAATCTACGATTCAACCATACTTATCATTATAAAAATACAACAACTGATTTATCAGATTGATTACAATCTTATATACCCTGAACTCCTTAGACTGATTAACTTTCATGTGCCTAGTAGAACGGTTCGTCAGAAGGTACCTTACCATTGTAACAATTCAGGTTCCAATTCAGAAATAAACTCAGTAATTAACCGATTTAACAGTGCAGGGAATAAATATTATATGAACACCAACGGTAGTGAATGTCTATCAGCCTATAAAAACATTGTTATTAAAATCTGTAGGTCTATCTTGATAGCTTTGAAATGTTTATAAATTTTCAATATGCATCGAAATTTTTATGAATGTGCATCCTATATTTTACTCTGTTTGTTGTTTTTAAGTTAAAAAATGTATGCTTGGTACTTATTTTAATTGTTATATCTCTTAATTCTTTGATTATATCAAATGCATTTTTAATTGTATCTTATGTAAAAGCCCTAATTGGGTATGTACTAGTGATGAAACGAATGTCATCTCTTGAGCATTCGTGAATGCGAATACGAATATTGAGTGTTTTTTTTTTTAATTTGGCGCCAATTATGTATGGCTTAGCGGCTCACTTTTGCATCTTGTTCCGAGAATTTCCGAGTTGATCCGAAAAAAGTCGATCGGTTGTTTCATTTCATTTGTCGTCTGCTCGTAAACAAAAACAAGTGAATTTTAAGGTTAGATTGCGACTGATTAGTGATTAACATGAGAAAATTAAATTCTAGTGAAATTTGGACTTATTTTACACTTTGCGACGCCGAATGAGCTAAATGCAAGCTGTGTAACACTGAATATTCTAGATTTTTTTTTTTACATGACCTCCACACAGGAGGCCCTGAGGAAAATAATTTCCCTCAGGGCCTATGTCATCTTTGGGGATACTGTGTGGAGGGTTTTTTTAAGGAAGGGGAGGAGAGGATACTTCTGGGAAGGAAAAGGGTTTAACCTGTAATCGGCCGGAGACGCGCGTACGTTATTACGTTTACCAATTGAATAGATCTGATAATCTCAGATTTCAACTTTTTTTTATTTCATAGCTGAAACTTGTATTAACAAATCGCACCGCAATTCGCGTCACTGTAAATAAAAACAATTGCTTTATGGGCCGGAATAGAATGGAGAATCTTAAATAATTATTATTTCCTGCGTCCCTTCGTCTAGCGGACTGCGGTATGAGGCTCTATGAGGCTGGCTACATAGAACATAGGACTAGTCCAGACTCCGCATCAGGCTTTATGTTCTATGGGGACTTTTTCTTTATCCTAGGGAATATGGCGGCGATTATTTATTGCTTCTTTTGTGTCGTCTTGTTAATTTGTCTGCTGAAAACTAAGGCTTTCATAATGCGGCAAACAAACAACGCAGTAACGATTTTTTTCATTGTTGCTTAATGTCTTTAAATTTTTAAGGGAGGAACCGTTCGATTATAACGTGTAAAACTAAATTCGTCCTTTGTATGAGACATACTTTTATTCTTATCAAAATTTTATGAGGATTTTGCACATAATTTTATTTTACATTTGCCTTTTTATCGATCTGATTCGGTTAATAAGGCAGAACTAGACTAACCAAATAAGTTTAATAAAATTTTACAGGATTCCGTAAAACTGAATAAAATGGTAAATCGTAGCCGCAATTCTATTTTGTCTTAAGGTCAAAGCAACGTTTTTCAGAAAATCGCATTCGATGGTTGACAATCGATTTTGCACTCAATGGAACATACTGTTTGTCAAATAACAGTAGAAAACATAGGAGGGCGCCACTGTTGACCAAAAGGCAATACTAAACACATAACTCACGGTGTTTAAGTAAAGCTGTGTAACCTACATTTTTATAAAAAATTAAAAAGTCGTAAAAGTGGAAAAAGTATTTTTTCATTGCTGTATCACCCACTGATCTCAAAATTAGAATTGCATATAGGTATATTATACCTTTGCAATTTTGTGTAATAATGAAGAATAACGATATTGTAATAAAATATACAGCACAGTTTAGAAATTTATTGCTCACATTATTAAATGCTAGCTTAAGTACTTAGCGTTGCCCGGGCTTAAGATCATGTCTCTAATTTTCTTTCGCATTTCGTATGTCTGAAAATTTGTTTCGATGTTCCGTTTCCATTTGAAGATGATGACCGTTTTAATTCTGATTTTCTTACTCGCAAGTGCTCAATATTACGGTACCTATCCCCCTGAAGAAAGTTTTTCTCTACTGACCGGTTGAGGGAGACCTTTTGACCTCTCCAGCAGGAATCTTTCAGAATATCACCTTGTACCGCAGTGAGAGGGATGGATTCATACGTCCGTCACTCCTGGAAACATTGACGCCCAGATTTCTACCCACCCTTCATACCTTCTTTTTTTCTTTCCAGAACTTCCTCTCCTTCCTTCTCCATAAAATACCCTCCACACAGCACTCCCAAAGATGACACAGGCCTGAGGGAAATTATTTTTCTCAGGGCCATAAGTGTGGAGCTAGTGTAAAAAAAACAGAGTGTGCAATTCACACGCGGTAGAAGTAAAGCCTTCAGAAAACTAAGGTAGACAAGAGTCGGGAGACTACAAGGCACCGCACAAAGAAGAAACCGATTGTACTATATTATTCTCTCGCAGGCTAAATCCTGTAGACGTTTGTGTTTGCCTCTTTTTATTATCGCTGTTTTTTTGTTTAATCGAGGTACAATTCACAACGGTGCTAAAAATAATTTCACTTAAAAAATGAGAGAAAATTAGAAACTTGCATTTTTGGCCGCGAGTTTGACTGTTCACATAACTACTATTGTTGCACTATTTGCCTACCCCTATCACATATGATAATAATATAATATTAGACTGGTTTTGGTACATTATCATATCCTTTGTCTCGGCGGTCCATGTTTGCCCTGTCATCCCTGGACGCCGTCCCATAAATCTCTTCTCTGCCCGTTAGCTGGACAAGCGAGCAGCATCCAGCATCTTGCTCAGGACTGCTTCCCGTCCCCGCACCAGCGGTTGACAGACAAGTGATTTACCTGAACCTGTTCTGTTTACATGCAAATCAAATTGCAGGCAGTGATTAATTTAGTGGTATCGCCGGACCGGTATGCATTTAGTGATAATTAAAACATTGAAAGGTGGAATGATTAATTTAAATTCAACGCTTAAATTACTGGTTTATTTTGAATTTGTAAATATATTAAATTTTATTGAAATGTATTTATTTTATTTTTTAACCCCCGATGCAAAGAGCGGTGTTATAAGTTTGACTTTCTGTGTGTCTGTCAGTGGCCTCGTAGCGCCTAAACGATTATTGAAAGCTAACATGATCGAGAGGGTTCTTAGCAACAATTCGTGAAAATCTGTTTTCAGCACTTTTTATTATTGTTGTTAGCTCCGGTAGGGATCTTAGACGCATAATGGGTATTTAATTTATTTTCAAACATATGAGTAACCTCATATTTGAAAAATAAAAGTATGCTGAAACCACTGAACTACTCTGATGATGGAGTTCGAAGGTAGGAGACGAAACCCTGGATTGTCTATTACCCTATTAGTAAACCCATCAAGTTTGGACTCATTATATTCGTCTTAACTAGTACTGTTCATTTTTCCTGATGACGAGGACCTGATGCTGTAACTTGAAGGTGGCTGAATAATCTGTCAGGGGTTCTTTAAAATTTTTAATTTTATCATCCAATTATTTATTAATTTTCGATGCCCTGACGGCTTTTATATGATTAGTATACGATGGTTCCATGACAGTTGATCCGCCGACAGTTTGCCCCCGGCTTACTTATATACAATATGCAGTCGGGGTAGGGAAAATACGGTTTACCTACTTATACAAAATATCATTAAGTGACCCCGACGGTGTATGCAGAGAGAGTGTACTTCCGAAAAACAAAAATGTATAAAATATATTTTCAATCAAATGTATCAAGGATAAAACTAGAATTACTTCTGACTTCAAAAATATAAATACCCTAAGAACTCTTTACTGCTCCTTGGTTCGCCCCATCTTGAATATGCTTGAGTTATATGGTCTCCTTTTTATGCTGTCCATATTCGTCATATTCAATCCGCTCAACATCGGTTCCTAAAAGGGATTGCTTGGAGGCTAGGATTAGAGCGAGGAAATTACTCGTATGCTGAAATTGAACAAACTCTAAACCTTTCTCCTTTAGAAGACCGTCGGATAAAATCTGATCTCATTTATTTCTTCAAAATTATTAACTGTTTAATCGATTCGCCTACATTACTCATTACATTACTCATTACACTTACCTACATTACATTACTCATCACATTCAATATACCTTCTCGTAGACTCAGAAATAAAGACCTGCTTTTCCTCAATCAGCACTCGACTAACTATGGTAACCACTGTCCAGAATGTGTAGAATGGTCTAGCTTGAATAATTTCTGTCGCTCTTTGAACAAATGAAGATATTTCATATTCACCCTAAATTTTGCAAACTTATTTTTAACGTGACTTGACACTTATTTTTTCTTCTATTTTCTCTGTTTGTCTTTGCTTTCATGTACCATCCGAATCCTTACAATGTTCATTTCTAAATTTCGTGATACTTTGTTTTAAATTGGACGTAAGTCCGTAAATAAATAAATAATAAATAAATAAATAAAAACTACTCGTCTGTATGTATGTAAATTCGTTTGAAATTCATACCAACTAAATAAAGGTATTTTTTAGGTCGATTTCACATTTGTAAATAATGCAAAAAAAAAAGAAATAATTTTATAGTAAATATCATTTCGGCCAACTGTCGGGTCACCGTGTACGATACAGAGACACAATTGTAATAAAAAAGATGATCTTAAAGAAATAAACATTATATAAATGGTAGGTAAAAGGGAAATTTCCAGTGTCCGACCGAAACAGGACTTTCTACTGAAACCGAAACTGAAACCGAATATTCGGTATCTGTCTCAGTTTTGACCGAAACCGAAACTTTTTTAGACATGTTAAAAATCTACTGTTTACTGAAAATTTACAGACACTTATGCGGACCGTTAATACGTGTTAAATAAAATAATAAAAAACAATAATTAATGCTATGAAACAAACAAAAAATAACAAAACATGTTCTTCTACAGAAGAAGTTCTTGGAACAAAAATTTGTTAACGTTAAACGTCACATACATTATAATCTACGCATTCACAGATGGCGCCAATAAAATTATTTTAGGTTTTTAATACTTTTTGCACGTAACGCTTTAAACTATTAAGGTAAATAAATTTTTGCTCCTGTACATATTTAAAATGAATATAAATACACAGTTTTGTCCATAAACAAATCCAAATCTTTCAAGAGAGAGCTGAAAAATTCAATTTTGTATCGGTGACTCAATCCAATATTATATTTTTCAGCCTTTCTTGAAAGATTTCGGTTTGTTTATATACAAAACTATTTATTTATATTCGTATTAAATATGTACGGGCGCAAACAATTAATTCACCTCAATATTTTAAAGCAAAAAGTATTAAAAAACTAAAATAATTTAATTGGCGCCATCTGTGAATCCGTAGATTATAACGTACGTGACGTTTAACCTTAATAATCAATACTTACATTATAAAGGAAGGACCTCATTAATTGAGTGTTTTAATTTTAACTGCGTTTTCAATCACAACATTCTTATTACACGAGATAAATGAAATAAAAAAACATTAATTAAAGTATGCAAAAAATATTATTTATTTTTTTGATATAACTGCTATAAAACAAACAAAAATTAACAAACATGTTAACTACTTCTTGATAACCAAACTAAACACTTATGCGTGAGAAATAATACATAAACTCACAACACAATCACGCCGGACCGGCCGGCAAACTCAGCTCGAACTCGAACTCGACACTCGAAGTCAGCTGAACGACGCGCGATCGTTCACAAAGGCAGAGTTTCCGCCGGAACTGATGCCGAAACTAGATTTTTTTGCCGAAACTTGCCGAAACCGAAACCGAACCTTCGGTCGGTCACTACAAATTGAATTGAAAATAATATATTACAAAATAGAATCCATATCTATACTAATATTATAAATGCGAAAGTGCGTGTGTTTGTTTGTTACGCTCTCACGCCTAAACCACTAAACCGATTTTAAAAATTCTTTATTATCAGCGAGTAACATAGGCTATATACATAATAGTAAGTTCTAGCGTTATGAAATTTGTATGAATGAAAATGTGTGTATTTCATATATTTTAGCGGCAGGGAGAAAAGGCAGGGGGAGGTGGGGTTCGTGGAGATGGGAGAAACGAGGGAGGGGAAAGGCGGGAAGGTGGAAGGGAACGGGGACGCACGAGAAAGGACATGCAGGGAGAATCAATTTATTTACATGCCGGGTACCAGCTAGTAAGAAATAAAACGGAAACAATTTTTTAAATTGCAGGTGCCATAAATATAATAATAATGTAGGTAAATAATACAAAATGTATACGTGAATAATATAATGACAAAGTGCATGATATAAAAAAAAGAAAGGAGAAGTACTTTTTTAATTTATAGATAAATAGAAAAAATACAAAATTATGTGCAATGGCTCCTCTGCGATGCTTCTTTATTATAAAAAATCAGAGTGTACAATTCACACGCGGTAAAAGTGAAACCTTCAGAAAACTAAAGTAGACAAGAGTGGGGAGGCTATGAAACACGGCACGAGTAGGAGACCGATAGGCTACGAAGCACCGCACAAAGAGGAGACCGATTATACTATCTCATTATCTCGCAGGCTAAATCCTGTACATAGGTGCATGTGAGTGTGTCTTTTAGCGTCGCTTTTTCGTTTCATCGAGTTTCAAATCACAACGGTGCTTAAGAAGTTTTCACTTCAGAAAATATGCTACATAAAAATATCATTGAGGTGTCTCTTAAATACTAGTAAACTTATATTAAATATGTCGATATTTGAGGTGAATTTTTTTCCAAGTGTATGAAAGCGAGGAAGAAGTGCGTGTGTGTTAGTCCCTGAATTATTGTGCAGAATAATATATTTTGCCAAGTTGTTGTACCTTGAAGTCCTAATAGATATTAATCAATGAAAAAGAAAATAATACTAATAAAGTGTCTGGGATAAACATATACCCTTTTTTATATAAATCGTATATGTTTATCTCAGACACTATTCAAAATAAATTCGTTAGAACTTTGTAATCATTCAAAAAGAAGCGGCCAATAATATGGGAAAATTAGTTGAAGATTATATTTTTATTTCTGAATTTGAAATATGAGATCGACAAAAATGTCGTAAAATAATTAGATCCCAAAGGCGTTGTTGTCTCGGTAAGATAGGGAGATCCTGGGCTCGATTTAATTGCGACGGTTACCTTTTTATTTATTTTTTTGAAGAGTTTTAATTTTCAATATACCTTTTAATTTTTCTGTGTCTTGTTATATTTCATATTTCATTTAGATTTATCTTATATCTTACGTACCTACTCTTTCATTTTTTAATGTGAATTATACACAAGAGTCCCAACTGCTCCCGATCGCCAAGACCCAGTGAGACTGTGCCATTGTACTATGTAAGGACGCAGGTGGTGAGGTGGGAAGGAGATGTGGAAAGAAAAAGGTGTGGATTCACATGGCTATTCAGATCTGGTCACCAAATACTGTCAAAGCCATTTCAAGCAATGTTTCAATTCTGAGTGGTAGTCTTACACCATTGCGATGCTGAGAGTATCTTCCACTCTGAAACTTGCCTCCAATATACCTAATGTTATTTTAAATGAAATAACACATTTCAAACTAGCAACATGTACTTGCACAAGCCGGGTTTTGAACCCGCTACCTTCGGATTGTATTCCGCAGTGTATTAAGTAGGTACCTACTTCAAAATATTTATCTTTGTAAATTAGTTTGGAAATGAGCATAATGAAAACAATTTTAATCTTTATTCCCCTTGTTATCACAATCGTCTTCAGACTGGTAGGTACATTTTTCCTTAAAATTATTTTATTATGTATCTTTGAATTAAAATTGCATTCCACTAACGAGATTTAGAAAAATAAACAATATAAAAAAAAATTAACAGAAATTATTTTTTTCGCGAATTTCCCCTTTACGACTGAAGCCACACCAATATGATACGCCATAGCCATCTAGCGGTGAAGTAACAAAGTTAAAGCTGCAAAGTAAATTCATAATATTTCAGTTTATTTTTTTCTGGGAGTAATGTTAAATATTCGATTTACTTTTTTAATTTCACTTAATAAGATTAGTTTTATATCCTGATGATGCATGTGTTAAGCGAAACCGGTATAAAAAAATGAAATAAATAAATCGTAGTAAAGCAAAGTAATTGTTTTATTTCATTAAATATGTCAAAAAGAGTGGACGATTTCCAAAAGGATATCAGAACACTTCCGTGCCTGTAAACTTGGCCACCCTGACAAATCGGCAATCGCCGAGCACTTAATCGAAACCGGCCATTACTTTGGATATGTCCCCGAGGTCCTGGGAAGACCCAAAACTCATAGAGCACGCCTGATTACGGAGGCAATTGAAATTCACAAAAATCCTATAAATATTAATAGAGACGACGGAGCTAAACTCAATAGTTCTTGGTATCCGGTAATTGACGGTTACATCAAGGCTAAACGCAAAAAAACATGTTGAAGTATATTGTAGCGCCAGCTCGTAGAGGAGTGGAGCTGGTGACACGGTATCGCTCCTAAGTAGATAAGTTTAAACATCACCCCTAACTATTACACATCTGCCCTGATGATGGACACTGCAACGCTGTCCGAAACGTTGGCTAAAGAAGGAGGTAGCGCAACACGGTATAATACCCCTAATTACAAAAAGCCACCAAGTGTTTGCTTTCTACCAAAATATAAATATAAATATTTATTGAACCTTAATATGTTTGCAATATTTTAATGCCTACTGTTTATTTAAAAACAGAAGACATTGGGCTGTTAGAGTCGGGATGGGGGGTTAGATAGTTACTCGGCAGGGTGACCAGTGACGACACGTGAAAGATTTAAAAAAAACAACATAAATGACTCGGTGACGAAAATATCCTTTTACATTTTTTACTCCGAATAATGTCAGGAATCACTGGTAAAGTAAGTCAGGTGCGTCTCTTAAGGCTCTGCAACCGGGCCCGAAAAGAAGAAAATGGAGAGATACGAAATTACGAATGTTAGAGGAGAGTGCTAACATTTACAGCAACAAAATCGATGCGAAAATTGCGAAAATGTTAAATAAAACACGACCCATTTAAAATAGAGCAAAAATCTCGCTGGCATTATCTTAAACAGCATTTAAAGAAACACTGTGAATTTTTTAATACATATAACTTGTAAAATAACTGAAACAAACGTGTTAATAATAATTTTTGGAGCATACTTTGCGATTTTTTTCTATCGAGGGAATTTTATATAATTTGCGTTTCGGCACGGTCAAAGTCTAGATATTATCTTCAAGAATAACATATATTTTTTTATAAGAGCTTTAATACTTACCGTGTTTAAGGGAAATATGTAATAAATCGGTACAAATCCGGATTGCGGGCCCTTAAACACTCAGGCTAATTTGTTCGTTTTTCGGAACTACTTGCACAGGTGTCGTTGAATTGTGTCTACCTTACTATCATAGTGAGAAATATGATCTAAACGGTGTTAGAAAGAAAAAAAATCACCACGCTTTCTATTAAAATCTAAAAATTAAGCACAAAATAAGTAAAATGTACACCTTTATGAAACCAAAGTTTTCGACCACAATTTGAAAAACACTTATGAAATTTTGGGATTAATTATTTTTATATGGAACGACAAAAAAGAGAGGTGACAAAAACATTTATAACACTGTTTATACTATTAAAACGTATGTGTTTTTTTCCTGTCAGTAATTTTAGTTAGAAAAAACACCAGGTGAGCCATTTTCAAAACTTTTTTTATGTTAGCATGCAAAATTTTTATACCAACTACAGAAATTAAATGTTTATTTCGAACTAGCAGACCCGGCCACACGTTGCTCTGGCTAATACGTCGATGACACAGGGCTAGTTTACAAGCTACTATCTGGGAAATTCACTATCTGTTAGTAAACTCGCCCAGTGTCATCGTGTCACTTGCTAACTAGCAGCAACTAGCAGATTGTTGACAATCTACGAAAAAAAGTTGAAAGGTCGTCAACTTTACTCGCCTACACGCTTGCTCCGCTTGCTTGTGATTGGTTTATTTACGTTTCCAACATGGCTTCCGATAAACAGCTGATTTCGACTGTCACAAATCTGAAGAATTTAGTTCACGCAGGCGTCGTTATTCTTGTTACATTATTCTTGAAACACAACGCTTTTACCCAACCTTTTTAAAATCCACACCACCCGCTTGCCAGCTGCCCGCTGTCCGCTGCCTGAATTGAATATTTGAATTTCTCGGCTTTTCTCTACTATAATAAGCATGTATTATACATATAAACCTTTCTCTTGAATCACTCTATTGGTGAAAACCGCATGAAAATCCGTTGCGTAGTTTAAAAGATCTATGCGCACATACATTTTGAGCGACTTCATTTTATACTATGTAATGATTATAAAATTTCAAAGCGTATTTGATCACCTTTCAAAAACAGTGTTATATTTCGGATACGTTCAATTTATTCGGTTTTAGTGCAAAGCGGAAATTTTTGGACACTCTGACAGAATATGGCCGAGGCCTGAGAGGTTAACACTCTGTTTATTATATTCAAACAATTGCAACAATCTAATTTTCTCGGAAGTAAATGATGACAAATAAACACAAATAAGTTTTTTTTTCATTTGTAAATTCCATTATTATGAACGTTGATGTATGTATTATGTATTTGAAAAAATATTAATTAAGTTGCATAGGTACATCTAGAATCTAGACGGATTTAACATTTAAAAAGTTCCCTAACTGAAAACTCTATACGACTCGTTAATAAAAGTTTTAACATAACATAAAGGGCGATTTAGATATTTTCAATGGGATGTCATTATCTCTCTATAGGCACTGGTGGCAAATACTAAATTATCTCGTTTAGATCGAATGCAATTAAAAAAAGGCTTGCAATATATTCAATATAATATTGAGAGTAGCGTGTTAGGCATTCTAGGCCCCTCATTCTATTACCATCGCCCACATGCAAGTTCGGCACTTTTGATATATTGCTCGGCGAGGGGCGCAGCGCCAGGTCCCCTGGCCGGGGCCCCCCTAGGCCCGGGCCTCTGGCCCCGAAGGCCCCGGGCCCGAATCACGCCGCAACAAGGCCGGCCATAACTCTCCGCGCCCACCTAATAATGTTATTAAAACGTGTAACTTGTGGCCACGTAAATTATTACCTACCACATAACTTCAACTTGTGCAATTTAGAGGGAATATTATGCAGCTGCGGTGATCCGCACTGGCTAAGAATCGCCGCATTACCAAAATTTCAACAGATGAGGCATTATTATTTATGATTAGCCTGCCCACAATAAAACACATCTACTGCGCTATGTTGGAAGACTAGAAGATAAAAAGATATGCCGCAAATAGTTAGGCTTTTTGTTCATTTACGATAGGCATTTATTACTAGTAGTTATTCGCGTTAATTTATTTATTTATTAATATTAACGGTATAAATATACCATAAATACATATTACATGTCACAGAATCTTAGTTGTACGTAAGAAATAATAAAAAATAGTATATAAGTTAATTGTGGCATTTGGTTAAGAAATGACACAAAAAGCTACAATTACATATAATACCTACTATAGTATAAATAAAATTAATTTTGATTGCAAATATATGATAAAATATCCTTCTTGTGCCTAGCTTCTGTGCAGTTTAATAGATCCGCCACATCTGCGTATATATTACTAACTTCATGTAATCTAGGTACAAGCCAGTGTTTCGTGTACTCATTCATGTTGTTGTTACATTGAAACAAGATTTTGGAGCGAGTTGCTCTAGTGGGTATATGAAATTCGATGAGCTTACTTAAATCAGGACTGTCTATTCTACAATTTAAAAAAATATTTATATATTTATGTAGTTAAAAAAATATTTATTTAATTTCTTTGGTTTCATAAATCAAGCCAAAATTCCCTCTGAATTCATAAGACTTGTAAGTAGGTACTTACTTAAATACACAATCATAAACCATATATCTTTTTTTCTAATAAGAAATTACACAATTTGTCCAAAGAAACATCACTGTACTCAATGAACTTTTTTCAAACCTTTTTCTTTTTTTTTGTCTGTAGAAGTGTAGGTACCTAAAAAATTGCGAATAAGAAAGTTCAAATAAACACGACAATTTCTCTTCTTCTTCGTTATTTGTTTTTGGGGTCTCATGCCGTGTTGCGCTACCTCCTTCTTTAGCCAACGTTTCGGACATCGTTGCAGTGTCCATCATCAGGGTAGATCCGGTAGATGTGTAATTTTTAGTCGTGAAGTGTGTGCTTATTTACTTCGAAGCGATACCGTGTCGCCAGCACCACTAACTTTCACCAGTACAAAATAATCGTGACAAACAGTGGCGTCATCGCCGCGGAACGGAATATAAGTTCATTAAAACGTGATATTTATGCTAGCCAGGAGCAAGTCCGTTTGCGAGATGCCGACGGAAGTGGCTCCATCTCATGGAGAAAGTTAATTTTAATGAACTTTCTATTCCGTTCCGCGGCGATGACGCCACTGCTTGTCACGATTATTTTGTACTGGTGAAAGTTAGTGGTGCTGGCGACACAGTATCGCTTCGAAGTAAATAAGCACACACTTCACGACTAAAAATTACACATCTACCGGATCTGCCGGATCTGCCCTGATGATGGACACTGCAACGGTGTCCGAAACGTTGGCTAAAGAAGGAGGTAGCGCAACACGGCATAACACCCCAAAAACAAATAACAAAAATGCTTTTGGCTGTGAAAATCTTAAAACTTATACGACAATTTCTCGTTTGAAAAATGACATAACCGTTAAAACGGCCACTATCAATTTACAGTCAGACAATGTAATGCAAATGCAAAATTTAAAACTGTTGAAATATGAAATATCAGTTGCACAGTGTAAAAAAACCGATGGCTTTAAATGGAAAATTAATCTTTTTTTTTCTAACACTGCTGTTTAAAAATACCACAATGTCATCTTCTCCAAATAAACACCATATTAATCGTTATTTAGCATTACCTCTTATTCAAACTTATGATTTTAACGATATGAAGGCTCGCGAAAATTAAATTTATGGACTGGAATAATTAGAATTGCATTTCTAATAATTTAGGGGTTATCCAAACTTTATCAGCTATCAGATGATTAAGTTAAGACACCCAAACGTTTATCAGATAATATGTTCGGAGAATAAGCGTTTGGTTGCAGGTGCCATGCGACATAAACTTCCCTTGCACTGTGCTCTATGACGATTAAAATCTCAACACAATTAAGGAAAAGAGTTTCGGAAAATTCATTTCGATTAATTTACAAGAACCGGTGTAAAAGTAAAAATTGTCTTTTGGATACAGATTTAATCAGCGTGTCATTATTATATTACACCGTACAGGAGTTCTTCTGGCAGTCAATGTAAATTCATGCGCACTATATCACTACCAAATTGTTCAAAGTTAAGAAATTGACAAAACCAGAATGGTATGACAAATGGCGAATAGACGTGAATCCGGTTAAAAAGTTATCTCTATCAAAGAACACAGCGGATGAAAGTAAGCAACGAACTAAGTGAAATAGAAAATATAGATTTTAGAATTCCACAAGGAACTGTATTAGGCCCTTTACTATTCATATTATATGTAAATGAACTTTTTTACCTCCCAATCATTGGAAACATAATATCTTATGCGGATGATACAGTAATAACTATTGAAGGAAATTCTTGGAGATATGTCGAAAACTCGGCTAATAATGCAATAAATATCGTAAAACCATAGTTTGACGAAAACTTATTGTCACTAAATGTTGAAAAAACGCATTTTCTACCTTATAGCTTAAGGCGATCCACTAGTTCAGGAAAAAATCGAAATCGGAATTCACGCCCTTTATGGGAGGAGTTTAAAAATACTTGAGAAAAAGCTTTTGGAAAGGTTGGAAAAGGTATTTGAGAATTATTTTTACAAGTTGATTTCGTAAAGGCCTGTAAAAAGTATTAATTCCTGTTTTACGCATTGTTTATTGTAAGAAAACTGAAATTTAAAATTGATTTCACGAAACTAAGCGACGTGGAATCACACGACTGTCTCCCGCGCCGGTTGGGGCGTGACTGATACGAAATAGGTGTTGCCCAGTGCATGGTTCTTGTGCCCATGCCATAAGGGTCACTTCAAGAATCCAAGAGTGAGGGCCGTATTGATTGATGTCAAAAATATCAACGAGAAAATGCATATTTTATTTTATTTTGTGAAGTTCGGGCGTAAATATCAATTATTATAAAAGAAACTAAATTTGCCACATTATACAATAAAACCAAATCCGAAAAGGGGTTTATAAATAGGAAAGTTTGGGCTTGAAAGTGTTTTTTATAGACCTTATACTTTATTTTTTTTAAAGGCTTTTTAAAAGACTTATAAAAAAAAAATTACCAATATTTTTAAGCGCCAAGGTATGTTCTACACACAGTATTTAATTGAAGCATCTATAATACTTCTAAGCTATCAAATTTGCAAAACAAAAACATGTGATTTTGTATGATTTTGCATTATTTAGTATGGCTTCATCTTAACAGAGAATATCTCAAATATAAATGTAAACTTAAAAATTCACGAAATAAATTGCCGTTTTAGAATCACACCATGTAACTCAAACTGTAAACACATTAGTAGTAAAGAAAACTTAAAATATCTTGGAATAATCATAGATAATAACATCAAATGGAAAAGTCAAATAAACTCCACAGTAGACAGAATGATTTGTATATTTTTTTGACTTAAAAATGCTGTATCATTAAATATACAAAAAAATATTTATTTTGCACTTTATTTATTTATTTATAAACAGAAACAAATAGTACATTAGTTACGTAGGTGAAAATTTTTAACAATTATCAAGTATATTTCATGGTGGGTACCTATTATGTGTTTCACTGTAGTGTCTTATTTATGGTAGTAGGAAGGTGATGGTGTGTGTGTGTGTGTGTGATTACGTGTGTATGTATGTATGTATGCGCATTGAACAATTTATATTATTGACATGATGCTCTTTTTGGGCAGTGAATCGGAGAAAATGTCGATGTTAGAATTTCGACCAATATTATTGAACATATTATGAAGAGCACGATTGATTGGTGAATTAGTTGCTGCATTTGTCTTGTAATTAAGTTATTATTTAAAATTTTGTATATAAATGTCAAATCAGCTATTGCTCGCCTTTGTTGCAAAGTTTGAAGTAGGGAATGCAATCTCGACTCGAGATCGCAAATTTGAGATCTCGCGAGATTAGAAATTACAATCTCGCGAGATCTCGGAATTTTCGGGATCTCGTTAATTAAAAGAAAATATTATTTGGAAAAAACAAACAAAAACCTTTATTTCTTCCAACACAGCAAACTTATTTTGTGGCACCATTTTGATTCAAATTAATAAAATACTTAGTTTTTACCACTTTTATTGTTTACAAAACCAACATCTTCCGTGAGCGACGCTCACTTCTTCGGGTTTTTTTTTATTAATAAACCCTGAAGATAATATTTAATAAAAAAAACCCTGAGGAAGTGAGCGTTGCTCACGAAACATGTTGGTTTTGTAAAAAATAAAAGTGGTAAAACTAAGGATTTTATTAATTTGAAAAACCTTTATTCTCTAATATTAGTTATTAAATAATTGTCAGTTTACGATGTAATAGTTTGAATATATTTTTAATTTCTTTCCGTACGAGATATCCTGTCCCTTTGTTTGATAATTATTCGGATTTTTCAAATATAACAGCGCTGCAGTTGCATTTATGCGATGCTCGGAGATACGATTGTTCATCGAAGAGACCAACTTTTCTGAGGATTTTTTAGGTATTTTAGCTTTCGAATCATGAAACGCATTGTATGTTCTGCACTTACTAAATCAGTATCTCTACGGCAGAGTACCTCAACAGCCAATTTCATTGGCTGGAATGTGTTTTCCAAATCGACAAGGACAGCATGTTCTTCATCCGTGAAAAAATAGTCTGAATTGGAACTGAGCGAGACGTCAACTAGGGTCTTAGCTACACACTGCTTTACTCTATTGTATGTACGTATCATGTTGCATAGGTCGCTATCCGTCGCTAATATTTGTAGATAGTCGGGATGGTTTTCTTTCTTCGATCGACACTCCCGCCCGACCGTCAGTCAGTCAGCGCACCACTCGCGCTCCGAGTGGACGTCTGTAGCATAGCTGACCACTGCCGCCCAATCCCGTCGATCTCGAACGGGATCTCGTCATATTATGCTTCGGGATTGATCCCGAAAAATGTCACGAGATCTCGCGAGATCGAGATCCCGCGAAATAGGGATTACATTCCCTAGTTTGAAGTAAGATATTTCATCATCCCCAGGGCCTACGTCATCTTTGGGGATGCTGTGTGGATTGTTTTTTAAGGAAAGCAAGGAGAGGAGAGTTCTAGGAAGGAAAAGGGTTTAAGGGATAGGTAGGAATCTGGGGTTCAGTGTGTTCTGGTCATCAAACCTAGACAAACCGCATCCCATGAACCCGGGCACCACTGTTAATCACCAAACGTAGCGAACCACTTGGGGTGATCTACGCCAGGTGTGTTGGTTATCCAATAAAGGTACCCATTCCCGCCTCCCAAATTGAGTTAACGTGTTTTGTTATTTTTTTATAAATTTTGTTTGTTTTGTAGAAGTAATTTAAAAAAATATTATTTTTTCACACACTTCGATTATTTTTTTTTTATTTATTTATTTAACACGTGTTAACTGTCTGAATAAGTGTAAAAAATAACAGATAACAATCGATTTTTAACATGTCCAAAAAAGTTTCGGTTTCGGCCGAAACTGAGACAACACCGAAGATTCGGTTTCGGTTTCGGTGGAAAGTCCTGTTTCGGTCGGACACCAATAATGATAATTCATATCAATATTGATGAGTTATTTAAACTTCTTGAAATATTATTGGACTGTTCTATAGTAGTCTGTAGGCATAACTACCAAAAAAAATTATTTCATAATATGAATATTCCACTTAATGAATTTTTAAAAAAAGTCATTACATTGCTACATACAGAATACATCGCATCGCGCTGTACAAGTATATTGCAGCGGCCCCGCTAACGTCCATCTCCATCTAGCGACCAACGCAGAATGGAACACGCCAACGTGGAACGGTACCACAAAAGTCTGGCCAACGCGTTGGCCGAGCGCGTTGGGCCAACGTGGACTGGGGCCATTACATTAATTACAGCCGTCGAATACCATGATGGAAATTTTGGTAATTTACTACTACAGAAGACCAATACTATTTCTAAGAGCATCATTGACTACTACATGGTTAGCTTTGTTAAACAATTTGATTAACTGTGATTTTAGGATAACAGCAGAGAGGGGAATATTGAGTTCAACTATGATAGATTTATGATGTGCATCTCCAAATACCAGTAGAGAGTCGGCGACGGAGACGATGAATGTAGTGTTACAAAGCACAAGATCTAAAATTAATCACTGAGAATTAGAAATTGCATTATATTTTGTTAAATTGTAGAACGAAAGGCGAGTAGAAGCACAGAGGTAGGAATTACATGGTTGACACTTAGAGTTCCAGTTCACGTTTGGCATATTGTAATTGCCTATAATAAGAAAAATGTGATTTGACGAGCACTCTGTAGAGCACTGACCCGGTAAGTCATAGGTCCTGGGTTCGAGTCCTAGATGTGACCGTAACTTTTGCAGATATTCTATTGACTATCGCTAATATCGTCTTCATTAATTTCGCTAATATTACAATTTGATTTTTTACTCATTAAGATTAAAAAAATCTCTCAAATAGCGTAGCAGTCTTCATCTCTCACAGAAAGGGCGAAATGGCTCCTAGAGAGGAAAAAACGATGCACGACCGGGTCACTCCTCAACAAAACTTCAAGACTCATGTTCACTCCTTCCTTTCATCAAAACGACTCTCCGCACGGCATCTTCTAAGATGACGTAGGCTATCAGGGAAATTATTTTTCTCGGGTCCTCCTGTGTGGAGTTAATTTAATAAACCTTGTTAGATAAAAGTTATCTAAGTTAGACACAAGAGTGACTCAGCACTTCATTTAAAAGTCGCCAAAAATAATGAAAAAACCAACTGCACTTAATGGGATAGGTTGGGTAAGGTAATATGGGCTATATTTCACCTTCAATGAATTTTCAATAGGTTTTTGAATGGGTCACGGCTGTTATGTAACCAGTCGCAATTACCTACCGAATCAATAAATCTCATATCTACAGATTGTCAGCAACAAGTCACCTATTTTTAATTATAATCATGAATCTTATCTTGTTGTAGAACCTGCCTTCAGTTTGTACCTGTATTAAATTTAAACCTCATTCGCCCATTCTTGTAACAATAAACAAGACTTTTTATAGGGAAAACACACATTACGTGGGTAGGTAGATATGTTCATGTTCTCAGATTAGAATCAACGGCCCGTCCCGCACGTGACACGAGGCCACATTTAAACAATACGGACGACGATTGCCTATTTCCACCACCAACAACAACTCTGCAGTGGTGTGCAGTGACTTTTCTTAGTTATAATTACACGGTAAACTTTAATACTGAAATCGCCGCAATAGGCGAGTTTGTATTTGCTGTCTCTCAAAAATTCTCGCGTTTTTTCAGTTCTATATAAACTCATAGACTTGAATGACTTCAATATTTGATTTGTCCTGTCCTCATAGATTACCCTCAAAATTATAACTATCTTTTTATTTTTATGGGCACAAAGCACTCTTTTTAGGGTGAATTGCCTATAAAAAAAAAAAACGAGTGTGCTTTAGACCACACGACTGAAGTAAAACTTCACTAACTTATATCTCCCTCTCAACTTCCGTTCGCCTCGCCTGATCACACTTTTCATAAGGCTCTCGTCACGCATTCACCAGCTTAATCCCCAAGTCAAGCGTGCGTAAAGGCCCGACCGTTTGCCTCGCCCGATCACACTTTTCGTAACGCTCTCGCCACGCATTCACCAGCTTACTCCCCAAGTCAAGCATGCGTAAAAAATTTTTACTTCAAAAAAGGTCAGAAAAGCGCCATGCCTCCCCGAAGCCTTTCTTGTTGCACGTATGCTTTACACATCTTTCTCTTTCGTTTACGGTCATTGTAAAGTCGCACATCAGCGCGAGAATGGATCGTATCAAGCTTAAGGCAGCCTTAAAATTTGGCGTCACAAAACACTATTTTTAGGGTGATTTGCCTATTTTTAAAAAAAAAGTTCGGCGTATACCAAACATATTGTAGAGTGAAAACAATCAGTACTTCGTTTTGTGTGAGTGTGCAGTACACTGGGGAGGAAATGAGGTATAAAATGAAATGGAAAAACTGATTTTTCTAATTTAACGTTTTTTACAGAAATGAGTTACATTTGTGAAATTGATTTATAAATAATAATTAAAAAAATACAAAAATCTGATTTTTGTTTATAACGTTTAAGCATTTGAGCTCAAAACGAAGTGCGTTGTATTTTATAAGCCTTGATTGTACTTACCTACATAGTTTTTCATAAAATGGGTATAATATGTATAGTTTTAACAAAAAAAATCGTTTTAGCTATACCGATAAGACGAGAAACATAAGTGCATTATGAAGCCTGTCGAACATGGGATTTTTTTACATTAGATCCACACAGAAGGTACTGAGGAAAACCATTTCTGTGGAGGGTTTTGGGGGAAAGGAAGGAGAGGAGGTTCTGGGAAGGAAAAAGAAATTAGGGGTGGTTAGGAATCTGGGTGACAATATGTCCAGGAGTGACGGACGTATGAATCCATCACTCCCACTGTGGTACAAGGCAATGGCTCGAGAAGAGTCCGGCTGTAGAGATAAAAATGTCTACTTCAACCAGTCTCTCCCGATCCGGCCCACCGAGCAATAGGCAGGTAAACGCATGTGTGCCGCCAAGACCTAGACAAACCTCACTCCCATGAACCCGGACACCCCTGCTAAGTCTCCACCAAATGTAGCATAGGGTGACCTGTGACAGGGATGGTGCTTATCCAATAAATGGTCCCGGGGCAGCGATACCGCCTCCCAAATGAAATATTATATAGAAATAATTGTTAATAACCGTTTATCGCTACTGATTCTTCACCTCTGCTAGAAAAGCTTTGTTCATACAGCAAAACAATAATTATTTTGTTTCTGAAAATTCGCGTTTAAGTCACGTCACACCCCTGCGTACAAGGGCCACACGCTAAACGTCGGTGTTTCTCGGCGAAAAATATGACGCCATTGCAGTCGGGCGCCGGGCAGGAGAGCAGCAACGTTTTAAAACTACCTCGGCATGCGTTATGCGCCCCTAATCCCTCCACTCCCGTCCCGTGTTCTGCGTCCTTTGTCCGCCGACCGCGTCCGGCATATCAGACGTTGCGTCGTGTCGTTACGCTCACACCAATGATCGCGGCCCGTTTTGCATGCATATTCCGTCACACACATTTTAGGCTTTTTTATGAACACACTCCGAATACAGCCACGCATTCTGGGCGCTGTTCAGCCTACCTTGGCGATGCAGCGCTTCGCAAATGTTCGCAGAGGGAAGGGTACATGGGTTCCCAGCTTTGATGCACCACAGTACAGCCGGAATGAGTCAGCGCTATCGGAGATTGCGTAATCATTAATAATCGCAAGTATCCATAGTATACGAGTACTAAATATGTTTACTGTTTTATTTTATTCTATCTTTTATTCAATTTTATGAAATAATATAATGTCATTTTATAGATGTATACTTTTATATGGCTGACAGAGTATTGCACTCACCGCTCTGTTCAGCTGAAATAAATAAACTTTATTGTTATTATTATGTGAATAGGTACCGCACAAGATTCCCGACTGCTCCCAACTGTCTGGAGCCAGTGAGACTGTGGTATTCCCAATTGGGGTATGTTGTGAGGCTGACGTTATTGGGGAAGGATGGGAGATGTGAAAGAAGTGCCCGACTATTCAGAGCTGATCACCAAACATGGTTAAAGTCATTTCTGGCAACGTTTCGATAATGAATGGTGGTCATTCACCAGGGCGAAATTGAAACAGAAAGTGTCGTAAATATACTACGGATGTATTATTTTTTGCAATAATTCAAAATGATCAAACAAAATTTACTGGGAATTTGATTTTACAAAGGTTGGGTTATGGCGTTGTGTTTCGTTAGCCACAGCAACGTGTGGCCGGGTCTGCTAGTTATAAATATAAGGATTATTTTTGGTATCTATGAGCCTCTTTTAAATAAATCACAAATAAATAATAAACTGAATAACTTGTTGAAAAGTAGTTTCTGATATATAGAGGTTATTGTTTAAAAAAAAAATTTTTACAGTACAACAATACTTCTGATGAATCGCAAATATCGATCGTCCAATTGATCAGTCAGACATCTCCACATACTAAGATTTGAGATAACGGGGAAAGTATTTTTTTTTACATGAGCTCCACATATTTTCCTGAGGAAAATAATTTCCCCCAGGGCCTATGTCATCTTTAGGGATGCTGTTTGAAGGGTTTTTTTTAAGGAAAGGAAGGAGAGGAGAGTTCTGGGAAGGAAAGGGGTTAAAGGGGGTGGGTAGGAATCTGGGGTTCAGTGTGTCCTGGTCATCGGCCTCCAAGACCAAGACAAAACACACCCATGAACCCGGGCACCCCTGCTAAATCACCAAACGTAGCGAACCCTTGGGGTAATGAACGATAAATCAAATATTTTGAACACGTTTCTGTGTTTTCCATATTAAATATGCTTTAACGGTAACCGGACAACTTAGAATGAAACCAACTCAGAAGCACCTCAGAAAGGTCAAAGAGTAATGATAAAAAATATAAAATATTGGTTAAATAGTTTAAGTTAGGTTAGGGTTAACGGCTATTTTAAAATTATTTTTTCATAGCTTTTAATTACCTTTCTGGTCTGTTGGTTTCATTATGAGTTGGTATGGAACCACTTTGACACCAGGACACATAACGTTCCGGTACATTAGTATAACATTTAGAACTATCAACAAAACATCAACATTTTGTTTGATTCAGTACAAGTTTTCATTATAATTGTTTTAGTGATGTTTATAAGTAATCCGTGTATTGTACCAGATAGAGGGTACACTTTTACTATAATACTACATACTCAACTCAAATTTCGGTTTTTCAGAGATGTTTGACTAACAAACTGGACAATCGATATACCCAAAATACCACGAATACAATTTACGCTTTTCGTTCAAGGTGAAAAACCGAACCACGATGTTATTTATCCGCTCAAAGATATAAATCCCTTAAACATACGAGTTACCCGTGATAAGTACGGTAGTACGTTAGTACCTTAACTGTCACCGTACGACCAGGAGAGGAGGGCAAGAAGTGGAGGAGGTATTTTGTGACCAGAGCTTACAACCCTCGGACTGCTGTCCTCAATAAACTCCCGACTCTATTATCGCTTTCTGCGTTCTTATTACCTGACCGAGTATATTATTTCTTTTGTATTTACTTTCCACCTGTATTGTGTACACGGCGGAGTTTAGTCAATGTATCAGTATGCTCGTGTGGATTTCTACCATCCGCAGATGCTGTATGCATCTTTACTTGCAGCGTCGTGTCCTCGTGTTATTTATTTTCTCTCGGGCGTGTGCGCCGATTCGCTTATTTTTACTAACCGTTTTTTAATAACCGTTTAAGTACTTATGTATGTGCATATTTCCTTAACCAACATAATGCTTATTACATAATTTTTCAGTCTCTAGCAAATGCAAAGACGAATCACCTATTTACTTGTAAATTAGCTTCACGTGATTATAGAGTTGCATTATTAAAAGAGTTACAATGGATTTAAGTATCGTAATTGTTTTATTGCAACTAGTATGTCATTTAAGATGGGGTGGAACTCATAAAAAAACACACATACTGCCGTTAAACATAGCAAAAAAATAATATTGAAAACAATTCTAATTAAACCATGCACATATTAATCAGATTTTCTGTTTAAAGTCAGAAAACCAATCACATTACATTATGGACTTCTTTCATGTAACATTACAAATTTAAAAAGATAATATTCTAAATAAAACTAATACAAAATAATAAAATACTTAGTTTTTACCACTTTTATTGTTTACAAAAACCAACATGTTTCGTGTTTCTTCAGGGTGAAGAAGTGAGCGTTGCTCATGTTTCGTGTTTCTTCAGGGTAAAGAAGATAGCGTTGCTCACGAAACATGTTGGTTTTTGTAAACAATAAAAGTGGTTAAAACTAAGTACTTTAATAATTTGAATTAAAATGGTGCCACAAAATAAATTTGCTGTGTTAGAAGAAAACTAATACATTACCAGAAATATAAATAACAATTTTTTAAATTTTCAAATTTCACAAAAAAAACACCCTGATATAAGTACTCGTATTAACAGAATACTCTAGCATATTTAAACAAAGAAATAACATAATATATCCCCCATGATTCTATAAAAGTCGATCCCCCAACAGTTAGCCCCCCGGCATGCTTATACAGGGTGTCCGGGGGTAAAGTGTGTCCTGGTTAACTTCGGGGGGTGATTCTACATGATGGTAGGAGTAAAAAAGATTAACACCTTTTTTCTAAATTCCAACATTTTTTTCCCATACAAAAAGGTCTACCTACTAAAAATCCTTAAGTAGAAGGAAAAATATTCATTAAAATTCACAATCACACAGCAAACACAGCTTTATTTTGTTTACAAATTCCAATTTTTTTTTCAATGCTATGTAAAAACAAAAGTTTACTTAATCTTTTTTCTCTTCAATCGGTTTCTTTGCTCAGTCAAAAACTAGCCCTGCCTGTGAAAAGAGTCTTTCTGATGGGACAGATGTGCCAACAATTGGTTAATACTTAAAAGCTATTTTGTAGAGCTTTGGGAATTGTAATTTATAATCCCTCCATTAATTTTATTTTATATTTAAGGTTTTATTTTTTAAGTTTGACTTACCGTCTTCGCTGCAAAGGGAACATAACCCATTCAGCCAAACCGATAAATGGTAGGCGTTTTATATTGACTGAACTGATTATTACGTTCCGATTCACGAAACGTCGTGAAAGTCACTGCAGTCGTAAGTCACACTGTTGTTCATACTCATAGACAATCTTCTCATAGTTTGCGTATTCGATGCATCGAATAAAAAACATCGATATATATTCGATGTTGAAGTATTAACAATACATCGGTTCAATACGATGCATCGGTACTATACATCGAGTGTTTACAATACATCGATGTATATCGTCCATCCCTAGTGTGAGGTACGAACTTACTTGCCGGGACCCTGCCGGGCTCGATCGTGACAACATTGTATGGTGGCGATTGGCCCGTATCGTAACAGCGGAAAATAATAAATCTGGCCGCAAAATAATAAAAATAATTTTATGGAAAATGGCTGGAAAATAATAATTTTATCTTTTTACCACAAAACTACACCTAAAAGTTTTAATTTAAAAAAAAGTTATGTATCTTTTTTACTTACAATATCATGTAGAATCACCTCCCGAAGTTAATGCACTTTACCCCCGGACACCCTGTATATACAATATATAGTCGGTTTAAGGAAAATACGTTATACTTTACCTACACTAAACATAACTAAGTGTCCCCGAAGGGGTGTGTAGAGAGGATCACAGTCGCATAACAAAAGTATGAAACTTATTTTTATTCAAATGTATCAAGGAAACAACGACCTGTCTATACGTTTTATACATATATCAGCGTACCCCAAGTACAAATGTATCAAGGAAAAAACGACCTGTCTATACGTTGTATACATATATCAGCGTACCGCAACTACAAAAGTTTGACACTGTAAATAAATTCGTTTGATCCATACCAAATTATTTTTAAATGTATTTTTGGGGTTGATTTTTGGTTTGAAATTTGGTAAATAATGCACACAAAATTATAATTTTGTAATAATTTTAATTTTGGGGGCCAACTGTCGGGGAATAAACCGTCAGCTCACCATTTTCATGTAATATGATACAAGATTTTCACGTAAAAAATATGCATAAAACGATGTGTGACGTTGGTAGGAATTCAAATATTCGAACGTGAAACTAACGAAATAAAATAAGTCAATAATTTATTGGAACATCTATATTATTATATCAATCACTTTTGCGAACACACAAAAAGTTAACCTACTACAAAAGTGGTAAAAGCTTTGAAAACTAACGAGTAACCAATAAGTACATGATGTAGCATCCATCCGATAAATAAATAAAAATGTAATTTTATTAAATTGTAATCGGTGCACTATCTTTGTACATAGAGAGACAGATATAAAGTGTGTGCTGCCGTGTAAGTTGTAGAATCGCCGCTATTACGTTCTCTCAATCGTTACTTATGGACAGCGCCGGTCCCGAGGTATTGTCCAGAGTCCGGAGTCAGTGAGGCAGCCGAGCCCGCAGTCCGCAGTCCGGACCCGCGAGACCATATTGTATGTAGCTTTAAGAAGGTAAGCGGAGGTCCACGTGGGGGGGACTAGCTCAGTCCACGTGGGGATATTTATAATAATTTGGGATCTTCGTTACAGGAAAACTTTTCCAGAATTGCTTGCGTAAAGAATCGTATTAGACAAGCCGGCCGTTATTGGAAAATACTATGTCTCCTTCTCTACGGTAAACCTTTCTGATGACTTTCTGGTTTCTCGTGTGGTTTGGCCGGTAAGTTTTTCACGTTTTTACGCGCTCGGTCGGGCATTACTTTCATTAAAATACTGGCCGCCAACAATGGGGATTGTGCTTAAAACTCAACTTATATCGGAAACAAAACGGCCGCCAGAGGTGCGAGTACTTGGGATATGTTTGTTTATGGGGAAGGATTTTATCTAAGAGGGACCCAGAAATGTCGGCTAAAACAGAGCATTCTGGGAAAGATTTCCCTCGGTGGCTCTTCTATAGAATGTTTCATTAAAATATGGGACGCTTTTTTATTTGTTGGACAATGTGGTATGAGAATATCACACACGCGTAGGAAAGTTTAATATACTGAATACATTGACAATATTCACCAATTAGTTGACAGTTTCTACAAAAAATAAAACAATAACCTCACTTTAATATTCATTTTCCGCCCTTCTCAAATAAGCTGGTATTTTTATTCACTTGTCGAAGAGATAATCCACATTTAAATCAACTTTCAAAAGTGCCTAAAAGTACTAATTGCCGTAATAAATAGCAACCCTTCTGCGTTGTTGCATCATTAATCTAAGACGCGCGATTAATTCCTCAAATAAAAAACAATTTATCTTTCTTCTTTCAGGCAAATCCTCTTGATCAGATCAGCCTTCGGGAGTCGGGAGACTCCCTTCCGGTTCCTGTTGAGGCGCTCCATTAATCATCTCCCGGAAGCTGATGCTGGAGAGCCTTCCAGGCCTAAACACCTCCTTGTCTTCTTCTCCTTCTTCCACTTCCTCCGGCAGTACCTAACTGTTCTATTTGATGGACCGCGCTGACTAATGACATCAGATCCTTCACGCGCCGAGGATTTACCTCTCATTTTACTAAAGGATCTGCGGAATGAGACGCTACTGACTGATTATGAGAATTCCAGAGCTTTTAAAACTTCAACGAATAATAAAGAGATATTTTCTTCGTAAACTTTTGAGTTTTCCAGAGACCCAGTGTTTACTTTTTAAGGTTTCAGTTTCACCCTAAATCGGGTACAACAGAGGGGCAGTGGAAATCAAACTATTCTACTGAAAGTATTGAACACCTATTTACAATTACATTTACAGCAAATATTAATATTTATTATTTTTTTTATTTCCGTTCATTATCGGAATTTACAGGAACCTTCTAATGGTTTAACGAAACTGTCTCTGTCTAAAATCTTAAAATACTGAATAACTCTTTGAATTTAGTTTATTGTTTCCTTTATAGCCAATACCAATGATTTTTATTATTTTTATGTTGTTATATTATTTTTTATTTTCTGAATAAAAAATTTAGATGAATTTTTTAAATGGTGCGAACAAAATATGTTATTTTTGAACATTGAGAAATGTCAAGTAAAACAATTTTCCGGAACTCGTTCTCATATCTTACATGAATATAATTTAAACAATGTTAAATTAACACCAATATTATAAATTCGCGACTTGGGAGTTATATTCGATTCAAACTTAACATTCACAGCACATATAGATGATATAACTAATAAGGCTTTAAAGATTCTCGGCTTCCTTTGTAGAACCCTAACTGATTTTAAGTCCTTGGATTGCATGAACATACTCTACATTTCATTAGTTAGAAGTCAAGTGGAATATAATTCACCTATTTGGTCCCCTTTCTATAAAGTACACTCTAACAAAATAGAACGTGTTCAACACAAATTTCTTAGGTACTTAAATTTCAAACTCAAAATTCCATTAGAAAACATTAATTATTTAAGTTTGATGAATCGACTTAATTTAATTACGCTGTCTGACAGAAGAATCATTTCAGACCAAATTTTATTATACAAAGTTATGAACAATCTAATTGACAACCCTGCCATCGTTGCCACTATTAAACTCATGTACCGACAAGGAATACTAGACATAATACAACATTCTTTTGCAACACATACACAATCAACTATCAATCACACTCACTTACCAATAGGATGCATGATTTAGGCAACAAATTTGGTGGTATTGTAGATATATTCGCTGATTCCCTTTATATTCTAAAATGCAATTTAAACCAACACTTTGTGGAATCCTACAAATTATTGTAACGTGGGTATAATATATTTTACGATTTGATGTGTTATTGTAATGTTTAATATTATATTTTGTACTATGTTATTGTCAAATATTACATTGTTAAAAATATTTTACGGTTCTATGCAAGAATATACAAGTGGTTTTTTCTTCAAAAACTACTTGTATATTCTTAAAAAAATTTCACTTTTATAACTTTTGGTATAAATTCTATGTATGTGTTATCCTCGATAACTTAAATATTATTTTATAATCTATGTAAAAGCCCCCACGGGCGTATAACAACAATAAATAAATAAATAAAAAGTTAATTGCCAATATTTCCAATGTCGACTGAGCAGTTGATTTGAACACGAGTCAAGTGACATAAAGTGCCATGCCGATATGTTGGCATACTTACTGCACCTAAAGGGGCAAAAGATTATTATGTTATTTTTATAGGCACATTATTAAATTTATTTATAAAAATTTCAAAAATTATTTCATAATGCATTTTGAGAACCATTGAGTCATCCCCTCAACATTTTCACTTTGCCGTGAAACAGATCAAATATTTTTTCCGTCACTTTTGTGAGTAATTTCCGGGACGCCTCTTGTGCGCTAAATAAGGGGTGGGATTTTGCCACTTCCTCGACTAAACTTTATGTCATTCAGTTACGCAATCGAGTACCTAATGTTATGAAGACGGACGAGTCCAAATCATACATGGAGAATCCTCATAATAAATTCTTTTTTTTTTTTTTTACATTAACTCCACACAGGAGGCCCTGAGGAAAATAATTTCCCTCAGGGCCTATGTCATCTGGGATGCTGTGTGGAGGGTCTTTTTGAGGAGAGGAAGGAATGAACATTGGTCTTGAAGAGACCCATGTTGTAGGAAGGAGGAAACACAGAGGCCGGCAAATCATTCCACAGCTGAGCTGTTGAACATAAGAACGAGTCGAAGAAACGACCCGTTCTCATGTGACTAATGTCAACTGTGTACAAATGTTGGGCACGCGTTTGGCGTGTTTCCCGACTATGCACCGGTGCCGAAGGGATCAATGATGCTAGTTCCTCGGAGCATCTTCCATTGTAATACCGGTAGAACAAGGATAGCATTCCCACCCGACGCCTGTGCTCTAAAGATTGCAATCCGTCTGTTAAGATGGGAGAATCTATCAGACGGACCGCCCGTTTCTGCACAGAGTCGAGGGTATTTTTCAGGTATTTTGGAGCTCCAGACCAGAGGTGGCTGCCAAATTCAACCGTGGGGCGCACTTGCGATTTGTACAGGGTTAGCAGTTGTGTACTTTTAAAGTATCTGCGGGCCCTGTACAGTACGCCCAGTTTTTGGGATGCTAACTTTACTCTGGCTTCGATGGAGCCCCCATACCTGAGCTGGTCACTTAGGGTTACACCAAGCAAATCAATGGAGGGCCTGTTCGGAAGATTGCTTCCGTTGAAAGAGACTAGATTTTCATTGCGATCCCTTTTAGACGTAATCAGACAAGATTGGGTCTTTGAAACATTAAATTCAACGAGATTATTTTTACCCCAAGAGAAAACACTCTCGAGGTAACCGTCCATTCTTTGCTTCAAAGCCTTACGAGCTGTTGGAGTTTGTGAGCCCTTTGGGGGCTTGTCAAACAAAAAGCTATCATGAACTGTACTGTCATCCGCGTAGCAGTGAATTGGTGCACATGACAAAAGGTCGTTGATGTGCAACAAAAACAGAGTTGGAGACAGAACCGATCCCTGCGGGACGCCAGCATTTATCGAGTGAGAGGAAGAGGTGAAACCATCGACTACCGTCTGAATCGACCTCTCCCTCAAGAAGTCGGCAATCCACGTACACAAGGATGCGGGAAGTCCGTAAGAATGCAGTTTGTTGACAAGTCCTCGGTGCCAAACCCGGTCAAAGGCCTTGGATATGTCCAGTGCAACCGTTTGGGTCTCACCGAAACGTTCCAGGCATCGCCCCCAAACATGCGTCACATACGCGAGAAGATCACCGCACGAGCGGTTCCGCCGGAATCCGTATTGACGGTCGTTAATAATTTTGTTCTTCTCGAGGTATGTGAGCAGTTTGTCGTTGATCACACGTTCCATCACCTTAGACAGAACTGATGTGATCGCTATGGGGCGGTAGTTGGCCGGGTTGGAGCGGTCACCCTTCTTTGGAATAGGATGGATAACCGCTTTTTTCCAACCAGAGGGCACAGAGCCAGTCTTCAGGGACAGTTTAAAAAGCTTCGTCAAAATTGGAGCTATTTCTGCAGCGCACCTTTGCAGTACCAGGGCAGGTATTCCGTCAGGCCCACTAGCTTTATTAACATCAAGCTTTCAACGTTAGATATTATTTTATGTGATAATCCCAAATATCTGGAACATTTATTGGACAACCAATACCCTTGCCATAGTTCACCCCAAGTGGTTAACTACGTATGGTGACTTAGCAGGGGTGCCCTTGTTTATGGGGTGAGGTTTGTTTAGGGCGAATGCGTTCACCCACCTACTGCGTTGCGGGACGGATCGGGTGAGACTGGTTGAGGTAGACCTTTTGATTTCTCCATTCCGACTCTCTTGACCCATCGCCTTGCACCGCAGTGGAAGGAATGAATTTATATGTCCGTCAATCGTGGACACACTGACTCCCAGATTCCTAACCACCCCTCATATCGTTTTCCTTCCCAGAACTTCCTCTCCTTCGTTTCCCTATAAAGGCCCTCCACATAGCATTCCCAAAGGTGACATAGGCCCCGAGATAATTTTTTTTCCTCAGGGCCTCCTGTGTGGATCTATAGAAAAAAAGTTTAATAAATTTTGCACGCCTAATTTGGGGAATGATAAAAACCATCATTGGATAGGAGAAAGATATGATAAAACTCAAAGATATTGAAATATAAGTAGATGTGCCATCTGCAGTTTTTAATATGCGGGACTGCGCTTCTGGGTGTCGCCGATATTGTTTACCAATTAACAAATAAACTAAATGAAAGAATAATTAACGAATAAACCAAACGAACGTTAAACTAAATGAACGAATTCTTTCCGTATTCAAACAATATTGTCAACCAATACTAATGCACATCTTCAAAAAATCAACGAAATGAACAAATTATTTTTGTACGCAGACTACTCTAATTAGGGCGTAGTCCGCCGACAGTTGCGCGGACACCATAGCATATCTCTTTTGTATTTGAATATCTTTGGTAAAACTGCTAAAAAAACTTTAAACTATGTAACTGTTAAATAGATATAAAAGACAGCCTCCATGGTCGAGGTGTAAGGTTCTCGACTGGAGATCCGGATGTTTCGGTTTCTAATAACGGCGCGGCGTGCGCAAGATTTGTGTTTTCACAATTTAATCACTTAAAATAATATTAGGTATATTTTCGGCACGTTCCAGAATGCAAGATACTCTCATTAGCGCCCTGGTGTAAGACCACCACCATTCAGAATTGAAGCGCTGCTTCAAATGGCTTTGGCCGTGTTTGTTGACTAGATAGCCAGGTACTTCCCCACCTTCTACTTCCTCATCTCCTTCTTCTTCCCCTACCCACTTACCTTCAGCCTCACAACATACCCGAATTGGGGAAACCGTAGTCTCACTGGTTCCAGGAAGGATGGAATTGAGGTATTTTTAAAGTTTTCCTAATTGCATCAGACGTGACCGTCTCACTATAGGTTCTCTTAGTGAGGTGTTCACGAAACACTTAAAAATTATATGAATCATTTACGTTACACACTTACTTTACAACTTAGGGGGCATACATTAATTACGTGAGCTCAAAAAGGGGGGAGGGGTCCAGCAAAATCTCACGTTACTTGAAAAGAATATACGAAGTGGCCCAAATTTATCACACCAAAGGGGGGGGGGGTTAGATTGGAAGAAAAACTGCTCACGTAATTCATGTATGCCCCCTTACACCATATAATATTAAACGCAATATATAAACCTATATACATAAATGTGTTAAAACTTTTTTCCACTTTTTTAATTATTTTTTTAATCGTTCGATTTTAAAACAAGTGAAAAAAAGTTAAAATATATTATAGTTAAAAAGCTTTTAACTTTATATTTTGAAATGAAAGCAAATAATATTGTATACAAATACCCAGATCGAATATTGATCAAATACCTGGAAATTACTATCACACACTGTATTCATAAACATTATAATAATTAGTAGTTTATAATAATTAGTATTTTAGATTTTACACAGTTATTACAATGTAAAACATAAAAGTATAATAGTATTAATTAAATAGGACAAATGAGAGATTTCTTACAATCAAACTGATTGATCAGTTTTGTAAGATTTTGAAGATTAATATTGTAAAATTAAAAAAAAAAAAAACTGAATAAATATACTTTAAAAAAAATAATAATAATAATATTTATATTTTGCATCAATTAAATATTGAAATAAATAAATTAATAAACTGAAAGTTTGGAAAAGATTTTATTCATATTTTTGCCATCCCTGCAGGCTGAGGCTGGTCCCAGCGGAATATAGCATTCCCGAAATTTTATGAGGGAGCTGGAAGAGAGAGGAATATGAGGAAGAGGAAGATGGGGGAAGTGCTATTCGGACCTGAACCCCAAACATGGCTAAACTCATTTCAAGTAATGTTTCGATTCCGAATTGATGTCTTTCACCAGAGCGATAGGTATGTATTGAAGAGCAACCGTCACCCCGAAATGAGATGTAAATAAACTTACATGGAATACATAATTTAAAATTAAATAATCCATGTACAAGCAGTCGAAAAATTGCTACCCATACTTAGGTCGAATCGATTTAACCTTTGAGCCATGGCCCCCTAAATCTAGCAATTAGGTTTTTGCCAATTTGTTTTAAAAAAATTATGTTTTTTTTTTAACGATGAAATATTATTTTATTTAAAAAATACATGATACATAATTAAGACATTTACATTTACTAGGCCGCTGCCTGTTTCAAGGTGACCAATGGATCCACCAATATAGGTGGAGACATTGGCTTCAAAACTGTTTCCGTTTTAATGTTGGGAGGTATGATTTTTTTTGATGAGCGCGCCCGAATCCTAAACTGGACGCCCGGTAACCTCCGTCGCTCATGCCACTTTTTGTTGTAAATACCTCATCGATTCACTTCAAACTAATTTAAAATTGTTATCTTGTAGATCGTTTCATGTAAATATTGTAATTATTATTATCGTAGCTACGATATTTGTTTTCTTTAAACCTTCATTTCTTAATTACCAAGTTTCGGGTTTAAAACCAAAAATGATGTTTTTACAGCGAATTCAATTCGTGCAATGACTGAAGAATGTTTGAAACCATCATAGACATACCGTGAAAAACTCAATACTATTCCCGTTTTAAATCTATTCGGTTTTTCGATACAATTCAATGTAGAATCAAGGTTTGCATACAAATTACACTCGTCTTGCACCTAATCTTCTTTTTTAAGTTTTTTTTTTTCCTTTTCGTATTCTCTCTCTTCCCGCAATAACAATTCACATAAAAGACACTGCGACTAACTACTATCAATGGTAATAAATAAGTGTGGATCAATTCCTTTCACTGGGAGCGGAGATAGAGGGAACCTGGATCGAGGAGTTTAGGAGTTATACAGGGGGGTTGAAGGCTGCGGGTAGAAAATTCTTAACAAAAAATAGTAAGAAACGGATAAAATAAATTACCTTCCTTTTCAAGCGAATAGATATTTAGGTACAATGAGCAACAAATTTTTGTTTATAAATATATGCTTAAATCGCAGTCAACTGACCAAACAGCAGTTCTGCGAACAGTCGACCTAGAGTCCAACAAAGTGTTTTTCTTGTTTTCTTTTATTTAATAAATCAAATAATAAATTAAATTTATTGAAGGAATCAAGGAATTATTTTTTATTGAAGGAATTAAGCAACTTTTTCAAAGAAGCGACACATTCCACAGAGACAATTCAAATTTCAAACTTTCTTCAGTAGGCAGGTACCTACCATATTATTAAAAAAATGAGAATAAGAATTTACAAATAAACACGAAGATTTTTCAAAGATTTCACACTTGAAAAAAGAATCTTTAATGATCCATTAAAACACCCACTATCATTAAGCGAATACCGAACGTACAAACAAATTTATGGACACACAAAAAAAGTAAAACGGTCGAGTTTAAACATAACTTCGCTACGCTCGAAGATAATTGTAATAATAAGAGAATGGACTGCCAAAAAACTCCTTCTTTTCAGGCTTATATATATTTATTTTTTTTTTTTTTTCTTAAATTTATTTATTCTATCAATATATACAAGGTAAGTTTATATACTAACACAGTACTAATACAGTCTTACTAAAAAACAACGTAAAAATTTTATTCAATTGATAAACGGCCGCGGACATGAAAACATTACTAATTAAAAAACGACAAAAAATTGTTCATGGAAAGGTATACATTGCTTACACAGCCAGAGGGGGTAGTTTATCTATTGTATACCCCTGTTGTATTAATAATTTCAGAACGAATTTTGGAATGTTTCCAACCTATTTTTAATGTCTTGTATATTTCTTATTTTTACAGATGTCATAAAAACAAATACATTTATAGAAACTAGACAAAATAACCTTTTAGATTTTTGTATCTGAAATATATGTTTGTCTTTAAAAAATGCTGTATTTTAAGTTTCAAATATAAAACAAGAAAAAACTTACCGTAAATATATTCTAGTAAAACGTCGAAAAATTTCGAAATATTCAAAATTAAAAAAACACGCACCTTTTATATGATGAATTCGGACGAAAACAGTCACTTCACTTTTTTTCTCGTTCATTCAATTAAAAATTATAACGATTGTTCCAAGAGAGTAATTGAAAAATTCTGACACTTTGAATTCATTTTCAACAATATAAAAACGTTGATAACTCGAATTTGGCATTTATTTACACAAGCACAAGCCTTTTATGTCAAATAACATTACTTTTATGGGAGTTTTATCAAACTTAAGTGTATAAAAAATAATTTATTCGAAATAACCTATTTTTTATCTTAACAAAATTAAAGTAACAACAAAGAAATTATGAAAGCGCTAAAACTTACGAAAATATCGCAAATAATAGAAATTATAGTCAATTATTATAATTTAATAGTAAAACGATCATTTAAATGGAAATCATTCTTAAAGTTTATTAAATGAACTGCGCTTGAAAAACCACACGTCACAAAAGAAATTTACCGAGCATTTATTGAAAAACGATGGCCGCCGCATGCCCAAAAGATCAATGCAACCAACATAAAAATTTGATCATGTTATTAGTAAAGCTTTAAAAATGCTGTTCAACAGCCTCCCAACGGATATACCGTTCAACGGTAGTTAAGTGTTTTTTTTTTAATTAGTAAGGCTGATAGTGTTTTAAATTATGAATAAAACTTATTTTTCTTTACGAGAGTGTACCCACTTACGAGTATATGTAAGAGATATGCCTAAGGGATGTGGCTTATAAGGCTTTCCTTCTGTACAGATAGACCTCCATCTATCCTAGTCATAGTTATTTTCAATTTAATATTCCTTAAAGCAAAATGCGTGCAAATTAAAATCAACTATTTAAAAATCACGGGAGATTATAATCGTAGAATCATGTTGTGTTGTAGGTTGTGAAGCGAAAGCATTTATAAAAAAATATTTACCTCAGGATCATTGCCTTTCAAAAGAAGAAATTTAGCACCGCTTATAAATGGGATAATCATTCGAAGAATATGTATGTACGAGCCTGAAAGAATGCCATATGTCCATTGGACCTAATTCAGTGAAACCACGCGTATTGCCTTGGTAACTCTAGTACTTGTCTCTAGTCTCTATAAGCATCTGTCAAACATTTTTAATTAAGTATTACAAAAATATGTTGTATCTACTTAATTGCTTTTCTGATATAATATACATTCTTATCATCAGTTCCATGTTTGAAAATTAAAAGTTTGTAGAACTTGTATACTGTTACTCATAACGCAGGAATATTTTACATTACCCAGGCACCATCAACCGATAACAATATCACAATGAAAGGGGCATAAGTAATCATTGATTAGTTATGAAACGCACCGTTTAGTCTTGGATTCAATACAAGTATTCCTATTATCACGTGCCAGGCTACTTGCCTAACTTATGTCCTTAGGAAAAAACGGCTCCGAGGGCACCCACTCCAGGGCGGCCAAACTTCGGCCCGCTGCTCTTTCAACGGTCCCAAAGTCTCAACATTACGACATTATATCTGTAATAAATCTAGTTTATTGTCATCGCGGGGCGGGCGGGGGAGTAGCAGGGTGGCGGCAGGGGAGGTAAACCGGGGGTCGGGGGTGGGTCTCTGTAATAATTCTTAACGACGACTTGGACGGGTGGAAGAAGGCGACACTGCGCTGAGGCATTATTATTATGCGAATAAATACTGGAAATGTCAAGACTAAATGTTCTCTTCGGCTGGAGACTGAGGGCTGAATTACAGTCGGGGCGGGGGGAGTGATAAATGTTGCCGAACGTCATAGAACAACCACAAAATCTCGCTGCTAAGAGAAACCCTCAGTTTTTATGTTTCATGTTTTTAAATAATAGCCTCCCACATTATTTCAGTGTGAAAAACAGTTGATAGGTAGGTACTTATGTACATATTTATAACCCACGTAAATATATCCATACTAAAAGCAATGTGGAAATTTTGTACAATTAATATACAACCGTGTGTATGCAGCGGCAAGGCTCATAACTGGGGTTTCTAAATATTCGCATATTTCAGAACACCTTCGTAACCTTCACTGGCTCAAGTGCCCTGAGAGAATCCAGTACAAATTGTGCTGGCTGGTTTTTAAATCAATCTACGAAATGGCCCCACCTTACATCTCCGAATTATTCGTTCCGGAAAATACCGGTCCGAGACAATTAACCCTTAGATCAGAAACTTCATCTGCTAAAGGCAGACTAATAGAACCTAAACGAAAGCCAAATACTATGTTTAGAGATCGTGCTTTCGGAGTATCTGGGCCTAAGGCTTGGAAGAGACTCCCTCCGGAATTAAGATGCATAACAAGCCCAACAGAGTTTAGGTCCAAACTAAAAACCTTCCTTTTTGGACTCTCATACCCGTAATTTAAATATACCTATTTGAGAGTATCATACTTGTATTGTCTTAATCACACTTTTCTTACTGAATTAAAATTACTCGATTCCTTACACATCAATCTGTCTCTTGACGAATAACATTTAGAAAGATCAAATCCTTATAGGTACTACTGCACCTCCCACCTTTACATGTTGCTTTTACTTTCCAAAACACACTCATCAAAGAATACATTACATCTTAATATTAAAATATTTTTCAGGATTAAATAACATGTGTTCACAATAATGTCCTCTGCGTGCGAACTCTATCTAAATTTCTTTAAATGGACAATATACAGTGTTAATTTCAAGCGACCTCCCAGGTAAGTATGGTCCTGTTTTCATTAAATTTTAGGCAGCATCGCGTTCATTGGTCAAAATATTGTATACATATTTTCGTATCGGTGATCGATGAACCGATGTATGCAATTTTTAGCCATAAGTTGTTTATAATTGTTTGCCTAGCTTGTAGTTTTTTTAGATTTTAGAAATGTATTATAAGTTTGTACAGCGCCTTTGGGGTGATTTTTCACAAAAACGGCGCTATATAAATCATCCAAATATTATTATTATGACATTCATTGCTTATCCATCCAAAGAGGGTTATTTATCAGTTGTATAAACAGTTATTAATAATAATAATTTCAATGTATTATAAAAACAAATATAAAACTTTTTTCCACTTTCATTTTATTGACGGTACCCGTTTTCAGCTTTAAAGCGTTAAAGCCATCTTCATATTATTACCACATATTATTAGTCTACGGTTTATATACACAACACTAGCATTTATGTTTAACTAGCAGACCCGGCCACACGTTGCTCTGACTAACGAAACATAACGCCATTACCCGACCTTTATAAAATCCACACTACCCGCTGCCAGTTGCCCGTTTGAATTTCTCGGCTTTTCTCTACTATAATAAGCATGTATTATACATATAAACCTTCCCCTTGAATCACTCTATCTATTGGTGAAAACCACATGAAAATCCGTTGCGTAGTTTAAAAGACCTATGCGAACATACATTTTGAGCGACTTAATTTTATACTATATAATTATACATATAAACATTCCCCTTGAATCACTCTATCTATTGGTGAAAACCGCATGAAAATCCATTGCGTAGTTTAAAAGATCTATGCGCACATACATTTTGAGCGACTTCATTTTATACTATGTAATGATAATGGAATTCCACCATGAATTGTCAGTTTCAAAAATAGAAATATCTTATATATAAAAATGAATCGCTAAATGTGTTGCTAAGCGCAAATCTCGAGAGCAGCTGAACCGATTTCGCTAATTCTTTTTTTAGAATATTCCTTGAAGTACGAGGATGGTTCTTATGGAGAGAAAAATTAAGAAAATTGGATTATTTCAGAAAACCTAACGACTATCGCACGTTTGACAGTTCGCGTGTTTGAGAATGACATTTTGCAAAACAATGATTGTTAAATCAGGATTCTATTTTTGAAAATCTTCAAGTTGATAAATTTATTTAAAGTAGGTAATCCCCTAATAGTTTGAATGGAATCAAGAATTTTAGATATTTTAAATAAGTACCTATGTTAGGTACCAAATTTAATAACATGAAAAATGGAAATTTGAATAAAAATTGTAGAAGGTGGCACTCGGGCTTTTTAAAAACTAAATGTACTGGGATTGAATATATGGAGCGCGGGAGGAGGGTTGGCGGGACGAGGGAGCGGGAAGGGGAAGAGGGAAAGCGGGAAGGTGGAAGGTGGAAGGGAAACGCGGGAAGGGAAGGGGACGTGTGAGGGGGGAGGGGAACTCAGGAGGGTGGTTCGTGGGACGATGGAAGGGGGGGGGGGGGGAGTGGAGTGGGGAGAGGGAAGGTGGAGGTGACGGATTGGGAACGTGAGAGGGGAAGAAAACGCAGGAGAAGAAGGGGAGGAGGAAGGGAAACGGGATGAATGGGAAAGGACGCTCAGGGAGAAACAACGCATGCCGGGACCAGCTAGTTAATAATAATTTCTTTTCGAATTTCGGAATTTTTCCAAGGTATTTTGAATGTCCTATATATTGTTTCCTTTTTAACCGTAAAAACAAAAATCATGTTAGAAATGAGGGGCAATTATTTTTTTAATTAGATACAAATTTTTGTATTTTAAATATACTTCGATATTTAAAAATTACAATATTTTAATTTCAAACGTGAAAATGGTTGATTTTTTTTCTCTATCAAAACGTCGAAATATTTAAGAAAACTTGAAATTGAAAAAAAAAACAAGGTCCTATTATTTAAATAAATTGCATGAAAATAGTCACTTCACTTTTTACCTCGTTTATATAAGAAAAAATATTTGAAGAAGCTTTGGAGTTGCTTTTAATTACAGAAAAACCGACAATTCGTACGCATAAGCTGCGCATCTTAAAACCTTAAATTCTTGAATAGAACTTAACCGAGCACACGCATTAGGAAACAAAACATCAGTTTCACGATTTTATAAAATTTAGACCATAAAATTCGATTTTAAAAATTGGTATAACCGTGTAACCCCACTTTTTTGCATAAAAGAAAAGTATAATTTGCATCATGCAATTATTGTACAATTACTTTAATAAAATTGACGAAAAATAACATAAATAAGTTGTAAAATTGAATTATATGAATATAATGATAAATTGATAATTTTATGAACAAAAACACGATATGCGAATATATTTCAGAAGTCACTTAAAAAAACTGTCGCCCATTTCACAACGCATCTTAGCGGGAAAAATAAATACAAATATGCACGGGATCTTTATCTGATGACAATTGCGATGTTGCCGGATAGCGTCAAAGATTTTTTTTTTACTACCAAATCGAATCTAAACACGTACAGTCTTTACACAATGCATAACCAAAACTCCGTTTAAAGGTAAGTGATTAGCAATGCTGATAGAATTTAAATTTGTTATTTAAATATTTATTTTTTTATTATTAGATATGTAGCAGAAAAACTTAAAACAATACAATGGAAAAAGTTGTCAGTAGTAAGTAAAAACTCTACAATGGAAAATGTCCTCATTGAACTTGAAATGTTTATTTTTTCCGTAATTTCTGGGATATATTTTTTAATTTAGCTCTATCTTTTCCATAATAACTCGTGGATCTATGGAGGTGAAATGTCTACGTCACCGTCGAAAAGAAACTCTAGTTACAGTGTTTTATTTCATATTAAAATAAATTTTCAATACGTTTGGGAAGAACGTTGAAAGCTTGGGCGAAACAAGAAAAAAGGAAAATTATTCAAATATATACATTTTTTAATTTTATTTAATTTTTTTTTTTTAATAAAATAAATAAGACGTCTGAATGTGGCTCCGCTACAGTTTGAAAATGACCTTGTAAGTCGTAACAGCTGTAACAAAAATTAATATAAAAATACTTGCAGAACTTGATAATAAATTATTATAATTAAATTTAATTGTAATTAATTTTTTTTAAATTAAATGGAGTTCTACGACTTAAACACAAACACAATTAATAAATATTTAAACACAAGAAAATACGCCAAAGGTCAAAAATTTTAATCCTGATACCTCTCGTGGAAAATCATAATTTTCTGAAAACGTTTAGTGGGTTTCTTTTGTTAATTAAAGTTAAGTAACATCTTATTTAAAAAAAAGATTGTTAAATAAAAAGGGCATGATCGAACTGGTTTCACTAATAGACATCTCCATATTAGTGTATTTTTAATCTATGCAATAACATATCGTACTTGTATAATTCACAACGTAAATGTATAAACTTTTTTTGTTTGCTCGTTTGTTTTTACTTTTATTTAGATGTATTTAATCTAGTCTCCTTCAACGGAAGCAATCTTCCGAACAGGACCTCCATCGATATGCTTGGTGTAACTCTAAGTGACCAGCTCAGGTACGGGGGCTCCATCGAACTCTCAGAAACTGGGCGTTCTGTACAGGGCCCGCAGATACTTTAATAGTACACAACTGCTAACCCTGTACAAATCGTAAGTGCGCCCCACGGTTGAATTTGGCAGCCACCTCTGGTCTGGAGCTCCAAAATACCTAAAAAAAAAAACCTTGACTCTGTGCAGAAACGGGCGGTCCGTTTGATAGATAACAGACGGACTGCAATCTTTAGAGCACAGGCGTCAGGTGGGAATGCTGTCCTTGTTCTACCGGTATTGCAATGGAAGATGCTCCAAGGAACTAGCATCATTGATCCCCTCGGCACCGGTGCATAGTCGGGAAACACGCCAAACACGCGCCCAACATTTGTCCACGGTTGACATTAGCCACATGAGAACGGGTCGTTTCTATGACTCGATCTTGAGTTCAACGGCTCGGCTGTGGAACGATTTGCCGGCCTCTGTGTTTCCTCCCTCCTATAATATGGGTCTCTTCAAGACCCGTGTTCACTCCTTCCTTTCCTCAAAAAGACCCTCCACACAGCATCTTCAAAGAAGACATAGGCCCTGAGAGAAGTTATTTTCCTCAGGGCCTCCTGTGTGGAGTTAATGTAAAAAAAAAAAAAAAAACATTTTTTTTCATACAACTAGTAGATGTCACAATATTGTAAATATACTTTCTAAGAATATTTAATAAATACAGATAAATTGATATGAGGGAAACTAAAAATAATATTGACGAGTATATATACAAATCATTTTTTTACATTTTTGCAACTACCCTACAAAATGCCAAGACTTGAAGTGGCATTTCAAGGCTTTTGGAAGTTGGTGACTATTTTATCCACTGTGATCCAGAGACAGCTAGTCATCGAGGCAAAGTAATCGTGACAAAGTAACCGAGACATATGCATTCAAATACTACAGCATGTTCCCTCTAACAGTACTTCAAATAAGTTCAAATATTTTATAAAATTTGTACATAAATAATTTTTAGCAATGCATAATTTCCTGATGCCAGAGCTCACTATTGTCTACAGAAACCATCACGGACAAATCAAATCCCCAAAGTTTCATCGCAACCGGATGAACGGTTTAGCAATGCATAATTTTATGATGCCGCAGCTCACTATTGTATACAGAAACCATCGCGGGTATGCGAACATGAAATCCCCAAATTTTAATCGCAATCGGATGAAAAGTTTAGCAATGCATAATTTCATGATGCCAGAGCTCACTATTGTATACAGAAACCATCGCGGGCATGCGCACATCAAGTTCATCGCAATCGGATGAATGGTTTAGCAATGCGTAGCAGACATATATATAAATACATACATACAAACCCAGAAAGAAACATATTTTGATTTTAACATATATAGATTACTGTGGATAATAACCATTAAAACCATTTTTCATGCGCAATTTAAACAACGGTATTGCGCAATGAGTAAGCAAATTTTGAAATATTACAAATGATATTTCTTTTATTTGCCTTGACGAAGCTACGGTTGTAGTGAAACCTGGTCGACATTACATTTAAAAAAAATAAGAATGGTGTTTGCAAAGTAATTGTATTATTTAATTTTTTATTTCTCCTTTTGCTTAGTTTAAAAATTAAAACGTTTTTTGGTGTGTGGCTACCACGTCACTAACACAATTATTAATGCGATAAATAGCGTAGGAAAATATATGCTTTGTGATAAATAATGTAAAAATACAATGCTTTTGCAAATATATATTTGGATCTTTTTAAAAAAAAATCACTTTATTACTAATTATTATTCGTCTTGTCCGCATAAGAATACAGCATGTTGGTGATTGCGTCGCAATTTTAATCGCTTTTTGATTTAATGTTTGCACACCGCTGGGCTAACCCCCCTCCCTCACCGACCCCCCCCCCCCCCCCCCCGGGGTGGCCCCACCCACCCCGCTTAATATCTTCCTATGGCGATCATAATTCAAAACGAGGACACCATTCTAGATCCCCGGGGGAGAAGGGGCTGAAAGGGGAAAGGGAGGAATGCAGAAAAGGGGGGTAAGTTTTTTCACTAATGCAAAGAGTACGGAGTGCAGAACAATAACTCATACGGGTAAAGTAACAAAATTAAGCAAACAAATCACTGGAATGCGAAAGTATCCAGATGAAATATTGGGTGCAGTTGAAGCTTGATTATTATTTTGGGAGTCGTGCTACTTGTGACTGTTTTCAGCAGTCTTTTGCATGTAGAAAAAATAAATGTTAAAGGAAAATGTAGATTTTAGATTGTTATTCCTAAGTTTCATTGTTATACCATTTATTATGGATTAAACGTTTTTTTTTCTAATCGATAGATCTTCCTGCATTTTGTAAACTTGCTCACCGGGACGAACTTTTGCTCCGAGCCAGAGGCTAGCATTTGGGAGGCAGGAATGGGTAACCTTTATTGGATAACCTCTGCCATAGGTCACCCCAAGTGGTTCGCTACGTTTGGTGATTTAGCAGGGGTGCCCGAGTTCATGGGGTGAGGTTTGTCTAGGTCTTGGAGGCAGATGACCAGGACATACTGAACCCCAGAAACCTACCCACCCCTTAAACCCTTTTCCTTCCCAGAACTCTCCTCTCCTTCCTTTCCTTAAAAAACTCACTACACAGCATCCCCAAAGATGTGTGGAGCTCATGTAAAAAAAAGCCTCTTACGTGAAAACGGCTACCATCTTGAAACGGAAACGGAACGAACAAACAGATTTACAAATGGACTAAATGCAAAACGGTCGAGTTGAAACAGGACTCCGCTGTGCTCAGACAAATATTTTGTAATTTGAATATTTATCCCAACCAGCATCTTTTCTGATCCCAAAAAAACGGAACGTTTTTTTAAATTCTATTTTAGCTTATTAGCCAAGGCCTCTATTCAAAATATTATATCAAATTGAGGATAAAAGAGTCAGCTTCACCCCACCGTCACACCGTCCCCTTCTTGCTTCCATCCCAACCCCCAATAATTTCCTTAGACCCCCGCCCACAGTCTCGAAATATTAACTCTTTCATATTTCCACAGTTAAAACCGTACCGACTTTAAATGACCCATAGTAAAATGGGAAGAAAACGTGGCTCTGCCAAATGAAATGGTTCTAAGAGAAATAACACAGTTTTAATATCTCGTACACTTTGTTTATAATGAAATAATCAAAATTTAATTAACGTTTTAGAAACTGGAGGGAAAAATATTTTCATTAAATTATATTTAGTTTTAATAGTGTATCTTTCGGCATCATCATTCGTATAAGACAACATGGTAGGAGCGAAACTATACCCAATTTTTACGTATACAATTCCATGATCTTTCAGTAAAGCTTGAGATGAAAGGATATTCAATATGGACTAAATATTTCGGGGCAATGGGAAATAAACTTGGATGGTAGCTAGCTATTTAGATCTAATAGATAAATACTGCACTGTAAAATCTAAATGTTGATCTTTTCGCCAAAACCGAATACAACTAGCTCAAATTTCTATGAAGAAGGTTCAATGTTAATTTTGTGCATAATTTTATATACCCACACCGTGTTTTAAATCTGCATTTGATTTGTAATGTTAATTTGCATTACTTGTGGTCGCAACTCAGTTTAAGCCATTCTTTTTACTAAGAACTCAAGTATCTGCGAGGAAGAACCTTTTCAAGTCAATTTTCCGAGTCACCTCAAACACGAACCATTCGCATTGCAGTCGTAGCATTATAAAAGTTAAACTGGCAAGTTTCGTAAATAATAATATTATATCTCGAGATTTCCATTCCGCGCGTCGGTTAATAATCGCTTAAGTTTTTCCGGTCAAACGGTTTCTTAGTCGGGAAACTCCGGACGAGTTTTCTTTTATGAATATTTACGAAATCATTAATTATTTTTAACTTTTCCCCTTCGCGAGAGCCTACCTTTTTTGTTTTTCTTATTATCCCCAGCAACTCTTTCTTATCAGCGACTGTGCAGACCTGCATACATGAATACAGTGAACCGGTGAATACAGAGAATACAGTAAAGCCAGTGAATACAGCGAACACCGGGCGATTGTTTCTTGCGGCCTGTTACTCTCAAATTAACTCTTCGCCTGCACATTTTCACCCCCTTATATGCTTAACTTTTTTCATTATTTTTATCATATACCAGTTTCTAAGCTGTTAGCAAGAAAGTGTGGATGGGTTATATCTGGAATCTGTGGAAAAGTAAGAATATTAAATAGGTACTAGGTACTTGAATATTAAATGGGAAAATATTTGTTAGTCTAAAGTTATGCATCATAATTAGCTTATATAATGAAATATCATATATATTACGTTATTCTGTTTATCTAGCATAAACCGTTTCGATTTTCACACCAACTGAATTAGAACAGATCCCTCAGATATTAAATAAACAAACATTCATAATTGAAGAAGAATAAAATATCAACAAATCGCAATGAAATATGAAACAGAAAAAGGAATCGAAAATAAAAAAGCTAACGGTCGTAAACTGAAAATATGCGTTTCCAATAAGAAAAATTCCAATAAGAGTTATTCTCCGCTTAATATTGATTTAATTTCATTCAAAATTTCGTACGAATATCAAAATTATATACTACATTCAAGTTTAGCCATAAAAATGCTCAAGCGCGTGAAGATTTATTATTTAAGTGAAAACTTCTTTTGCACCGATGTGATTTTTAGAATTTGTTACTCGATGAAACGATAAAGCGACACTTAAAAGTGACAAATACATACATCTATAGTCGGCGAAAGAATGAGATAAAATAAACGGTCTCCTCTTTGTACGGTGCTCTGCAGCTTCCCCACTTTTGCCTATTGTAGTTCATCTGAAGAGTGAACTTCTACAGCGTGTGAACTGCACACTTATATTTTTGTTTAAATGTAAGTATTTTTAATTTGTCTATAATGTCTAAGCAAAATAAGTGTGTCAAAAAATCTGAAATATATTAGATTTGTAGGACCGTAAATAAATAGACAACTTCTGAAGTATTTTCGACACCAAACACTTGCGCAGATTTTTCTTTATTGATTTTATTTGAACTAAAATTAAAATTTTGGTAGGTAGCTTCCTAAATAATATATTGCTTTATATTTTCATCTGATTATATGTTTTGAAATGCGTGTTGTATAATACAACATTTTGTTTGAAAATTTAAGAAAACTGCTAACTAAAGCCATAACGTTTTTTATAATAAACATACTTTTTCAAAATTTAAAACATAACCGTACTTGATATAACAATCTTTTGAAATCAATTTACATTTTTTTCTGGAAAAGAGTCGATATGTCTAGAATTTTATATAAAAATTGCATATTTTCGGTTGCTTTTGGTTATTTCTTCTTAATATCTAATATATTCTTCCTCAATTATTAAATTATTTTTTTTACATGAACTCCACACAAAAGGCCTCGAGGAAAATAATTTATTGATTAATTTATTAAAAAATTACATTGATCTATTAAAATATTACATCGATCTGTCAAAATTTATTTCAATAAATAAAATAATATTTAATTTATGAACTCTCGAATTCTATGCGTTCTTTACGATTTTTTAAATGTTTTTGTAGATTGATCTCCAATAAATAACCACCATAAATCATGTGTCGTCAAGCATCTTCAATATTTTGATAACTTAATTATGTATTTGAATTGATATAGAAAGGGGGGCGCACGTCGAGGTAAAAATACTAACGAACAAATGGAACATGAGAGTGGGCCAAAACATCTTATTACTTGGTTGTTTTCACCCCATGCCGCCTGACGCTCAGATGTTCAGATGTTCAGATGAAGCAATCAAAGAGTTTCGGCGAAAAAGTTATTAAAAGCAAAATGTCCGCGCGCGCCGGCCGCTACGGCCTCCGTCAACCGCCAGATGCGTAACGGCCAACGGGCTACGCCAACGGGCTACGCCAGCGGGCTACGGCTACGGGCAACGGGCGCTATTGTCGTTACTTTGAATTGCCCCGACACGTAGCATCATCGCAGAGTAGAGCGGGGAGAGGAGAGTCATAGAGCCGAGAGTCGCGGGAGGGTCGGGCGGGTGGCGTAGGCAATTCCAGGGGTGGCTGTGAGATATCTCAGTTCTCACAAATAACGTCAATTATTTATGGATTTAAAAAAACCTTTGAATTTTGTTTAATAGCAGTTCAATGACGAACAGATTTATTGTGAATGCTTTAACTTATTTTCAAGAAATATTTAATTAAATCATCGTACACAAGCACAACTTTTTTATCTTGGATAGAACGAAATATATTGAAATATAAGAGATATGCAATGGGCAATTTTTACTGGGTGGGACTGTGTTTCCTGTCGTCGTCGCCGATATTTTTAACCAATACTACTGCACACCTTAAAAAAATCAACTAAATGAACGAATTCTTTCCGCATTCAAACTATATTGTTAACCAATACTACTGCACACCTTCTAAAAATCAACGAAGTGAACAAATTCTTTTCGTATGCAAACTACTCTCATTAGGTAGTAGTCCGGCGACAGTGGCGCGGACATCATAACATATCTCTTTAGTATTTCAATATCTTTGGAAACAACTTTAAAGTAAAATGTGGGACACAAAATTTTTATCAATTTATGAATTATGAAATGTTAAAATTTTTGTCAGTATCAATTATATATTTTTGGAATACATAAGTTTATTTAAAAATAAACGTATACATATACTCCTTCACTTTGTACGTTGTCTCATATCTAATTATTTTGATTCCGGATCCAATAATTGCTCTGATAACTCGTACTGGGATACGTACAAATTTTGTAATCAATTAAATTTGTATCAATCACTACCATTCAATCAGTCAATTCAATCTGTGATTTTTCTCGGATTCTCAGTACACAATGTGTCATAATACTTCTGTATTATATGACACATAATGTAAAATAAACATAACATCATTATACATATATTTTTAATACGGGGGGGTAAAGTGCATTAACTTCGGGAGGTGATTCTACATGATGGTAGGAGTAAAAAAGATTAACAACTTTTTCAGAAATACAAAAAGACGTACCTACTAAAAATCCTTAGTGTGAGGTACGATCTTACTTGCTGAGAGCCTGCCGGGCGCCCGACTCGATTGTGATTGGCCCATATCGTAACAGCGGAAAATAATAAATCTGGCCGCACACGCCGGACTAATTTTATCTTTTTACCTCAAAACTACCCCTAAAAGTTAGAATTTCGAAAAATATCTTTTTTACTTGCACTATCATGTAGAACCACCACCCGAAATTAATGCACTTTACCCTGTATTCTTGCTTATTTTCGTGTGATTTAAAGTAAGGCAACTCGAGAAAGATTCTGAATCAGGAACGCTGAATCTCCACAAAACACATCATGACCAAGAGATATTTTCGTGCGTAATGTAAGGTAAACAACGTAATTTTGAGATATAGATGTACGACGAACAAAATATTTAGTATAGAAATAATGAAATACAGTTGAGTGTGGAGGTTATATTCGGAAACGAATTCAATGTGATATCACGTAGCATGAGGTGGACAAAGTGGCCGAGGCGACCTCTGTCCCTAGCAAAGGCCGTTCTGAAGCGCTCTGAGGGTAATATAAAAACTTTGCTGTAATTTTGGCCGAGAGGTGAAGATTTCTCTTGAAAAACAAACCTCCCATTGAATCTGCTGCCCGGATACCTAGTGTCTACTCGGAGGAAGTATATCGGTTATTCGATTTACTGTACAAACTTGCCGACTCCAGTGGTATAATCGTGTGATTGGGGTTTTTAATTAAAAGTTTGCAGCGTTAATGTTTGGACGGGAATATGAAAAGTTTATTTACTCTTTTGATCTTAATAAACCGATAAGTTGAGTTCTGAATGAATATATCAGAAAGAAGTTTTGGTTTTACACAAAATGCTTGCAATCGAAAAATATTATTAATTACACGCAATGAAAATATTTAAATATTAGAGTTTTTTTAATCACACCCGTCCGTGGAGGGTGGATGTAGGTACTGGTGTATTCATTTAAATGGTCATTATTTTATACAAAACTCCGTTTTTAACCATAATGGTACGTCTAAAAAATCTTCCACTAAATATACAGGGCGTTAAGGGAAGTACTTTATTTACTTTAACAAGTGATGCCTGACATTATTTGGAGTAAAAAAACGTAAATGACATTTTGAAAATTTTACCCGTGGTGTTTTAATATTATTGAAATCACTGTGGGTATTATTTTATATATTTATTTTATTTTATTTTTATTTTGCAGAAACAAACAGTACATTATTACATAATGGAAAATATTTACAAAGTTATGAAATTAAGTCAATAATTGGTACCAATGACATGTCGCTGTTATATACTTATATTTTTGTGAGATAAATAATACATTATACCTAAATTAAGTTAGTAACTTATTGAAGGAGAGGGGTGTGTGAGAGTGTTTGTATGTGTGTAAATGCGCGTGTGAGGGTGTGGATGTGTGTGTTATGTGTGCGAATTCAGTGTGCTAAAAATGTTTTTTTTAAATAGAGGGAGCGAATCAAAAAATATATCGGCATTTGTAATATTATAATATTATAAAATATATTAAAGCTCTTACAGGCATATATATAATAAATAAAATATTGTAACAGATATAGAACGTCAAGCTACTTCAATAAAGTCAGTCGGTTATTGTTTTTTTTCGGGGTGTTAAGGGACGTACTTGACTTACTTTTACCGGTGATTCCTGACTTTATTTGGATTGAAAATGAAAATTTGGCTTCCGGTGACGCTTTTTTCAGCGACGTCTTTTTAACAAGTTTTTCTTCAAAAAAAAACTTCCACTTATCGGAACTGGTCACTAAGCCAACTAACCGAGTAGCCTCTCTCTCACCTCTCCCTGACTGTTAAATACCTACTGATTATATTTTATCTCATTCTCTCGCAGGCTAAATCCCATAGACATATGTGTTGGTCTCTTTTTAGTGTCAATTTTTCATCGAGTTTCAAATCAATTTTTGTTTCACTTTATCAAGTTTTCACTTCAAAAATGTCACCGGAAGCAAAAAATTCACTTACGTTTTCATTCCAAATAATTTCAGGAATCACTGGTTTAAGTTAGTCAAGTCAAGTAAAAAAACAATAACAGACTAACTTATTGAAAGTTGAAGATTAAAGTTGAACGTTAAAATATTTAATTATTATATAAACGCCTTAAGAGTTTTTACATATTTTACAATATCATAATACCTGCAGTGATACAAGAGTAATCGCAGAGTTAACAATTAGCTCGCACAAATAAAACCGATATGTGTAAAAGTATATTATATAAAAGAACAACACACATCAAATTTCGAATACGAGCATGCGTTAAATCTGGTAGCCGAAAATCATGTAAAAACTATTCTACGATAACATTTTTGTGAATAAAGTTTCAGTTTCTAGCACCGATAAGTTAAATCATCATCATCATCTGTGGCTCTACAACCCAGGTCGGGTCTTGGCCTCCAGCAGAGCCTGCCTCCATGACTGTCGGTGTTGTGCTGCGTTGCGCCAGTTTCGGATGCCGATGGTGCTTGCATCCTTCACCACTCCATCCAGCCATCGAAGCTTTGGTCTTCCAACTCTTCTCCGACCCCCAGGTGCACCATCCATAATTCGCTTTGGAATATCTCCTTCGCTCATTCTCTGGATATGTCCAGCCCACCTGAGTCTTCCAGTTTTGATTTCCTTGGAGATATTAGGGTCCTCGTAAAGATCGTATAGCTCCTGGTTGTATCTGAAACGCCATTCTCCATTATCACAGACTGGGCCGTAAATCCTTCGCAGCACCTTCCTTTCAAAACTTTCTAGGGCTCCTTCATCACCCTTACTGATTGTCCAGCATTCCGAACCATACATAAGAACAGGTCGTATAAGGGTCTTGTAAAGCAGGGCTTTAGTTCTTCTGGTAAGGTGGCGAGATTTCATATGCTTCTGTAGCTCAAAGTAGTATCGATTTGCAGCTACTATTCTTCTTTTGATTTCGCTGGATACATTGTTGTCATTTGTCACCATAGTACCGAGATATACAAACTCGTTGACAGTTTCAAATGTATAATTATCTATCTGTATACTTGGTGGTTTCTGGCGTCCATGTACGGGCATATATTTTGTCTTCCCCTCGTTGATGACCAATCCCATGTTCCTTGCCGACGTAGCTAAGCTTTTAAACGCCGATTTTTTATTTTTTTTTAAATAGGGTTATATAATCTTTTTGTAACTATATTCTGTAACTTTTATCGCCTCAGCTCGACAAGGTTAACTTTGCATTCAGTAAAATTAGGAACTAAGGTCATAACTTTTTTAATTCACTACCACAAAGACAGAAAACGTGTCAAGATACGTGATTTTTTAGTGTGTCGAAACAACCCATTCCTATAATTTAATTCTGTGAAATTTACAAATCTAATTTTATTAAACAATGCATAAAGTTATCTTGTAATCTATGAGCTTATTTTTCTTCTTCATAACCAACTTTTGATTATATTTCAAAACCAAAAGGGGATACTTTCTAAAATATTAACATTTTTTGCATAATGAGTAATTATTGTTCAAATTTTTCTTTTACGCCCTCCTTTTATTCTTGGTGTAATTTTGTTTATATATCTGGTCCGCTGTAAGTTCAGCTTAATTCCGGATGAGTTCTATCCCAAGTTGTATATTCTTAATATTTCCCAGCCAGCCATACCCTGCTTGTTATAACTCCTGTTTACCGCTCGCACCCCCTTCAATGAAGAAAAAAGCCCGAATTAAACTCAGTCACCTTTGTAGCTTATTTCAAAATTACCATTTCAAAAATAGATATATTATCTGCATTCACTGAATGCCATTATTTGAAGCTAGGCATGCTTTTCTCGAAATGTTAAAAATAAATTAAATTTTTATAAAAAAAACACTCTTTTTTATAACTTTTTGAATGTTATTCCCATCAATGTACTATATCATTGAAGAAACAGATAACACTAACAATCTAAACGAAAATATAAAAGAGAAAAAGACACAGAAAAATAGAAAAAGATAACGGTCGCAACTGGGACTCGAACCCAGATCCTCTCGTCTAACCGGGACCGGAACCTTAACCAATTCATTCAATTGACGAGAGGTTCTGGGTTCGACTTCTAATTGTGGTTCTTCGTTATCGGGTTATCGGGTTCTTCAATAATCTATTACATTCATAAAGTTATAAAAAGATAGTTGTCCTTATAAAAAATTGAATATTCATTTAGACTTTTATAAAAAGGTCAATGTTTGTTTCATATAAAAATAAAATCGGATGTATTTATCCGAGACGCTATCTGGGTAACAAACCAGACCGATTGTTTCCAGTGAAAAAGATAGTTGCCTTTAATATAGAAATATCAGTCGAAGATAATATCGTTAATTCTAAAATATGAGATTGACAATTATGACGGTTTGATGGAAGATGACAATGGCATCGGTAAAGGCGCCCGTCCCGGTTAGACGAGAGGTTCTGGACTCGAGTCCCAGTTGCGACAGTTATCTTTTTTCTAGTTTTCTGTGTCTTGTTCGCTTTCATATTTTCATTTAGATTTATTGGCACATTTATCGTACAAGGTTATGACTAACTTTTAAATATTTGTTAGCTTTTTTATTTTATGCTTTTCAAGTCACTCAACAGTCCCAATTACCTGGAGTCCGCAGGACGAAAGGTCGAACATTCAGGGAATTTTTAAACAATTGGGATGGTTAAGAAGAATGAAGAAGAGGAAGTTTGGGAAGAACTTCTTTGAAGGATCTTCATATCTGGTTATGAAATACAACATTTTTCATTTCAAGTAACGATTCGTTTCTAAATAGAAATCTAATATAGACCTTGTAATGGAGTCGAAACGTCTTCTTTTTTTAAACGTTGATGTCAATCAATAAACACGATATATCTGGATTTTGAAACAGATGTCACTACTCTGACATAGAGGTAAAATTAATAAAAAATGCTTATTTTAAGATCCTTCAAATTTAAAAATCAGTTAAGCAATTCTTAATTATTAAATAAAAATCACATCATCTTGAAAAAATATTATTGAAAAACGAATCTGCTAGATAATAAAATAGATGGTTCCGAACCATTGCTATCCCTCATTGGTTAAATAATATTCCATTGAGATGTACCGGGCACACCATGCTTCTTCATATAGAAGCCAACAATTCGAATGCAGCAAATAACTTACTTTTTTCATGATTCTTTGCTAAGATACAAAACTATTTTTTTTGTGTGATATAAATGCATCACATCACCAATTGTAATAGAATTAATAAATATATATTAAAACATATGTTAAAAATTAATTACTTTAAAACTATGTATTGTGCGAACATAGTGGTATAATAGGGATTGCCAAATTTATTTACCTACCCTATCGATTGAAATAAAATGTATTGTGTATGTCTAAAAAAATACTAATACTTGGAACTTGAGAATAGGCTATAGGCAAATCTGAAAACAGTTATTGGTATAGATTTTACAGATAGTCAGAAATCGCTCTTCAGAAGACAGTCGCAGTCAACGGGCCGAAACGCGCGCGGCGCGGCAGCGCAGCGTCTTGCGGCCGCTCCGCCCGCCGCCGCTCCACCGCGCCGCAATTAGTAATAAAGGCAGTAAACGAGAATTAACGGCAACTCGTTCCGTAATATTCATGCCGGCGTGGCTTTACTTCGTTTTAACTTTAACGGCGTGGCGAGCCACCTCCAGCGGAGCTACCAGCGCCACTAGCGCCACTGAGTAGAAAATTTCTAGCAATGTGATATATACCGAAAAAATTAATGTCGTAGTATATTTCGATAAGACCTTTTCAACCCCAAGCCTAACCTAAAATAGTCCAATGAAATTGGTTTATCTGCTCATAGCGGAGTCTCGGCAATAAACAATTGCATTTAATTAAAAAATTATAAAATATTTAGTTTTAACCACTTGTATCTATTGTTTAAAAAATTAACATGTTTCGTAAACAACTCTTACAACAGGGTTTACTTAAAACTGCGTGTTAAAGCTTTACGTAAACCCTAAAGAGCTTCATGTATGGAACTAATGCAAAAAAAAGAAGCGTGAAAAGATTTTATTTATTTATTTATTGAAAATTTACAAACAAGTGCTTATTAAATATTTTTTTAACAATCGTAGTACATTGAAGAAAGAAAAGATTTTTTTTTAAATTACACATAATAGAAAAAGAGGAAAAAAAATACTAACTAAAAGAAAGCTTTAAAAGAAACACAATAAAATTGTTATGGAGTGACCTCGTTAAAATATGTTTGTCTGAAATGTTTGATCAGTAGGTACAGCCTTGTATTTCAGTAGGGAAATATTTAAAATATCTAACATTGGTATAAAAATTACCAAGTCTGTGTAATCCATTACCAAGTCTTGTAATCTATTTATAACAGAACTGGACGTATAAAAATTACCAAGTCTGTAATCTATTACCAAGTCTTGTAATCTATTTATAACAAAACTGGACGTATAAAAATTACCAAGTCTGTAATCTATTACCAAGTCTTGTAATCTATTTATAACAGAACTGGACTATAAAAATTACCAAGTCTGTGTAATCTATTTATAACAGAATTGTAGCCTGAGACAGGCGTATAATTGTCACTAAAATACATACTGGGGAACCTTGATCTAATGGTAGGCACATGAAAGTAAATCAACTTTAATATATCAGGGCTAATAATTTTGTTCACTTTTTGCTCACGGACACGCGGAAACGCCCGCAAAGCATTTCTATCGGTTCATCTCTCCATCGGGCATCAACTACAAGTGTGGAGTAGCCCTGTTGGCAGTTGACGCCGCCCGCATGTGATGCGGCAAACTAACGCGTGACGCTAACTGGCTAACTTTTCATTTGATGAACTGGCCGGTATTTTGCCGTTGCTAATAACATTCAGACATTTCTACTCAAACCGATCAATTCTTAAGGATTTTTTTAGAAACTTTAAAACTAAGACTTGTAATGTATTCCTCGTAGAAAAAGTTTATTAACTAGAGACTAGAGGATGAAGGTGGAAAGATAGTGTATCACAAAGTTAGGTTTATTATTGTTATTCATTTGGGAGACAGTTTATATTAACCACTCGGACCCATCAGCTTGTGTTAACGCTAATATAACATTACCTGACGTATGTATGACGTATGAGGCGTACCTGACTTATTAAAAAAATAGTAGTTAATTAATAATGTGAACAGGAATATGCGCTGTGCTAAAAAAGATTAGAGGGTTGAATTTTACCAACATAATAATCCCCTCAACGACGCCGGGTAGTAAGTATTACAAGTTAAATATTTCAATCAATTTATGAATACTCTAGCGCAGACCCATTAAAAATTACGGGATAGTCTGGAATCTTGACAAATCATTCCCAATTTTCAAAAATATGTTTAAAGGTAGGTACCTACCTACTTTATCACTTGTCTAAATTCTTCACACAATCAGTTCAAATTTTGAAAATGACAATTAATTTCAAATTTGCGTTTATTGACCCATTATTTATGAAAAATATGGATAATATTTTATTTATGAAAAATAATCACCAAATACAGCATTAAAAAAATTATGTAAACATTTATAATTTTCCACAACAAGGCACCTTATTTTCAAATTACGCATATTTATCAACAGATTGAAACCTTTTAACAATGGGAAATCAATAAGAACTTAACATCTACTAATACGTTTTTATCAAAAAAATAACGTTCCATAATATTACATTTCATAAACAATGCAACAAAGGCGTGGCGAAATACAACAGTGCACATTAGGCGGGCACCGTTTATCAACAGGCCAGGCAATAAAATGGCGTCGATTGCACACAATTACTGGCACAATTACCAATGATAAAGTTATGATAATATCAGATCGCAAAGTAGGCAGCCGGACCCCGAATCCCAAAACGCATATATCCGCCGCTAAATCCCGGCTTCCCTTCCCCATACCATTCCGCCACACTAACACGCACATAGTCACACACTAGCATGTGCCATCCCACTTCTGACTCCTGTAGCGTCGCTCATATTATAACACAGCGTATCTCATTTTACACAGGTTTTCAGGAAAACAAAAAACCGTTTATTTTATTAAATAAAAATAGCACATCTTTGAAAAAAAGGATCAACTAATATTAAGAGATTAAAATATTTGGAGTGCAACTAATATATTTGAAGAAATATTTTTTTAAATTAAAAGAATATTTTAAGGTATTTTAAATGACATTCGCGGTGTAACACACGGTGTGTGTAGGCTGGGAAATAATGAGATATACTTGGCTCTTTTGCGTGAAATATATAATATTCTATTTAACTTACTTCAATCTTTCGGCATCGAGAGGCCAACTCCCCAAAAACATTCACCTTAAAATACATTCTTGTCAATCAACGCACGCCCAATGTTTCCCATTGTTCCCATATTACATAAACAGAAAATATTAAATATCTTGGTATATACTTCAACCTTTATATAAAATGATATAGACGTATAGATTCAAATAATTCAAATTCACATAATATGGATATTAAAAAATATATACTCGCACAAGCGCAATTCATAACGGAAAACGCCATTATTGCCTGGGGCTGTGCCGGTAAAAAATACACTAATACACTGTTTAAAGTTCGGGAAAAATTTAACAACAATACTTAAATTACCAATTAAAATACCCACTTCAATCATATTCAAAAAAATCCCAGTGCTGAAAATTAAAAAATTATATTCAAAACACATGCCAACTTTCCTTAACAAGAACTTAAACACATTTAACACTTCACAAAATTCTCACAACACTAGAACAAGACATGCACACCACAAATAACAAAAACAAACACATCCTTTGGACAAAAACACCACAGATACCAGGCTATAAAACTATACAATTCATTTCCAACACAATATACTCGTAAATCAATCTCCCAATATAAATAATCTTACAGAATACAAAAAACACATGTGGAACTGGCTACAATCCTTATAACTTTTAATTTATGAATTTGTTTTCTCACTCAACTTACAAGACACATCTATTATGTTGAAAGTATGTAGAAGTCGATTTTATATTTTGATTTTATTGTTTTCCTTTTTTATATACTGTAACTAAGCCCACTGTTTGTTTTACTATTTACAATTGAAAAATGTCCTCTACAACACATGTGAACCCCTATCGTGGAGGACAATATACTATACCTTTGTAATTTAAATATATTAATAATAAACAAATTAAATTAAAATAATTATTATTATCGAAGGAAGCACATACTTTGTGGTGTGACATTATATATTAAATTAAAAAACACACTTTGTAAAGCACCACTTTTTATTAGAATTGATATTTAACAGCCAACCAGGTTTCGCTCATCTCGAGCTTCATCAGGGCTGTATAAAACCTCCGGGACTAAAATATTACATAAAAATGGAATTGGAATTCGGTAAAACAATCTAGAAGCTCTCGAAATCAAAAAAGCCGTTAATAATAAATCAAAAATTATTAATAACCAAATCAATTTACCTGATAGTCCCATTTTTAATTTATTCGGTTAACATCTTCTTAAACAATTCCCTCCCTCCCCCTCCCCCCTTTACTTACCCGTCCTGTAATTATTTTTGTCTCCGTCTTTTCTATTTGTATCGCTTTCTGGCACCAATAGGGTGTTGCCTATTCTGTTGCTATCTCTTTCACTCATTCTCTTAATTTCTTTTATATATGTATGTCTGTAGATAATTATCTTTAGTTGTTATAATAAGCCCTGATGAAGCTCGAGATGAGCGAAACCTGGTTGGCTGTTAAATATCAATTCTAATAAAAAGTGGTGCTTTACAAAGTGTGTTTTTTAATTTAATATAAAATAATTATTATTAAAAATTGTGATAATTTTACTCTTACTACTAAATGAACCTTTTTTACGAACATTTTCCTACAGCTAATAATAGTTAAATACCAATTATTTTGTTACTAAACTTTGTATAAAAGAAGCGGTGATTGATCCAAACGTTTGTTTGTCGATTCAAACCATGGTGCGTGCGTAATTTAAAAAAAAAAATCGAAATAATAAAATTAGTGTCTTTTGAGATACGCGGTGTTATAATGTAAGCGACAATATTCTGCATCAAAACAGTCAACAACTCGTCGCCTTAGTTCGTATTTGTCCAACAGATCATTAGAAAATTTTAGACGAGGAGACGGTTTTCTTTCAATATTTCAATGAAACATTACGATAGGTGTAAGATAAAGCCGTTTCTGTAAAGGTGAAGGTTTTATTAGCTTAAATAATTCATAGTTAAGTGATTAAGTATCTTTTTTATACCTTATTTTTAAGTTTAAAGTGGAGATTGAACAAAAACTAAAATGGTCTGTTGGACAAATACGAACTGAGGCGACGAACTGTCGAGAGCAATCTACTTTAATTTTCAAACAGTAGTTTTAATCAATTTATTGTTGGTATAATTCTTGTTATAATAACTTTTGAAGTTTTTAAATATCAAGTAAGACAAGAGATTCTAGGTCGAATCCCAGTTGCGATCGGTACATTTTTATTTTTCTGTGTCTCGTGCTATTTCATTTTTTCGTTAAGATTTATTAGTACATTTTTATTATACGGGGCCCGCAGTTATTGTAATAGTACACAACTGCTAATACCGTGCAAATCGAAAGTGCGGCCCACAGTTGAATTTGGTAGCCATCTCTGGTCTGGAGCCTCACAATACCTGAAAAAACCTCGACCTGATAGATTCTCCTATCTTAACAACGGATTGCAATCTTCAGAGCACTGGGAATGCTGTACTTGTTCTACCGGTATTTGATTGCTTCCCTCAACACTGGTGCATAGTCAGTTAACTGCCATACACGTGCCCCACATATGTACACGGTTGACATTTGTCATATGAAAATGAGTCGTTTCTACAGCTCGTTCCTGAGTTCAACAGCTCCGCTGTGGAATGACTGGGCTCTATGTTTCCTCCCTCCTACAATATGGGTCTCTTCAAGACCCATGTTCACTCCTTCCTCTCCTCAAAAAGACCCTCCACATAGCAGGCAATGTGTAGGCCCTGAAGAATATTATTTTACTCAAGGCGTTATGTGTAAAATAAATGTAAAAAAAAAAAACAAAATGAAACAAGCTCTTTGTTTAAAACCACTTTATTTTAATTTATATTCGTCGACCGGTTTCGGTTATACTCGACCTTCTTTAGGAAAATAAACGTATACTCTTTTATATTATTGAGTTTTTATGTTTATTGTATACTAGCTTTTTCCCGTGGCTCTCGCTCGCATGGTATCAGGGGGATTCCAACTCCGTCTCCTCTTCCCCCTCCCCTCCGCCCACCCCCTCCCCATCACTCTCCTCCACCCCCATCCCCCACCCTACCACTCCCCTCTACCCCCCCCCACCTCCTCCACGCCATTTATTTGAAGTACTCCCCTAATAATTTGAATCGAATAAAGAATTATAGATATCTTATTAATTGTGCCACCTACTGCAATTTTTTTAATACAAATTTCATTATGCCAGAGCTCTGAGCTATGGCCTATATGTTATTCTGATGTAAGAGCTATATATTGTAAAGTTTAATAAAATCCATTCAGTGGGTTTTGCGTGAAAGAGTAACAAACATACATACATCCATTCATCTGTGGCGACACCATTATCTCGCCATCAATTTCTGCGGCGCCCACTTTTGCCAGATTGTATTCCTTGCGCCGCCACTGCCTCTCTAAGAATTTACCAGACGAGTTATCTACTTACCTGCCTACACCGCGCAAGGCGACGCCAATAAATACCGCCAGTACCGCGTGAACATTTCGGGAATCACACCGAAAGGCCTCCAGTCGACAGTTGTCCTCACTACTGCAGCAGAATGTTCGGGGGCCTTCTTCACTTTGCGCGTGTTCGCACCTTTACTCGGCGCTCAGGTAGTTACTCTCCTCCTCTATATAAGCAGCAGTTTTGCCGGCCCGGACTAGTCAGTCTGTCTCGTCGGTCAACTCACGCACACGCATTGCGCACAGTGATAAAGTGATAACACACCAGTGTAGTACCCGCCGAAACAAACCCGCGGGGCTCCTTCTCGCCCTACGTTAATCAATATGTGATTTACGCATATCCAGTGTGACACCAGGAACATCTCGCCACGACATGAGATGCCATCTTACCTCCAACTACAAAGCCCGCAGCGCTTTCTGTTCAGGTGCACCCCGATCTCTGACAACCGAAACCCGTCGCGTTTCGCTACCAGAGGTCATCCTTATCGCTTCTCAAAGTTCCTTCCTGCGTCACGTCTGTGCTCCGACTCAAAGGACACATAGCTGCCATATCCGTCATCACGACGTCGATCGACCGCCTGGACCAAGGTCACTTCTCCACCGCCACGGTGTAAAGCTACACGCCGGCTCCCTGAAGATCTGTGATCTTCACCGCCGCTGCTTCCTGACCATCATCACGCATCAACACTCACTGCACCTCTATCATTCCGCTCCGCATCGACCTTCGCTACGTAGCTCTACAGTAGAGGTTATCCACCTCTTACCCGCCTGGTATAAGTAACTGATGGTTTCTCCTTCAAGGCTCTCGCAAGATTCTAATTTTTTTTGTTAAACGAAGCTACATTTATTTATTTTGGACGAATCTAGACCTCCAGTGTCCCCTTGCATACGTTGTTAGTAAGCAGTATGCAAGTGCTTAACAGGAAAAACAAAATGCAAAAAATGGGATAGAAAAATACGTAGCTCAACAATAAAGACTGACTCACAACATCGACTGACTGACTTTATTTTCGTCCGCCGTCTCTGCCGATCAATAAAACATCATACAAACTTTCGCCTTTATAATATTAGTAGGATATACCTTATAAAGTTTATATTTTTGTCCTGAAGAAGGTTGAGTAAAAACGAAACCGGTCTACGAACATAAATTAAAATAAAGGGTTTTAAACAAGGAACTTGTTTCATTTTTTATAATCTCAAGCCACAAAGTGTTTGCTTTCTTCGATAATTAAAAAAAAACACATCTTCTTCAATGAGCATTTTTATTGTCTAAATATGTAATGTGTAGAATTGCAAATTTATTTATACCTAATCTGAGGTATATGCAAAAAGATAACGGGAAAATTTCAATAGTCGATTGAACCACGATTTACGGGAAAGGAAGGAATCAACAGCAAACTGTGCAAAACACCGCTTGCGGTTGCTTCGTTCCTTTTCCATAATTCGTGGTTCAGTTCGCGTCTCGGTTCGCAAATATATGCCCAGCAAAATACATATATGTAAATTAAAGACGGAAAAAAGTTAAATAACGTTTGCAGTAGGTACTTACTTACCTTGACCTAAGTATATAGGTAATATAGAAAGAAAATCATTGTTTTGGTAAAATCGTAGTTTAATTTCCAATCTGAAAAAAATATTAATCACCAAACCTTAATTACAAATTTGATTGAAACAAATAATATCTATTTCGCACGACAAATTTACAGATAAATTTGATTTTTTTTTTTTTTTTTTTTTTATTGTACGACAGACAGGTGAGTCCAATTACGGTACAATTTTAATTTTCTTATAACTAACAATACATGTATATAGTTTTTTTAAAACATGGTACGGTGATATCGAACACATCTATATCCGCTGGTAGGGCATTAAGCAATGCCATACCTCTTGTCATGCTGTGTTGAGCCATGACATCTGTCCGACCCTGCGGTATGTGGAGTAGGGCGTGGCTACGAGTTCGACAGTATTTGTCAGGAGCGAATAAGCCACAGCATGACAGGAGATATGGAGAATCAATAAGGTTTTTTATTAACTTTAATTCGAATACCATGAGTCCGGCATTACGCCTGGTCTCTAGGCTTTGATAATTTGTCTCCTTTAGCAGTTCCACGTGATGCATGAATTTCGGATATATTCCGTAAGATCGCATGTAAACATACTTTATATTACGAGGGTATAACCAGAGAAAACCGGAAATATATCATTTTTAAATCAAATTTTAGATGTGTTGACACTTTTCCACAAAAAATTATAAATCGATTTCGAAAGATTGTTTTTTTTTATCTAGTAAACGCATGTTTTAAATTTTGAGAAGAAATGTTTATTTTTAGTATAATAAGGTTATACCATAGGTCGTTGGCAGATTTGTTAAATTTTCAAACGAAAAATCTTATTTTACACAACATATTTCATACCATGTAATCATACATTAAATATATACAAATCAATACGTTATCTAGTAAACGCATGTTTCAAAATTTTAATTTTAGTTCAAATAAAATCATTAAAAAATATATCCGAACACTTATTTATGACGAAGATTTGTCTATTTTTTCTATCTATTTACGGTCTTACAAATTAATATACTTACGTATGATTTTATTACATTCTTATTTTGCTTAGACATTATTGAAATATGATAAATACTTATGATCAAAAAATAATTACAAAAAGTACATAATTTTAATAGTTTTATCATCACGCCTTTCAGCATTTTTGGATTTACGTTTATACATACATCCAAAAATATATCATTACTAGCTGACCCGACGAACTTCGTACCGCCTCAGAATCAATAGCTGTTGAATTAAATTCAGTTTTTTTATTAAGTTAAAAATTACGCAATGAAGCAATTATCAATGCGCAACTGTCCGTGCTTTGTTTTTGTCAGTATCAGAGATGGCGTTGTGTACGGATTTATATTTTTGTGATTTTCTTGCTTTTACAATTACTTACGGGAATTCGGGAGGCGGATACGGGTGCCGCCGCCCCGGGAACCATTTATTGAATAACCAACACCTCTGCCATAGATCACCCCAAGGGGTTCGCTACGTTTGGTGATTTAGCAGGGGTGCCCGGGTTCATGAGGTGACTTATGTCCGGGTCTTAGCAGTTGATGCGCCTGCCCACCTGCTGCGTGGCGGGCCGGATCGAGAGAGACTGGTTGAAGGAGGCCTTTTGACCTTTCCAGCCGGACTCTCTCGACCCATTGCCTTGCACCACAGTTGGAGGGATTGATTCATACGTCCGTCACTCCCGGACACACTGACCCCCAGATTCTTACCCACCCCTCATACCTTTTTCCTTCCCAGAACTTTCTATCCTCCCCATTCCTTAAAAAGATCCTCCACACAGCATCCCCTAAGATGACATAGGTCCTGAGAGAAATTATTTTCCTCGGGGCCTCCTGTGTGGAGCTTATGTAAAAAAATGTGTTTCATTTCAGAGATTTATTATAATTATTGCTCGAACCCGGCATGCGTTGCTTTGCCATTTGATAAAGAATTAGTTTCTACCTGCATGTCCTTTCCCATTCGTCCCGTTCCCCTTCCACCTCCCCTTCCTCTCCCGCGTTCCCTTTCCCCTCTCACGATCCTACTCCGCCTCCTCCACCTTCCCTCTCCCCACTCCACTCCCCCCCTTCCCCCCTCCAGCGAACCCCCCTCCCGCGAACCCTTTACCCGAGTTCCCCTCTCTCTCTCCCCTCACATCACCCACATTCCATACATTCAGTCCCGGTGCATTCAGTTTTCAAACAGCTCGCGTGTCACATATTACATTTTTTTAATACACATTTCAATATGCCAGAGCTCACCAGTTATACAAATCTTGAATAACGTACACAACAAAAAAATAATTATCCAATTTGGTGCAGTCGCTCGGAAGTTATGCGCGTACAATTCGGAGATTCATTTTTATTAACTACGACGCCTGAAATAAAATTTCCCGCAAATATATCAACATAGTTACCAAGACAACAATTTGTTTTGCTTTTCTTCTGACGTTAGAAAGTGGCAGGTACTAAATAAAATTTAAAATTAGAGAAAAGAGGCCGGCTTCGTTCTCATCGGGTCAGAAGTGACACCGGTTTGAATTACTAATATCACTTTTAAAAAATAGGGGTTAATGGTAGAAGGGTGAAAATTTAGGGCTGCATGTATTTTTTAATGCCTCACCATAAAAAATAAAAAATAAAAAATTCGCCCAAAAAAAATAAAATAAAAATTCGGAGTGGAACACCCTTTACTTTTAGGGGTATGAAAAATAGATGTTGGTCGATTCCCAGACCTACCAGATAAGCACACAAAATTTCATCAAAATTGGTCCAGCCGTTTCGGAGGAGTATGATAACAAACACCGTGACACGAGAATTTTATATATTAGATTAAAGTATATTTGGAATGAAATAAAATCGATATTGAGATATAATTTAAAAAAGCTGGTACGGAGAATAATTAATCTTTCTCATTGAAACCGCCCTGTACTATTGTAAGAAGATCTTTCGACGAAATGTGGATTTTCGGCCGCTGGCTGGTTAAAGACCCTTAAGGTGAAACTCAAAAGATTTCATGTTCTACTCTTTCGTAGATGGCGCGCGTATAATTATTTTACGAAAAAAATCTTTTAAAATATTATGATGAATTAATTGTTTGCGCGCGTAATACGCAATATGAATATGAATAAATAGTTTTGTCCTTAAATAAACTCTAATCTTTCAAGGAAGGCTAACAAATACAATATTGGATCGAATCACAGTTGCAATATTATATTTGTTAGCCTTTCTTGAAAGATTGGTTTTTTATTGACAAAACTAGAAAGTGAGAGTGAAATTTGATTTGATTTCCTTGGATTTTTAATAAAATACGAAAATAATAAGTCTTTGTCTTTGAGACAATAAATGAATTTCACAGACTAAATGGATTGAATGAATGCCTACGAAAAAAATTACGAGTAGTTTATACAATAACGGATTATATACACCTACCCAGCATCCACATGGAGGGTCTCTACTTACCACAACTTATTATTTACATAACATTGATGAAGGAACATCTCTTTTTTAGGGCGTTTTGGGGAGGGCTTGAACCCCCTTAGCCCCCGCCCCTCATTCCTTAATACGCCCTAGGTAAGATAAATCAAAAGTTAAACCAACAATCTACCTACGTTTTTGGTTTACCTTTAAGTATTATTAATTATTAATAAATTATTTATTTTGGGAGTTTTTGATTTCAAACCGACCCGTGTGGGAGTGACCTTACTGTTAAGCGGTAGATTTTGATCGTTTTGGCGGACATTGTAAATTAGTTTAACCATAACCCGGTGTAATAAAAAATAGCTATTTAAATTGTTGTTTAAATTCACAGTTAGAAGGTGAATAACTAATTAATATTAAGTATTCAAACACAATTTCGACATCCATATCTCTAGACTTCTAGATCAGCGTTTTCTAACCTTTTTGAGCCACAGCCCTAGGAAATCAAGCACAATTTTTAAGAATTAATAAAAAAACAGCAATAAAAAAGACAGCTATAAATTTCGGACCATTTATTTTAGTACTCTGCAATTTGGGATGCGGGAATGAGTACCGCCGCCCCGGGAACCTTTTATTGGATAACCAACACCTCTGCCATAGGTCACCCCAAGTAGTTTGCTTCGTTTGGTGATTTAGCAGGGGTGCCCGGGTTCATGGGGTGAGGTTTGTCTAGGTCTTGGAGGCGGATGACCAAGACACACTGAACCCCAGATTCCTACCCACCCCTTAAACCCTTTCCCTTCCCAGAACTCTCCTCTCCTTCCTTTTCCTAAAAAAACCCTCCACACAGTATCCCCAAAGATGACATAGGCCCTGAGGATAATTATTTTCCTCAGCGCCTCCTGTGTGGAGCTCATGTAAAAAAAAAGTACTACAAATACAAAAAAACATAATTTTCTTTAAAAAAATCGTTAAAAACTAACGTACATCATAAACAACAACATTAATTAATTAACGGTTAAATAATAAGAGTGTTGGTGTTGCTTTTTTTAGTAATATTCTGGTTGATATTGCTACTAAGTTGGAATCTCAAATCGGATTCCACTTGTAATCTGTTTCCGTATTTGTTATTAGTATATACAAGAGCAGAAAATGCCTTTTCACAGAGGTATATGGTTGAGAAAGGCAGTAAATATTTCAGTTCTTCTTTTGATATTTCCTTATAATCTTTCTTTACATTCACCCAAAATTTGATAAAGAGGATTCTTTGAAATTATCTTACAAAGCTGAATCATTGCATATTTCTATTAAGAGCTATGCCGGTCATTTAAAAATATCGTCGATAGGTATTGTAACCAATGTCTTCTGTTCCACTCCGCGCTCCCCTCAGGGGAACTGAGCGAAATTGACAACTGCATATCGGGCCGAAAATACGTAAATAAAATCGTCAAAATCGATGTTTTGTATTCCCCATTTTTCTTCTCCAAAACTGGACCGATTTTAATTTTTTTTTCACTAACTGTATTAAAAGAAAATATTCTATGTCGGTACGTTCGTTTTTTTTTAAATACATTGTTTAGTTTGTATACTGAACGTCTTTTGACAGCGTTTAAACTAGACAATTTTATTCATTTTTGGAAGGTCCTAACTTCTATAAGAAGTAAAATAACAAAAAAAAACAAAACGTACCGACACGCTAATGGTCAGAGTCTATTTTATATAAAAAAATTGCTCTAGGGTCAAAATCCAGAGAGATAAACGGGGAATACGTTTGTATGGAAAAAACGCTGCTAGTATTTCCTCTTAATTGGTTTCCTGTGCCGTTGTCAAGCCAGTAAAATCAGTAAGATCTGTACGATTTGTCCAAATGTCAAGCTTTGTTAGAATCGTTTCAATTTTATCTTCAACTTGGAAGATGTTGTTATAATATCTCCATTAAGGACCCCAATTCAGCTCGTTAAGGGCACTAAAGATATCAGCTAAACATGCTGCTATTGTAAGCCATCCAAAGTCAACCACGTGAGCAGCATGTTTATTAACGCCGCTTGCAGAATTCTTCAAAAAGAACATTCTGATCATCCAGAGATGAGACTGCGTACCCACTTACATATATTCGCGGACCACAGGTTAAGAAACACTGCTCTAGATTATTCAGATGAAAAAATGAGTAATTATGTCGTAATAATATATTTGTTGGATTATCAGGTGAAATAATAATACAATAAAAATGATAGAAAAACGTTTTTGCTTTTTTTTCAGTCGTGGGGGTACCTATTACCAAATGTCGACTAGCCTATCCTAACTTAAAAACATTTTTTCTGATTTTTATTCGTCGGTACCTAAATGGAGACGGTCATTCCATTTGACCACGGCAATTCCACTAGATAACAAAGCCAGAATCAACTTTAATCCGGGATTTTTGCAACGACAATAAACACCAGCGAACTGTTGCGCGGGACTTTAGTCAATATCAACAATACGAATAAACATATCACGCAAGAAATCCGCCCGTAGCCGTGGATAGTAAAATAAATAAGCGAAATAAAGCCAGCCGGCTCTGTACCGCGCCAGGGCCGGCATAATACTATCAGCTCAACTGAACGCCCGACATGTTTTATTCAATTTCGTAAATTACCAGGACTGGAAACGGACACATACAAAAGCTTTGACTGCAGTGTGGGCTTGTATTGATTGTTCTAACAACGTTTATCGAATTGGAATGCGATTCACATAAAGTTAACAGGATCCCTGCACCAGATGAAAAACGAGGAAAATGTCCGGTTTTGTTTTGACTTGTGACATATTATTCTTAATTTCTTGCAGTCGGTACTCGTATTATTTATATTTTTTCGTATTTTATTATTATTATTCGTATTATGCATAACTTATTAATATTTTAACAATTTACTGTCTGGTTTCTAGTTATTGATTTGACGGTTTTCGCCTGTTTCATCGCAGGTATATACTAATGATACAGGCATCGAAAAACCCTATGTAAATATTATGTTTATAGATAAATAAATAAATAATATAAAAATAAGAATTATTATTTTTAATTGTTAAACTAACGTTTAAGACAAGATTTTTATGCATAGCACAAAGGGTAACAATTATTATAAGCAATAATTATTATTAACGGTGATTATTGTTAAACCTTCTAAAGTTCTTTCGAAGTCATTGAGTGCCTTCGAATTTGCGATACTAATATTTATTAACGAAAAAAACTTTGACGTAAAAAATTTCAGTGTGATTAATGTTTTATTTTTATTCTTATAAGCAATAATTATCAGCCTGAAACACTCATCCACATTGAAAAAATCTTCCGAGAAAAAATACATGACGCCAACGGGACTAATTTTTTCTCGAAAGATTTTTTCAATGTGGATGAGTGTTTCAGGCTGATAATTATTGCTTATAATAATAAAAATAAGACATTAATCACACTGAAATTTTTTACGTCAAAGTTTTTCTCGTTAATAAATATTAGTATCGCAAATTCGAAGGCACTCAATGACTTCGAAAGAACTTTTGAAGGTTTAACAATAATCACAGTTCACACTTCTTCTATAGTGGTTATTATTGCATCAGCGTAAGTAGATATCAGTAAAATCAAAAATTATCAAATTTATCTACAACTAATTTTGGCTAGTTATACAAAAATTTCTGCTTGTTTGTAAACCTCTGCCATATTTATTTTTATTTTTAACAAGGTTTTAGAAACAATTACAAGGATTGGTATCAATGACATATCTCCAAGAAAAGTAATTTTAACGTACGAATACCGGGCGGGGTTAGGGCTTATTAGGTTAGGATAATTTGCGGTTCAGATGTAAAATATAATATTAATGATAGTCCAGTCAAGTTAAACGTGAAAAGGGGGTCAAAAACAGAAGAGTAGCTGTGGGTCCGCTCAAAATTTTCCAGCGAGTGTGTATTGCAAAGCAATCTGAACAGGATTTACAGGATGACTTCAAGTTTGAGTCGGCTCCGTTCCCGATGTCTCTGTTCAATGAACAGTGGACGCCCAAGGGCACAAAATCCACTCTATACTTTGCCTTGACTCCTCTTTACAGCCACATGCCGATAAATGCCAGCACTCACTTCGTGTTGTAAGTATGGTGGCTATCTCTTGCACAAGGTCGTGTGGCAGCGGAAGAGCACAGTTTGAGCACTTTCGGCGCATTATACCACCTTATTCCAGGCAACGAAGACCCAAAAACACCGAATAGGGGAAATAATTCGTATAGAAGCCGATTTTGGCACAGTTGTAGGGGAAGGTGTCCTTAACAACGTACTAAAAATATAGGGGGGTGGGGGTGGAGCTAAGGGTGGGGGGGTCTCTGAAGGTCCCTTTTTCAGTTTTTCGATAATAACTCCTTCTGACTCTAGCAAAAAAAAATTAATTAACTAAATTATCTATATAAAATTCTCTACAAAAAATGTTCTATAAACTTTTTTGTTAGAATCAATGCTTAAGAAGATAAGGAGAAGGGAAAATGTTAAATTTAAAAAAATATCAGTTTTTATTGTTAAAAATAAAAGTTTTATTGATAAAAATTTTATTTTTATTTTTAAAAATGAAATAAAAGAGAAGAGGGAGATCTTGACTATGATGATCAGCATGGAGGAACTTACTCCAGACAAAGTTGAAGCGTCTCCTCGGTGTCAGCATTGACTAAATTTCAGAATCATCTAGAAACCCTCACTGGACTTGATAGTTCTCCTCATTGGATTGGCACCACCAACAATCAATATGTACTTCACGAAGCCAGGCCGTGGGAATGTGAAGATCGATTTGTTTTCGGTGCGACAACTTTAACAGCTCCCAATCGCCAAAATGATTCTCTTTCTCATTAGCTTCTCCGGATGTGACGCCACCTCGGCGACACATGGAAAGAGTAAAGTGGGAATCGATAAACTCTTCACATAAAATCCTGGCCTCATCCAAGACATTTCAGCAATATTCACAGATCCCTCAGCAGTGTTTGTTCTATAATCATATCCGACCAAATACTTGCCAAAATAGTGAAGTGCCAATTTTCTGCAAACTCCTTGTACGCGTACGCCCCCGGATGGCTAGTTTTCAGTTGTATCATATCTTGCACGTAGAGATGGGCACATTTTTCATACTGGAGGAATCTGCTGTGCACACGCCAAGTAGCCCTCCCAAACACCATGACGCTCAGAATCAATTAACTTCTTCATCAGGGTAACCATGTGGAAGTATCTACTGAACCCACAAAGCAGCGGTAGGCCCATTTTCCTTGAGGGATTCCAGATGATTCTGAAATTTAGTCAAAGCTGACACCAAGGAAACTCTTCAACTTTGTCTGAGTAAGTTCCTCCAGGCTGATCAGCATAGTCAAGATCTCTCTCCTCTCTTCCATTTCATTTTTAATAATATTTTTTTTTTTTTAACAATAAAACTTTCATTTTTAACAATAAAAACATGTTTTTTTTTTATTTGACATTTTCCCCCATCCATATCTCCTTAAGCATTGATCCTGACAACAAAAGCATGTAGAACCTTTTTGTAGACGGTTTTATATAGATAATTTATTTTCTTGACATTTTTTTGCTATAGGCAGTAGTTTTCGAGTTATTCACGAAAAACTGAAAAAAGGGACCTTCGGAGACCGCCCCACCCTTACCTCCACTCCCCGATATTTTTAGTATGTTGTTAAGGACGCCTTCTCTTATAACTGTGCGAAAATTGGCTTCTACACGAATTATTTCCTCTATTTTTCCTTCGTTGCCTGGACTACCAACGTCCGTAATCACTTTGGAAAGAACGTCTCCATCGTTTTTGACGGCTACCCCGAAGATGCTACCAAAACTCCAAAACAACGGAACGACTCGGGCGCTACGCAGCTCATTCCAGCTTCCAGCTGTTTTCTTTAATATTGGTTTAGGTCCTAACAACATATGAAAAAATTCAAAACGACTGAACCTTTTGCAAGCACGGATGTACATCTTAACTGGACTAAAGACGATGTAAAAAAATATGGGTCTAATATTTTTTTTTCTCTTAAATTAGCTCCACACTGGAAGGCCTGGATTTTAATTTTAATTTCCCTCAAGGCCTTTGTCATCTTTGAAGATGCTGTATGGAGGATTTTTTTAAGTAAAGGAAAGAGAAGAAAATCTTGAAAGGAAAAGAGTATGAGAGGTGGGTAGAAATCTCAGGCACAGTGTATACTGGAGTGACGGACCTTTGAATTATTCCCTCACATTGCGATACAAGGCGATGAGTCGAGAGAGCCCTGCTGGAGAGCTAAAAAGGTCTCCCTAAACCAGTCTCTCCAAAACCGGCCTGCCACACAGTAAGTGACGCATGAAAACAAATCACTTTACGCACACCACTTATTTAATCAAAATTATCAACATGTTTTGAAACCAACGTTTATTCGTTCGGGATAAAAGTATTTCATATATTTTTTTAAAGTTTTTATGGCGATGATATAAATAAACTGATTCTTTCAAAATCACCGTCGTGATTATTCTTTTTTGATTTTGAATTAATTAATTCAAAATGAAAAAAGTTGCATGAAATGGCTTCAGCTAATGGCTTCTTCTCCTCCCCACATACTGAAATAAACATTTATTTATTTAAAATGAAACAATGCAACTTTGTATAAACCACTTATAAAATGTGCAAATCCGACCGGTTTCGGAACAAACGTTCCTTCGTCAGGGAAAGCTTATACTAATTTGACAGTTTAGAACAATGTTTTATTAGGGTAGGGGTGGAGCCGTTGTTAGTTAATAATGTAGATTGGGTGGGTAGGTATTAGTGTAGAGTGGGTGGGTAGGGGAACAAATCCATGATTGGGCTATATGACAATATTTTTTGTTTGTTGATAATAGATTCATTATTTTTAAGGGATTTTTTAATTTCCAATAAAATTATTACTAATAAAACATTGTTCTAAACTGTCAAATTAGTATAAGCTTTCCCTGACGAAGGAACGTTTGTTCCGAAACCGGTCGGATTTGCACATTTTATAAGTGGTTTATACAAAGTTGCATTGTTTCATTTTATTATAATGGATAACCACAAAGTAATAGCTACATTCAAAAATATTTATTTATTTATTTATTTATTTATTTATGTGGGATTAGTAAAACGCCATAATAAAACTGCAATAGTGTTCGAGTGAGACAAGAAGAGTTAGTTATGTATATATCGGTGGCCGATCGTAAAATCAGGCGGATCATGATGCGACTAGCCACATCGTAATCTGCCGCCATTTCATAATGTACCGAATATAAGTTAGGCACATTATTATTGTCACACGAACGTAAATAAAGCGCAGGCAGCGCCTCTATTGGTGCATTTTACGACTGTTATTTGAATGTTCCTAAGCGAATAGCAAGGCGGAATGTCAGACGTTCATCTTCGATCGATACGCCTCGTTGTGCCCCGGCACATTGTGAAATGGCGGCAGATCACGATATGGCTATGCGAATCATGATCCGCCTGATTTTACAATCGGCTGCCGACATATATAAGTAGGTTTTCGCTTTTGGTTAAGTCACTCTCTCTCTCGCTCTCACTTATCCCAGATCTTGGCTATAATAGACTTAAAACCTTCACTATCATCAGTAAAATAACAAGCCAGCATATATATATATTATTACGTTTTGTGGCTGAAGTCTTTTTTCAAGACGCCTTAGATGTGTCTCAGGACCTCTGTCACTGTTTTGTTATAAAAGTTCAAATCGGTTCCACGGAGGATCATGACCCCTACTCTAATTTCCATGGTGGTCAAGGCTCCTTCACTCCTCCCGGTTCTGCGCTGCATGGAGTACTGCGGACACCGACACCGACCTACCGGACGCCAATGATACTAAGTCACTCTAGGGCATTTTTGGCTTTCCTCCTAGGACCTAGGTGTTTAACTTCCAAGTTGGAGTCCTCAGTTTGGCAAGCAACGTGTTCAAAGTATCTTAAAATGCGTTATAGTCAGAAAGTTGAAAGTCTATTGTGGACGCCTAGCTCTTGCAGAATGGTCTTACTTTTGTGCGTCCAGGATTGACTGTTATATAAATAAATGAATCAATATTTTTATTGGTATTTATATTCCAATCAGCTGATTCGTTCAAATAACTATCAACATTTAAAATGTGTTGTAATGATTAGTACTCACTAAAGGTGCTATTGTAGATCTGTCAAGTGATGGATGTCAGAGTGTTTAATTTTGAAACCATAATGTTTGTAACATTAACAGATATTTAAGTACTCAATTTTCACGGCTTCTTTGTTCGAAGGGTAAGGCTGTTGCGTCACGGGTTAAAATTTCCGCTTGGGCCAAGTGAATTAATTTTGATTAATTTGTGTTAACAATTCTACAAAGTAACAAAAATAACACTAGATAATATGGGTATTGAAAGAACAATAATATTGTTACATTAACATTTCTTACAGTTAATGTGTACCAACTAAACTGAAAGATTTAATTTGTGTTATTTCACAATTAATTCATTAAAAAATAATATAAAATATATTTGAGTCACGTTCAAAGGGGGAAGATATTAGCATTAACTACCTGGTAAAGCACCACCATTCAGAATTGAAACTTTTCTTCAGATGGCATTAGCAGTGTTTGGTGACCAGATCTGAATAGCCAGGTAATTCCCCACTTTCCTTTTCCTCTCCGCTGTCTCCAGCTTCATAACGAACCCTAATTAGGGATGGCTCCAGACGCATTTGGGACTTTTGTGCGGTAATCACATACGAAAAAGTATTTTGCTGAATGCATTTTGTATACGATAAATGAAATTCAAAAAAAGGCAGGGGCTGAGGCAGAAAATGAATACGAACTATTTTGCAACACGTTTAATACAACGTTCATGAAAGAAACCCAAATATAACATAGTAAATAATAAACGCAAATCATAAGTAAAAGCCGCAACCAAATAATATGATACATAAAGCAAATATGGAATACATAATAATTAAAACAACACGTCTAATACCACTTTCTAACACCCCCAAAGATATTTAATACATTAATATATGCAAAACATAAGTAAACCCACAACCAAAAATTATAATAAAAAAGCAAATATATATTTTATAATATCTAAAAACTAATAATATTTTGTTTCTAAAAAATCGAATCGTATACCAATGATACCACAAGATATAGCCAAATCGACCAAAATATTGGTAAGGTGGAGGCGGCCGATGAAAAATTTGTGTTAAAAGAGTGTTTCCTTGATTTTATCCTATTTGCTACCTTGTTCGAACCTGTATTTAATTTGGGTTTCAAAACTAATAGCCTCTTATTTTTTTCTATTTTGCAAAAAAATTTTCCACTGTTCAGTTTTTTAAAATACTTGAAAACTGACTGGTACCACAATTTTCTTAACTTGCAAAAATGAGGTTTTTTATTACCAGTTGTCCGGGGGTGGAGTACTTTATTCGATCTGAATGTATATTTAGAGGTTCTTTGATTATTTGTATACTTAGTGCACATTTTCGAAAAATCCTCACTTTCATAATTTCTACGATTCTGATCGGTTCCAGTTTTTGTTTTCTGTGATTCTAACAGTTTCATTGAAATATAGCCGATTAAATCAATAATGATTTTAAATTTCCGACTTTTATTGCAGATACGAGTTCTTTGGACACACAAATATATGTTGATCTTTTTGGCAATGCAGTGGCATAATGCAGAGATTTCATCCATTGAGTTAATCCGAAAATTCACTGGAACCATAAGAATTTGGCAGATTTGCCGTTGGTGAATTCGATCCTTCTGGAAAATCGGTTTTTCTAATTACCGAAGGCATTAGTTGGGGTAGACCAGATGGTTGTTGCTGTCCAACATATTGTGGTGGTTTTTGAAGTGGCTGTTGATTTGGAAAAGATTGCTGGGGTTGGGGTAGACTGCCGAATGGTGGTGGTTTTTGGACACCAAAGGATGGTTGTTGTTGACCTCCAAATGGAGGGGGGTTTGGACCCCCAAATGGTGGAGATCCATTTGGCTGTTGTCCGTTCATCTGAGTTTGTTGAACTTGTTGCTGGAAAACGCTTGAAGTTGGTATTTGAAGCTTACTGTCAGATGACTTCTCAAACTTATCTGCAGTTGATAAAAACAAAAAAATTATGATAATTAAATTTTTAAATAATAATTCAAAGCAACTTGAGACTTCCTTTGGATTTCTACGGGGGCTTGTATTATTTTTAATATTTGTTCAAAGATATTATAATAATGCGCAAACATTACTTTCTTTTCCGATGACCTTAAGATTTATGACATGGTTACATCAATGATTGTTACATTCTTTAATCTTTATCGCTTACAAGAAGTGATGTAATTTCAATGAACTCTTTTTAAATATTGATCGGTGACAATGCAGAATTTCCAGAAACAGTAATCCCGATTTGTCAAATTTAACGTTTGTCCCACACATCAATGAGGTAATAAATAAAGCCTTGAATTGATTGGGATTTATTTAAAGAACAGTACAAGATATTACGTCGCTCTATTTTTTCAAGATTCTCTTAGTAAGAAGAAATTTAGAATATCTTTGATCACCGTACAATAGAACACATCAAATAAAATTTGAGAAAAATCAACACAAATTTTTTAGATTCATCAATTTCAAACTATCCATTGAATAAAGTTAATATTTTATTTAATGAAATTACTTGAATTAAGTAATTTATCTCGCAAAAGGACCATGAGCGGTTTGGTACTTTTGTACAAATTATTTAATCGCTCAATAGATGCATCTGACTTAACAAAGTTAATAAGGTTCCTAGTACAAAATTGTAACATGAGAGTTCCAGAGTTGTGCTCCGTTTATTCGTCGAAAACAAACTATTTTATTCATTCCCCAGTCCAAAGACTTTCAAATAAATCCAGTTCCATTAATGTTTTTTTTTATTAATTCCTTACTGAAATTAAAATCAGATTTTGTTTCGCTTATTGTAAATATTCTGTAACTTACTTTTGCTTTTATTTTAATAACTATTATAGTCTCTGAATCAATAATCAATAATAACAGTTACTGTTGTGTTAACTTATTAGCTTGTAGCAGGTAGCTACTGTTTGGTTCCCGCATAATGTCAACTACGCATTTTTAATTTCGCTTCTCGAATTAAATTAAGTTTTTTTTATTTAGTTAATAATTACACAATGAAGCAATAGGCCACTTGCATCACGTTTTTTTTATTAATTCCGATTTAGGCAAATATTCTAAGACATTCTGTATTTTTTTTATCGTATTTTTGAAACCCTGGCGATTTTTTGAAAATTTCAATCTGAAAAATCGGACCATTTTTTATAAACCGGAAAGACGGGACATAATTTTATAGGTGCGAAAAAACGATAATTACATAACCGAAAATTATTTTTTAAAAAAATAACGTTTTCCACAAGAAAGGGCTCAGGAGACTAACGAGGCATACCAAAAATATTACATCTCATAAATATTTTTTTCCATGATCCATCTTATTGATCATAAATCATTATAATTTTCAACGTCTTTATTACTAAATCCAATGTAATATACTTGTACTTGTAAATAATAATAATAATAAGAATATTATAAAATTTTATTTTGTTAAAACCAGCACCACTACCATTATACCTCTAAAACACGTACAGACATGCGTAAAATGTACGGGGTTCTCTTCATAACATCTGTCAAAAAGTCAAATCAAACGATAAGTTTCCAGAGAACAAACAATAAATCTAGTGAACGTTAAATGGTAAATTCAAAAATTCGCCTGAATTCAGAGTGTTGCCATATAAAAAAAATAATCTTTACAAAATTAATCGGAACATTTTCATGTAGTTCACGGGCCCAAATAATGGATTTATTTATTTAAAAATTAAAAAAACTGTACATTTCTAAAAATTTTTACTTATATTTTCGTAATCTTAGTAAAAAAATCTATCCACACGATTTTTTCCAAGTCGTTATGAAATCCATGCAAGTGGCCTATTGTTATCGATGCACAACTGTCCGTGTTTTGTTTTTGTCAGTATCAGAGTTAGCGTTGTGTACGGATTTATAATTTTTGTGATTTTCTTACTTTTTCACTTACTTACCGGAATCGCGTTTCAATTTCTTTATACGTGTGAGGGAGATTTATTATAATTATTGTATTTTTCCTTTGGAGGGATGCAGGCATACATTCGCCTTTTGTCCCATTTTCGACTGTTGACAATTAGTGTGTAAGAAAGAAGGGCAGCATTATAACTTTAAGAACAAAAGCAAAACAATCAGCGCATTGACATTTGATGTTTTTGAATTTTTGGAATTTACTCACTACTCAACATTATACTTATCACAATATTCCTGCAGCTCTTTCAAAAGATGAGAATTCGTACCTTACAAAATGTATGAGAAAAAGAATTTTCTTCATTTTTTTTTTTCTGTGAATTTTCCGAGGTTTATTTAAACAGCAAAAAACTATTAAGTTATTCTGCTATTCGGGGCGGAGACAAATCCAAAAAAATCAAAGATCATAAAAATCGGTCCAGCCGTTTTTGAGTTACAAATGGTGTATTTAACCCAACGTTGTTTTATGTATTAGGATAACCTTATTTTGTTAATGTTGATTTTTGTTATTTACAGTAGGCATGTATATTTTTAACGTCTCTTTTTTAAAAATTGTTGTACCAACAGGCGTTCCGTTAATTCATCCCATTCATCCCATCCCATCCCATCCCATTCATCCCATTCATGTAGCTAGTAATTAAACTATTGCTATTTTTATTATTACAGAGTATCGGATAGTAGACATGGGCAAATTCATTCTCTGGAGTGAATCGATTCAGTCTAATTCCCCTGGCCTTTTGAATTGATTCCTTTAATTCATTCCTTTGGTTCAATTAATTAAAAAAAAACTATATTAGGCGAATTATTTATACTAGGCGATTAATTAAATCTTGAAATTAAACCGTTTTTCGTTTCACCCCTAAAGTTTTAATAATTTTATTTTATTTATTAAACTTAAAATAGTTCCAACTCACGCGATCTAATATAAAGGTACATTTTAACATTTAGGAGAGTATACTTACTTACCCGAGAGGTGACTACAGCCATTTGGTCTTATAATTCTGCAAATTTACATATTATAATATTATCTAAGTCGGAAGTTTAAGACCAACTATGTAATGAAATTGACGGCTTGGCCGTGGAGGAATTAATGAACCGCACGGACGGATTCGCGGCGAGCATTGAAGAATTAATTAGTAACTTTTGACTAGTGTCTTGCCTCGCAGTGACTTGATTTTTTTTTTTTACTTGAGCTCCACACAGGAGGCCCTGAGGAAAATAATTTCCCTCAGGGCCTATGTCATCTTTGAGGATGCTATGTGGAGGGTTTTTTTTTAAGAAAGGAAGGAGAGGAGATTGACTCACGGGCTGCGAACCTAGCACGGACTGTAGCGTTTCGGACACGAGATCTACGGGATTGAATATGGATGATGACGTCACAATTGAATGAAGATTTAATTCCCGAATAAGTGAAACAGATAACTCTAACAGATCCAGGCATACTCGATAGCGATAGACTATGGACAGGCTAGAGACTAGGTACGTGGACCGGGGACGACGGGACTTTGACTGGAACTACTGAGTTAATTCCTTGCATTTGAAATAGACGCGTTGCTCGGAACCAGACTCGGCTGATTCGCGGTCATTTTTCGCTTGGGACGGGGACCATCATACGTACCTACAGGTGTTTTACGAATGGCGCGCGGGAACGGGATACTTTACGTTTTTAAGTGATAACTGATAAGAGTCGTTCACCATTATTTGAATATTATTCTATGGGCACGCCTATAGAATACCTATGAAATATTATAATATTTAAATCGTTTACGGTACACATCATTCATCGAATTAATTTAACAGTAAAATAAATGGAAATTAAAAATTTATGGTGCTGTTAAAAATCGTAGGATGCAAGGCCAAAGGTAAGGAATGAAGAATCAATTCCTTTTGAAATTGAGAATCAGATCGAGTGTGTGACAAGATTGAATTTATTCATTTAATTCAGTCATTCAATTTTGCCCACGTCTATCGGATAGACACGTAGTTTCAGTTACTGTTAATAGATGTCGATAGGTTAGAGCTTCTGCCACATCCCAACATAATATGTCCACTGAAGAGTAAGAGTCAAAGCAGTACCACCTAACGCCGGTCGTGTCGTCAACACGAACAGTTACGATGATAAATCAACTTGTAACCGAGAAAATAATAATCATTGTAAGAGTCCAACACAGCACTGGATGTCTGAATGTGAATAAAGCAAACATAACAATTATTATCATGCAAATTTTAATGCACCTATGTAATTTATTAAGACCTGTTTAATACAAAAGTTTGTAAATAAATAAAATATCGGATGCTATTTGAGATTTTCACGGCAAAGTATTATCGTGATTTATTTTTGGGGTATTATTCCGTGTGCGCTACCTCCTTCTTAAGCCAACACCGAAACGCTGTCAGAAACGTCATCGCTTTATGTAGTTACCGTTAAACCTGGTTCGTAGTAAAGATAATGACACGAGATTGGGAATCAACGAAGTGAAGTATACTAGTTTTTTTAGAGGTATACAAATTCAAAATGAAAAAAAAAACACATTAAGATAATGTTAATGTTTATGATATTGGCTTTATTTAATAGATATTTTTATGCCATTATTGTTTAAATATGATTTCGGGCATATGAGTGCCACAGTTAGCTCGAATGAAGCACAATCGTGAAGTCCAATTTTTTACAACTTGTTTTTTTTAGAGGTTTGGTTTTTGACTTCTTCGTACCTCAGTTGAATGGCATTGATGTGACAGAGATATGGTTTCAACAAGACGGCGCAAAATGCCACACGGCGGATGTCACCATCAATTTATTGCGGGAAACATTTGGTGAGCGCATAATTTCACGTAATGGAACTGTGAACTGGCCTCCCCGATCGTGTGATCTCACACCATTAGATTACTTTCTTTGGGATTTTGTGAAGTCACTAGACTGTGCTGATAAACCAGAGACATTGGACCATTTGGAAATCAACATTCGCCGTGTTATTGCAGATATATGGCCCCAGTTGCTCGATAAAGTTGTCGAAAATTAGACTTCACTATAGCGTTTCATTCGAGCTAGCCGTGGCGCTCATGTGCCCGAAATCATATTTAAACAAAATGGCATAAAATCTATTAAATATATCCATCATCATAGACATTAACATTATATTACTGTATATTTTTCATTTTGAATTTGTATACCTCTAAAAAAACACCCTTTAAAATAAAAACTACCTAGCTTGTCTTAGCATCACCTACGAGTATTCAACGCGATGTCAATTGGTTGCCAATGACAATTATAATCGAAATGATAGGCCGTACCAGTAGCGAAGCGGGGGGGGGGGGGAATGACACTACCCCCATCTGGAGGTGACTCTCAACCATGTAAAAAAAATTCCGAGTGTTTCTCCCTATGCTCTAGCCCTATGGCTCCCCCGTGGAATGTCAGAAAACGGGGAGAATTTTGTGCTCGACGGTCTTTTTACAGACGAAAACAGCCTATATCTGAAATATAAAGCGTGGTGTTTTCCTTCTATCATATTTCTAACGATGATAGTAAGGAAGACACAACGATTTTTATGAGACCTATATCAGTTGTTCCGAAAACCAAACAAACTATCAACCGAGGATTATGAGGCAATACACCAAAAAATTAATAAGTTATTTTTTACCAATAACGCAGACGAAGTTTTGTTTGGTGTCACATGGCATGCCATAGATGACTGCCTCTTGCGGACTAACTCTGTCGAGATTGAGACATGCTTCTTCAGTTTCAATCTCTTCTTCTTCACACCACGGGAAATTCTGGAAATTGTACATTAGTTTTATGGAATCTGATAAAATTTTGCGACGGGATAATGCTATTTTAGTATTTTGGAAATGGGGACATAGATGCCAACAAATATCACCAATTATGCCATTTCCCATTGATATAGGCGGCTGGAGCAATTATTCATCTTCCTTCTGTTGATTATAGACAGGGAAGACAATTTTTTGAAAATGTCTAATGGAATCTGAAAAGTGCTATTTTGGCGATTGCCTGATTCCAAGAGACAGAAAAGAAAAATTTTGTCACCAGATGTGAATGAGTTCTTTGATAATCTGTGGATGAAAGTAGCATACTGGAGTTGATACATTTGGTCAAGATGTTGGAAAAAATATCAAGTGTAAACAGACATTTTTTCGCGAATTGCACACAACATCGCACAAAATAAATTGAAAATTTCAGGAGTTTTAGATAGAGTTGACCTGCTGTATATTCCACATGGCAGAACGAACTCGCTGGCCCAACCAAACATGACAGAAGGTATGGTGGTGCTGCTAAATGACTGAGTCATTTATTGGCTTTGAGTGGCTGAGTTGGCATCGCCTTTGGGTCCCACCCAGGCTTCATATTTTCAATTCTTCGGCTGATTAAGTCTTCCACCACGACATAAGCAACATTTTCCGCTTACTATGGTAGTAGTAGAAGATTTTCAAATATTGTTTATTGTTTTCAAATATTGGTTATATCTAAGGTTAAGATTTCAAGAGTCATTTTAGAAAATCTACATCATCTATCCACATATTTCTTTGAAAGTTCTGTTGTAGTGTTTCATTTATAAATAGGATTACAAAACACACATTAATATAAAATATATTTTGTATTAAAAAAAATTACTTTGAATTTCCAAAGATTAACAAAAAATATAATGACTTACTTCTTTGTATCCAGACAGAGGCATTCCTGTGTTTGGATCCGTCCAAGCCAACTTGCCTGTCGAAGGGTTCTGCACCAGGTTTCCAGATACCCATATATGCGTAACAGCTGAAAGAAACCTATATTTAAGCAAATCGGATGAGGAGATCTGAGGGTTCGAAATTGCTGTCTTGTAGCCAAAAAGATTTTTTCAGACACATGAGACGCTGCCCAGGGCTTGTGGTTTAATACGAACTGTCAAAGAAAATTATTATAAGAAGAAAATAGACGAATGCAACAATGACCCGCGCAAATTATGGAAGATCATTAATGAAATTACAAATGCAAAATCATCCCATTACAAGAACATGGAGGAATTAACAATTGAAAATACCCAAATCTCTTTCGCAAAGCATCCGGACAAAATTCTCGAATACGTAAACGAATTTTTTACTAATATAGGGTCACAATTAGCAAAGAAAATCAGACAACCAATAACTAGCATTTTACCAGAAGAAAAGGAAAATATGAACCAGATAGATAAATTAAAGCTAACTGATGTAACCAATACTGAAATCAGAAATGCAATTGTATCCCTTAATATTAATAAATCATCAGGAAATGACATAATCTCAAATAAAACAATAAAACAACTACAAAATGAACTGACCTTCCCATTGACATACTTGGTCAATCTGTCTATATCTACAAATGTATTCCCTTCATGCCTTAAAAAAGCTACAGTTATACCTATACATAAAAGTGGTAACAAAAAGGATATATATAACTACCGACCCATAAGTCTCTTAAGCTCTTTTTCAAAAATCTTGGAAACTAATGAAGAAGCAAATTGTTCAATTTCTTGAACAAAACAAATTACTATCACCATCCCAATATGGTTTTAGAGAAAATCTGAGCACCAATGATGCCATAGAAAATCTAACAAGCATGGCCATAAAAAACATAGATGATGGGAAAAATTGTTTAGCTTTATTCATAGATCTTCAAAAAGCTTTTGACACAATAGACCATAAAATATTACTAACTAAACTAAAAAAAATAGGAATGGCCGAATCAACAATTAACTTATTCGAGTCATATATAACAGGGCGAGAACAACAAGTACAAATTGGCAAACAAAAGAGCAAACTTCTATCTTTAAACTATGGCGTTCCTCAAGGAAGTGTACTGGGAACGATTCTGTTCATTATCTACATGAACGATTTAACTAACCTTACCATTAAAGGAAACATAATCAGTTTTGCTGATGATACTGTTTTATTATTTCAAGAAGAAAATTGGACTGATACATTTAATGAGGCTGAAAAAGGGCTTAGTGCACTTCAAAATTGGCTTAAAATCAACTCGCTTACCCTTAATATAAGCAAAACAAAATATATAACATTTTCAATGAACTCAAGGGGCCAACCAATAAAATCACTAGAACTAAAATTACATGAATGCCATGGAAATAACATACAATGTTACTGCCCCGTCATCGAAAAAACACAAAACATAAAATATCTCGGAGTAATAATTGACGAAAATCTTAGATGGGACCTACACATCAAAGGTATTACGGAAAAACTCACAAGCCTTATATATTTCTTCAAAAATCTAAGAAACGTGCTAAATAAAAAGGATATGAAAAAGGTTTACTATGCGTTATGTCATTCTCGAATTGAATATGGAATCATAGGATGGGGATCTGCTGCAAATACGTACCTACACAGCCTGAATACGATTCAAAAAGGAATCATAAAGACCATATTGAAAGTACCAATTAGAACGCCTTCAACTGAAATTTTCAATAACTTTGACGTACCAAATGTACAACAAATATATTCCAAAAATATATTATTGAAGCTCTTCAAAAATAATGAATTCTCTACTAGACCGTGTATGCATAACACTAGATCGAATAAAAATGATATAAAAAATATTCCAAGTTATAAAACCACATTTGGACAAAGAAACTATACATACTTTGCAACAAAACTCCATAACATCCTCCCCCAAGACATAAAACTAATAAAAAATCCAAGTGAATACAAATCAAGAATAAAAATATGGCTTAAAGAGGTCAATGAGAAAACCCTAGCAAAGACGCTAAAAACGACATAGAAGACAAATGAACTATATTTAAATAACTTTAGTCCGCCTCGGCACAGGACCCCCTAGTGAGGAGGACTAAGAAATACAATATTTTGTACTTAATTTCACATTGCATTTTGTATGTAATTTTTTTTTTTTTTATATAGTCGCTATAATAAAAAAATAAAAATAAAAATAAAAAAAATAATGATTTCAAAAGGCGAACATAGCCGTGGACTGCCCAAAGCAACATTGTTCTCCTTCAAAGCCTTGCCTCGAATAAAAAAAACTTTAATGGCGTTCTCGTGACAGCTTACCACCAAAAATCCTTCAAAACTAATTAATTGACTAATTGCTTTTGCAAATAACAAAATGGCCAAGATCTAGTGAAACAAAGGCATTTCTAATAGAAGAATATTCTGAGAGTGAAGGGAGTGATAAGGGAAAGGAGATGAGAAAAAAAATTGGAGAGCACATACTTTTTTATGTTTTTGTTTCTCTTTGTTTAATTCTTTAAGTCTTTCTCATTTATTAATATTTTATTTAGTTATTTTCACTACCATTTATAAAAATGTTAATATTATAAGTACCTACAAAATAAGTAGTAATAACAATCACATAATAACCATATGACATAAAAAACGCAAGTAAATTCGTTTATGCACGCAATAATTATTCATATTAAGTTCAGCTACTTTAAGGAAGGGAATATTTTATTTTTGCAATCATCAGTCATGAACTTCTCTACATATTATAAATTAAAGTCCCCCGCATCGTCTGTCTGTCTGTCTGTCTGTTCGCGATAAACTCGAAAACTACTGAACGGATTTTCTTGCGGTTTTCACTAATAGATAGAGTGTTTCGTGAGGAAGGTTAAGGTATGTAATTTGTCAAGGATTTGTGTAAATTGGTTGAAACATAACGATAATTGTTAGAAGTGTCGGAAAAAGTCAGCTGCCTGGTAGCTTTCATCGAAAACGCTGCCTAATCCTTTTGGGATATAACAAAACAATGCATGGTGGGATATTCATCTTTTATAGATCTACAAAAAAGTCCGTGAAGGCATATATCTATCTTTCGTCTGTCTCTTCGCGATAAACTCAGAGACGGCGGTGGTTATAAAGGTTGGATAACCATCCAGTAGATGACGTTGTGTTTTATTAGCCACAGCAACGCGTGGCCGGGTCAGCTGGTAATTATTATAAAATTGGATAAACCTTAATTGACATAAGTAACAACTAAATGCCCGAGTAAAATATGAAACAAATTACTGTACTAAATTATAAAATGAAATGTACAAATTAAAGTATTAGTTGAGAAATTTAAAAAAAATATGTATATTCACTTTGGAGTGGTAAATTCGTATTTTTACAGCAAAGTATTTATGCAAACTTCGTTGCTTCGTTATCTCTGTTGCGAAATCTCTAAATATGTCTATAACATTTCCAAATCTATTATCAAAATTATGCAGTCGATTTATAGGTGTACGCCTGATAACTTGTTCTGATATTATCACAGAAAAGGGTAGTATTAGCATCATGTCTCGTATTTTCGGACGGATATATATGATTTTAGTTGGACGAGTTTAGCATTTCAGGGTAATCAATACCATCGTTAATTGTATTTAACAATAAGACAGCGTAATCAAATTTAGTTGATACATCAGCAGTATATAATAAATATTTTGGATTGAAATATTCAATTTAAAATTAATGAATCTGAGAAATTCGTGCTTCACCCTTTCTATGTTGCTAGAATGTACTTTATAAAATGGGGACCAAATAGGCGAATTATAATCTACTCCACTTCTTAATAAAAAATTGTACAATGATTTCCGACATTCTAGAGACTTGAATTCACTTGCAGTTCTACATATGAAACCATGTGTTTTTAAAGTTTTATTTGTTATTTCATTTATGTGCAGAAAAAATGTTAACTTTTCATCATATACAATACCCAAATCACTGATTGAGTTATTCATAAAGTGTAGGACTTTGCATTTTCCAAAAACTAAGGAGTTGACGTTTGAATATTAAGAAATAAAGAGTTGATCATGGACCAACGATATAGTGCATCTAAATGAAATCTTAAGTTATATAACAATCGTCCATACCGATATAACATACATAATTGTTTGAAGCTCTGATAAAACTAACTAAAGAAAAATATAAAGTGTTCAAAACATGGAAAAAGTGGTCCAATCTTTTAGATTACTATGAATTCTGAATCCTTCGATCAAGACAAAAGAAAATGTCTAGAGAATGTTTTAAACAATTTGTAACAAACGCCGAACTTAATATAATCCGTGACCCCAAAAAAATCTGGTCTTATGTCAATGGAAAGAGAAATTATTCTAGTTTACCTCATGTAATGAAACTGAGCGACGTTACTGCTGTGGATCCTTTTGCAATATGCAACCTGTTCTCACAGCACTTCGTCTCCACCTTTAATTATAACACTTCCTCCAATGTACACTCTACCAACCGTCGCGTCATACCAATAATAATACAAACAATCAAATTAACATCTCTTCGGTATCTGTTTCAAAAGAAAAAAAAATTGATTCCATATCTAGCTCATTGGGTGCGGGTAGTGATAAAATTGCAGCATTCTTTATCAAAATGTGTAGCAAGGTAATTTCGAAGCCCCTATTATTGCTCTTTCAATCCTCATTGAAAGTAGGTTTCTTTCCGGATCGTTGGAAGTGTGCTCTTATCACATCAGTATTTAGGTCTGGGGCTAAAAAGGATGTCCAGAACTATCGTCCGATATCTAAATTACCAATATTCAGTAAAATTTTATAACTGTATCCAGTCTGTAAAACTCGTAAACCAACATGGCTTTATGAAAAAAAGATCAGTTGTCTCTAATCTTGCCATTTTCATTGAAAATATTACTAAATCAATGGATGATCAAATTCAAGTTGACGCAATCTATACAGACTTCTCGAAAGCGTTTGATAAAATTGTTCACAGTATTCTTTTATCCAAATTATTAGCTTTGGGAATTCACGGGGATTTGTATCGATGATTAGTCTCTTATCTTAATGGGTGCACTCAAGGAGTAACAATTAATGGCTTTAAGGAGTAATAATTAATGGCTCGGAGTTCATAAATATACCTTCCGGTGTACCCCAAGAATCTCACCTGGGACCATTACTATGCACAATTTTCGCCAATTGCATTATAAAATTCTTTAATTAAGCACTTTAAGATAGTATCCAGGTAATCCCCGGGACGAAAAGGAAAATATATAAAATTCCTTCGATAGAAATTAATCGCAAAGTAAAAAATTATGATTTACACGATTCTTTCGATTATTTTTAAAGTTATATGAATGAAAAAATTCACTATGTTTCTTTAAATGATACTAAAGGAAATGTCCGCGAGATTTTTTCTCTTTTTTAAAAAAGCCGTGATTTATTAAATATTTCTAAAACAGTCGCTTACGTCGTTTAATTCTAATTCATTATTATTACAGCCGTCTCTCTCTACCGCGCGTGAAAGCTATTTGCCTTTCAAATATTCGCCATTCGCTATCCAGACAGCTTGCTACACAGACGTGTAGTTCTGCGTTGCATGATTTCTCATAAATAATATTTATCTACGATTATAATATATACGTATTAAAAAGGTTAAAAATTGTTTTGTCAAGCATGGGAATAACAAAAAAAATATTATTCCCAACGGACATCGATGTATATCGTACCTATAATACGTAAATGGATGTTAATACATTAATAAAGGAAAGTAATTATTTTATGCATTTTTATCAAGTTTGTAATAAGTATTTGTAAGTAATATTTATTATTAAAAGTATTCAAGTACAGACCCATACATTGTTAAACGCAATATAACGGATGGTAATAAAATGAATTATTATTATTTTATGCATTATATACAAACCTACTTTTAAAAAGGAATGCAATTTTTTTCAAGTTTGTAATATTATGTTCTTAGTAATATTTATGTTAATAATATTTTACCTATTAGTCTAGTCAATGAATGCTCCAAAAGGAGCTGTAGAGTGCGTGAGCAGGGACCTAAGCAATTCCTTCAGAAACTTGTTTAGGGTGCTTAGGGTGTGAACATACTAAAAGTCCTGACGTATGGGTGGTGAGCTAGGGAGGGGAGGGGGAGGTCCAATTTTCGGTTTTCCGCTTATATCTCAAAAACGGTGCGTCTCAGATGAATTTTTTTTTAAATAAGCAAAAGCTCATAAAATTATCTACAACTTTTATTCTATTCGTAATTTTCGAAATCCCAGCAATTTTTGAGTTACACGCTCCACAAATGTAGATATTTTACAAAAAAAATCATTTTACCTCACATTTTACTTCACATCTTATTACTGACACACCGACGCGCGACGACGATTATGCGATGCTCTGATCGCTTTTAGTCAGGCGTATGATCAGATATGATCATGGAAACCACATTGATGTGATCATTCAAAAGTCAAGGAGGCAAAACAGGTGGCAGAGGTCTTTGTCACAATGTACTCAGCAAGAGGTTAATTGGTATGAGCGCAACTCATGAGATCTACACTTCCCTTGAAGAGTTTTCTGAAGTCTTCTTCACGTCAAGTGAACAGCACAAGGACCTCGGATAAGCCCGCTGGAGCAGAGATACAGCAGACATTGCCAAACTCAGTCAGTGGTTTGATGCACATCCTCCCTTCCCATACACCAGTGAAATAATGTCCCAATGTCTTCTCTCAGCTCGTCGACAAAAATTCACGATGAAAAGGTTGTAGTTGACCCAACATTGCTGATTCTCCGGATGTGTATAAGCAAACGATCAGATGAGGATGTGAAGAACTTCTTTGAGTATAAGTTGGCTCCATTTCCCTTGGCACTGTTCAATGAAAGTGGGATGCGAAAGACAACTAAATCTGTCCTGTACAGCTTATTTGAGCCTACCAAAAAACTGATCTACTGTCTCAGATGAACATAGTTGTGGACGTAGGATTTCTACTACACAAAGTAATTTGGCGAAAAGATGCCTCCTTTGCCACAATTTGTCATAGTTACATTACCTACGTCAACCACCACTATCTTGGATGACTCGCACTGTGGTATTGGATTGGTACACAAACCCAGCCAACCCAGAAATCACAATCACAATACAGACTAAGAGGGTCAGCTGACATCAATTTGACATGGAACACATCAATACCCGTTAAACAAGAAGATTTTTTTCATCTAATTCTACCAACAAAACTAACTTCATCTGCTTACTATAGACAAAGCTTCGGGAGATTTGGATACAGACTCTTCAGGCCACCGATGATGCTGACATCTTTATGGTGAAGACTGCTGTGGAACAATCCTCTCACAATTCTGTGGCTGTCATTAGTGAGGATGTGGACCTCACTGTCCTTTTGATTGCTTCCACTCCTACCACCCAAGATATTCTGCTGCTGAAACCCGGATGAGGGAAAACCAAAACAATGGCACTATCCACCCAAGAGATGCAGCACCGTGGATTTGAACACATCCTGTTCTTACATTCATTACCGGCTGTGACACAACATATGCAACTTTCAGGAGAAGCAAGGTGGGCTTATCAAAATTGTACTTGGAGTCAGAAATCATCAAGCAAGCGGCAATGATCTTTATAACCCCTCCTCTACTCACGGCGAGGTTGAAGAGGCTGGAAATAAATGTATATCTATTTTATCTATTTTATTTAATAACTGGCTTTAAAGTGTGGTCACACATATTATTAGGCGAACGAATAAGAGTTGTGTGTCAGTAATAAGATAAAAACAGCTCTATCTGAAAATGACAACATTTTACGAAAAAGTTTAAAATTGCTGTAAATGTTGACCGGTTGGGAATAAATTTGAATATGTCTATATATTCTAAAAGGGAATTAAATTATTCACAAATTTTTTCAAGTAAATTTCATCGTTTGATGAATATTTTAGACGATATGAAGGAATGTTTGATGAAAAATGTAAGGTAAAATGATTTTTTTGGAAAATATCTACATTTGTGGAGTGTGTAACTCAAAAATGGCTGGGATTTCAAAAATTAATTATTTTTAAAAGATTTTCCTCTGCAACGAACCGTTTTTGAGATATAAGCGGAAACCCGATAATTGGGACCTCCCCCTCCCCCTCCCCCCCCCTCAGCTCGCAACCTAGACATCAGGACTTTTAGTATGTTCACACCCTAAGCACCCTAAACAAGTTTCTGAAGGAATCCCTTAGGTCCCTGCTCACGCACTCTACACCTCCTTCCTTGACTGGACTATATCACCTATTGACAGAAACATTCTAGTATCATACCGATATACGAGTATCTACCGTAAATGTAAGTAAATAAAAGTTCCTCTTGTTTAAAAAAACCGACTATATTGTTAAAGACTATATTGCTAAATCCGTAACTCTTTTAGCAGATGTTTGTTCAGGGCTGCCATCAAACGAACATTTTAATGATATTTGTATGGTGCCGTTTTAAAAAAAAATGCCTTGAGGGCGTTGAATACATTATCATAAAAAAATCTATTTATTACTTACATCCCGCCATCTCTCTCATGTTTGTACAGGGGTAAAGGGCACAAATTTCGGTAGGTGATTCCACATGATAGTAGAAGTACAAAAGGTAATAGAATAACTTTTTTCTAAAATCAAATGTTTTTTTTTGCCAATACAAAAATATCCAATGTTTTTTTTTTGCCAATACAAACATATTTTTTCATAGAAGAATATTCTTTTTTTCCGTACAAAGCAACACAACTTTTTTTACCCGAAAACTACCTTGAAACGTTTAAAAAAAGTTATTTATCTTTTTTTATCTTTTACTTTTTTACTGTCATGTAGAATCACCACCCGAAGTTTGCGCACTTAACCCCTTTGAATAGTGCCATTTTTGTGAGTTAAGACTTTTTGGGCCCCACCCGGGCGTCGCGTGTTCGATTCTTCGGCTGGCTACGTCCTCCATCATGACACAAGCAACATTTTCCGCTTACTGTGGTGGTAGTTGAAAATTTTCAAACATTGTTGGGTTAGACCCAAGAATGATTGTCTTTCTTTAAAAAAAATCACATCAATGGTGCTTAAAAAACCTGGACAATATTAAGATTCCAGTCAAGGAAGGAGGTGTAGAGTGCGTGAGAAGGAACCTAAGTGATTCCTTCAGAAACTTGTTCAGGGTGCTTAGGGTGTGAACATACTAAAAGTCCTGACGTCTATTTGGCGAGCTAGTTGGGGAGGGGGGGGGGGCGAAGCTCCCAATTTTCGGGTTTCTGCTTATATCTGAAACATGGAGCGTTGCAGAGGAAATTTTTTTGAATTAAGTAAAAGCTCATTAAATTATCTACAACTTTTATTCTAAATGTAATTTTCGAAATCCCAGCCGTCTTTGAAATACACGCTCCACAAATGTAGTTATTTTCGAAAAAAATAATTTTACCTCACATTTTTCATTAAACATTCCTTCATATCGTCTAAAATATTCATCAATGAAAGAAATTGTAAAAAAAAAAAAAAAATCTTTTTGAATATACAGGGTGGGGCCGAGTGGAGTTACTAGTTTCAAAAAATCACTGAAGGCCCCCCAGAACGAGCAGAGGGGCGGGGTGGATGCCGTTATGTCGGGGAATTAATGCCGTTTATGTTAATGGCCATGCCGTGGTCAGGTAAGAACTGGGACTTTATTTTGGAGACTTCTTTAAAAACGGGGAAAACGTTGTGGATACGCATGAAGCTTTCCGGGTCCGGTTCGAGTTAAATTGTGATGTCAGTGTTCCTGATCCCAAAAACCATTCGGAAATGGATCAGTAATGTAAGGTAGACAAGAACTGCAGATCCTAAAATACAAGTTGGGCGACCTAAAGTGTGCAAACACCTGAAAACATCGCGGTAATAAGAGCATCAACTGAAGAGTCTCCAACCCGAGCAGCGCGGAAACATGCCGCTGCGCTTAGAATATCGTCCAGAATTATAAGGCAAATCTTACACTCAGACCTCCATCTGTACCCCTACAAGATGATGATGAATTGAGCCCACAAGATTTTTGTGAAACGTAGAGATTCTTGCATTGCAATCGTAACTGCTGTATCCCTCGGCTCTGTTTTTTGCACTGGCGACGAAGGATTAACCATTACCGTTATTATTCATCTCACTATTGTGAGATGTTGGAGAACCTTAGGCGTCCAAAATGAAAAAGTATGGCGAGGAACACGACACAGAAGCCTTCTGGTTCAACATGATGAAGCCATGGCCCATGCTGTCCATCATTCATGCGAAATTTTGCAAAAGCTTTCCAGGCCAATGAAGATTTTTTTCTTTGATTTTTAAGATAAAAAAAAAATTGAAAAAAAGTCGTCGGATAAATCACCGGAGACCAAAATTTCATTTACATTTTTACTCCAAATAATGTCAAGAATCATTGGAATCAGCAAGTCAAGTGACTTTAACATCCTGTAGAAGCTCAGCAATATAAACGCTAATTTGGATGTACCCTCCCCTCCACACAGAACGCCCATGGATGCCGTGGGCCCTGAAGGAAATTATTGTGAATATATTATATATTAACGTGTAAAGTTAATCTAAAAAATAAATTTATATGCTACTGAGTATGTTGATAAGAAGTGTAAGATCTACATTCACAAAGGAAGGACAGCTACTTACCGACCAACGCCTTTCGACTCCTAGGCAGAAACGGACTAATGATATTGATCATCTGTGCAAGAAAGAATTTCGATTTTTAGAGAGCGTTTTACCAATTTCATCAAAAATTAAGAAAAATTATAAGCTTACTTTGAGCACACGGACACGCCCACAACACACTTCTTGTTATGCACTTATGGTTTTATAGCGATTTTAGAAAGAAAGTTCGAACTTGTAAGACAAAACTGTTAAAATTACATGCACAAAAAAAAACAAGAAAGGACATTGTAGACCAAAGATTTCACATTTGTTCAACCATACCCATCTTCCAAATTGATAAGAGAAATTAAAGAGAAACTGTGATAATAGTAGTTCCGTTATAATAATACAGCGCTGTTTGAACGTTCACCTCAAGTGCGCATTACACTATATAGGTAATTAAACCTAACGCAATACATTGAGAAAATAACAGATATTTTCGTATAGATATTTTAAAATTGGCAGCCCTACCTTATCGACTTGTCTTACGAACGAATGTTTTTAAAAGGCGCGCGCTGCTTATGCTACGTTTCCACGCTTGCCAAGTCTCGGCAAGTGTCCACAAGCGCAAACGTGTAAACGGGTCGTTTGGCTTGGCTTGCGTAGGCTTGCAAGAGCTTGCGAGAGTTTGCCGCCGATCCAGTCGGGGTCGGATCCAGCGGCAAGCTTCGGCAAACGCTCAGTGGAACTTTCGAACTGGCGGCGAATGCACGCCGTTTTCGCTCCATGTGGTCTATGATAATATTTATAATATTACGAGACATATGTATGACGTATGAGGCATACCAGACTTATTAAAATGTATAAGTACATAATTTTAATGCACTTATGTTATGTAATTTATTGCGACAGGATTTACCTAAAAAGTCAAAATAAATAAATAATATTTTATTGATGATTTACTATTTATTATAGTAAAAAAATATATGATTTTTGTTAGAATAACTTTTTTTATAATACAAAATAATTTTATATAAGACAAGTGATCCTCGAATTCGGGTCCCAATTGCGATCATTATTTTTGAAGCGAAAACTTCTTTAGCACCGTTGTGATTTGAAACTCGATGAAACGAAAAAGTGGTACTAAAAAGAGACAAAAATCTATAGGATTTAGCCTGTGAGATAATGTCTCCTCTTTGTGCGGAGTGACCTGGGATGATTTTTATGAATCTGTATCATCCATCATCTTCGTGGTCGTCGAGCTTTCCTTGTTTTTGTTACACTTTGCTTGTATTTCAAATAAAAGTTTGATAAACCAAACGCAATAGCCGACACAAGTTCGGCGTCCGCCATGCTCGGGTGTAGGTAGCGCACTGACGCATTCACAAGCATGTAAACGACTTCCAAATGCCAAGCGAGATTTGTGGACGCTTAGAGCTTGTGGAGGCTTGCCAAGCCTTGGCAAGCGTGGAAACGTACCATTAGAATTCTCATTGTTAGCCAAGTTTCAAACCCGGCAAGATCACCTCCTATTGGGAATTATCAATACTAAATGCCCGCACGGGTCAAAATCGAAATATTATATGCGGATAGTATACTCTTAATGATGTAGACATATTCTCGTGTACTTTAAATACCTTAAAAAATATGTCATAGCTAACGTTAAATAATTTTAAAGACCCTTTTGCAAGTTATTATGTTATTGCTGTGAATCCTTTCTATTTACTTGACATTCGATTAACTGTTGTGTTCACTCTGAGTTGTAGGTATGTACATTATTATTGCTGTTGTGTAGTGACATTAGATTTCTTACTACTTTATGTTTTTAAATTTAAAGCAGGTTATTAGTTTTTAATTGCAAAGACAGGTAAAAAATCTCAAATGAACGCGCTTGAAAATTGTATCGAAATACAAGGAATCGATGTAAAGAAAAATGATAATGTACAAAAACCCATTGAACTACTGATGTCGGCCCTAGACTGCAGCGACCTATTAAAAATAATTATTTGGTAAACTACTATAACAATCCGGTCAAGCAGACTATTTCTATCCAATTCAATTCAAAAGAAACAAAGGATAAGGTAATTACACAACAAAAAAATTAAAGAAATACTTACCCCTCAAGAAATGAAGTACTCGGAATCAACACGGTAAATCTTCATCAATTAAAAATTAACGCCAGCAAATAAACAGCCCCTATGGTTAGCCAAATCAACAAAAGCATTTGGATACAAATATGTATGGACGAAGGACGGACAAATCTTACTTAGAAAGAGCAACGACTCGCCTATAATACGCATAAAAGATGCAAACGACATACCATTGCATAAATCACATACTGGGACAAGAAAAAGGAAGAAATTCTATACTCTATGAAAATGGATCTCACTGATGATTTTACGTTTATAGACACAAAGATACGTGAAGATAATACAGAACTAAATAACTACACAAGTGAATGAAATACGGACTTCAACATAATAAATTTAAATATCCGCAGTATTCATAAACATTTTGATGAATTTTGTATTTTCCTCAATTTTCTAGAATTTCAACCAAATGTGATTATTTGAAAATGGGTGAATTAATCCCTCACTCCATCTCTGATTATAAGACTTACTAACTTCCATCTAAACATACTTCGCATGACGGTTTAAAGATTTTCTATAGTGTACACAAAATAACTGATGTAATAATAAACATCGCAACATTTAAGTTTTCAAATGCCATACATTTATCATTCACGCTAAACAATAAAAAATTCTCTATAATTGCTGTTTATCGCTCCCCTTCCTTAGATCCTAAATCTTTTATCACGAAAAAAATTTATTAAAAAAAAAAGTTCATATTTGTGTTTTTACATTTTTCTTATTCTTTATAATTTTCAATATTATATTTTTGTAAACTTCTTACGGGTACAGGACCCTTAGTTTTTTTTAATAATTTTTATTACTTATGTGAAAATCTATTATTGGATTTTATGTGTATAATTAATGTTATTATATGTTAAAAAAAACTGTTGATTTTCCCTAATAAATAAAATAAAAAAGATAAATATTCAAATCATCAGCAAAGAATGGAACATGCACATCTTTAAATGTACTAAAAATGTAATTCATAAATAACAAACAAAGAATTTGTCCGAAGTGAGACTCTTGGGGAACCCCACTTTTTGGCTTCGAAAATGTAACATATTTTATCATAAAGCTCTCTTTTACTGAGGTAACAGTTACTGTTAGTCCAACTTAATAAAGTACCCTTAATGCCCACTTAGTTTGTGTAGATGTGTCGTATTTGCGTTCACATACAATGAGATTTATTTGCGATGTGTACCTTCCACACCTTCTATAAAAGATGTTTTTTATTTATTTTATTTTGGCAAAGATGGACCGATCATTATCATTATCAAAGTGGTCTTGCTGGATTTGGGTGGCAGACTCTGAGCCGAGATACGGCAAATTGTGACCGGTAACAATTATAAAATATAAGAAAGTTTTCAAAAAAACATTCCAGAAGAACAAATCCAGAAGAACTTTTCCAGTTTAACCTTCCGACAGGCGTAACTAATCTATAAGATGAAGTGATCTGTTATTGTTGTGCTGTGGGTAAATATCGCCGGAGCATGGCCTCCGTGGTACTTTTCCCCTAATCTATTTTGATCTGTTTTTCTGTGATTTAATCTCACAGATGAATTGCGCCCGATCGTGTTAGGATTTGCATTGCGCCTAGCGGAAGGTTAAAGTGGAACTATCCTGATTACAGAGAACCATTCCAGAAGAGCCATTCGCGAAGAACAGTCTAATAGAACAATCTGAAGTGTGTCAATCTTAGTAGAATAATATAGGAAGAACACTCACGATTTTGCAACTCCAACTCCATCGTTTGCAGCAAATGAACCAGGATATCTTTCTCGGTGAGAGAGGCCAGCGATCCATTGAGCATTTTGCAGTACTTGGTGGCACCTGAGTAGGGCAATGCTTGCGGTATCAGAGCGAAATAATGGTTCGGGCTCTCGTATAGCAACAGATTTCGGATTGACTCCGTCTGATTTTCGATTGGTGGGGTTGGGAAGATAATATCCACTGATAGAGCAAACAAATTAATTATATAGAGCGACTAGTCTGATATTAAGCAGAGCAGAGTTAGAATTGTATTGAAATATTGGTAATGTATTTTATCATATTTTGTTTTATTGAAGTAAAAATAATATTCAAACAATTTGTTTCAGAAATAATAAGAGAGAAGTAACAAAAGGGTAAATATATAATAAGAGACAAGCAAAAAACGAGAAATAATGATTAATAGATTCTGGGTTGCACCTAAACCGTTTTTCTGCATTGTTTGCTTTCCCAGAGAATTTTCTATAAATATCAATATTTTCTTTTAAAAATTAAAAAACTTTGTTTAAAATTATAATGTAAAGATTTAACAATGATTTGTGTTGAAAATCAAACAATTAGATTAAACGAGGGTAATTTTTTCTAAAAATCTTTATTTCCCGTCACGTGAATTTTAGTTAAAGGGGATCCAATTGTGTCAGTTCATTGTATATTCATTATACTTAAATATTATTTCGTCAAATAAATAAATGTGTTCTTAAATGAATTATACGGCACACCATTTCAATCATGTGGTAAATAGTTGATGAGCAATGAAATGAAACTTTAAACGAACAACAAACACAGCTGTATTGAGTGTATTATTTATATGCACCGCCAAATATCGCAATATTGTCACGAGTCATCATTCGTCTTCAATATTCCGAACACAATAAATTAGTTTGACTATCCATTCGTAAAACAATGTCCACATCCGACCTACCTCTCATCTTTCGATTCTTACTTACCTTAACCTAACGATGACCACAATGTTTCTGCTACATTTAGTTGAATATTCATCGCCAATCTCTAGTTTCTCAGTTTTTTGAGTTTTTCGTCGATTGATTCACGTGCTATATTACAATGCAGAACCGTTACTGTTCTCCCGACTGGGCATTAGTTTAATTTTAAATATTTGTTACTCATTATCTCAGGGCGAGTGAACCTTAAAATTAACACAGAAACCAAACACATTGGTTTAAGAAAACACGTATTAAAAAGAAAGTGCATCTTCTCGCCGTCGAAAGATCGGAAAAAGCGTCACTTTTTGCATTTTATTAATCTGCGTGAAGCAAATTTGTATTCCAGCACATTCGACCCAACGCTCACTGGACTAGCTTTGATCATCATTTTTTCAAACACGAATTTGTGGCAGTTAGAAATGTTTTGGATAGGGGCCTTCGCGGACTTTATCATTAACGATTTAATCAGCTGTATAAATATTTTTATAAAATATATAGCTTGTATATGGTTTCGAGGCGTGGGGCGTATGGATTAAAGTAATGATTAATAAAAAAATTACATTTGTTTCTTGCAAAACAACACGCCACGCAACAAATTACGATAACACTTTGTCACAAAATGAACGATCTTCGCTGGTTTCGCGTACAGTTTTAGCAGATTGTTTATCAAGTTTACATAAAGATGGGGAGTTGAATTATGCTTAGGTGGTGTTATTTTTAGTTTAAAATTAGGAATGAGAGGGCTAATCTGTTATTATTATGTATCGACTACTCCATTTTTGTAATGTTTTGACATTACAAGTTACCATACTGTAGGTGGTGTGTTAGCCAATACCTTGAATTAGCGGCCAGAAGCACATGTTACATGTGTATCAACGAATTGGCCACTACCAGTGCGGAGTAAAAGCTCGTGTTGTACATCGACTTTATAACAATCGGTGAAGTATTTACGTCTAATGTGGCGCCAACGTGGACGAAAGGTGTACAGGAATGTTTCAAAATTCGTGTTCGACTTGAAGTGTACCTTCATGTTATTTACCTCCAATAATGCAAATGTGAAATATGTATGAAAAAGGTAACGCCAATTTTCCCTCAAACTTGCAAACCATGTTTTTCTTCATCCGTCCTTTCACGTAAATCTTCAACAAATATTATTGACCCCCTTATGTATATCCGCTTCCCTCTCTTTGATGTAACAACATATTAACAAACTTAAAAATATTATATTTTTGAATGAAGCTATCACTTTGTGGTTATCCATTATAGATAAATGAAACAATTCAACTTTGTTTAAACCACTTATAAAATGAGTAAATCCGACCGGTTTCAGAACAAACGTTCCTTCTTCAGGGCAAGCGTATACTAATTTGACAGTTTCGAAATATGGATAGGAGCAATGTTTTATTATGGTAGGGGTGGAGCCGTTGCTAGTTATTAATGTAGAGTGGGTGGGTAGGTATTAATGTAAAGTGGGTGGGTAGGGGAACAAATCCATGATTGGGCTATAAGACAATATTTTTTGTTTGTTGATAATAGATTCATTATTTTTAAGGGATTTTTTTAATTTCCAAGCCTTCTAAGTTATCTAAACGTTTTCCTTTATGATTTAATATAAAGAATATTTATCTGCATATTTTTTTTTTCAAAACTATGGTTATTTTCAATGATATGGTTAGCGAACTCAGAAAAAAAAATTTATGATATTAAAAAATTTTATATTTGATTTTTAATGATATAAATTTTTTTTTGTAAAATGTCATGTTTTTCATTTTTGTGCTAGTAAATAAATTCGTGTGTGTTTTCTAAAATATCGGTCAAAACATAGTGGGCATCACGGAGAGCGGGCTCAGTAGTAAGTTGTATTGAATATTTTAACTTACTTTGGCAAATGAAATTCATGACCCGGTTACACCTCGCTTCCAGGAAGACCGTCTCGTTGCAGATATGCCTATCTATCGAGAGGCATCCCTGCGACTTCAGGTGTCCACGTTCTCTGCGACAGACAACACTTTATCATGTTAAAAAGATTTAACATTTTACAACTAAAACTAACCAGGCCCCCGCACGGTATCACACGTTAATCTGTAATCCGTAATCTTACTTGTACTGTACAGCGCCCTTGAGGTGATTTCTCACAAAAACGGCGCTATATAAATTAGCCAAATATTATTATTATTATTATTAATTATTACTGAGTACCTGCTTTGACTCATCTGTGTGGTCCAAGCAAAAGCTTGGTACGTTCAGTAAAGAACCCACAACGAACCTACACTCACGAGTAAGGGGTCGTCCATTAATCACGTGATGTTTTTTAGCAACTTTTTAACCCCCCCCCTCCCCCTGGTGATATGTGGTGAGGTTTTAGACTACCCCCCCCCCCCAATATCACGTGTATTTTTTTTAGTACAAAGTATTTTGAAATTTTCAGAATATTATCACGAAAAATAAATACACGTGATATCTCATTTTACCCCCCCCGTCATGATATTTCGTGATTTTTTCCAACCCCCCCCCCCTGACCCCCTTTGGAGCCTCACGTGATTAATGGACGACCCCTAACATAAACATGGATGTAGGACAATCCGTGGACTTCTGCAGCGCTCCTAGGGTGTTTGCCGAAGGTAATGAATAGATAATTCATTATAGAAATCCCTTCCATGTAGATTTTAATGGAAAAGAATGTTGCCACTTACAAAGTAGTTTTTTATTCTTACCCACTTGGAAAGCGCTCTGGCTCTATTACGCTTGCCCAATATCGAACACCCATTTGAATTGCATCATGATAAAACGTAGTTTTGTATAGGAAATTTAAGACCCGATCGGCCAAACTTTTGGATCACGAAACAAGCCCATGTCTCGTGTTCTTCTTTGTTTTACGGCCGAAGGTCACATCTTTCCTTTCAAGAAACCACGGGCTGGATTCAAGGGAATATTCAAAATGAACAAATATCTGAACATACACCAACTGTACATCAAAAGTATATCTATACATTACCAAAAAGACAAACTAAACCATCATACTGCACAACACAATTACGACACAAGACATAGACATCAACACATGACTCCGAAGACAAATACTACATTTGGACAAAGACATTATCACAATTTGGCTCCAAAATTTTTTAATTTAATTGAAAAAGATATAAAAGATATTCTAGTGACAAAAAATCTAAAACGCAAAATTCATACGTGGGTAGTAAACAGGGGTATTGCATACTGCGTGCAGATAACTTGATCAAACAACACACCAACGCCTGTATTTTTTCTCTTTTCTCCTTAACTATTTTCATCTATTTATCTTTTTTTTCATTTCTTTATATTTTTTGCTTTTATTCCATTTATCTATTTAAATTAAAATTATATTTTTTATCTTCCAAGATTAAGATATCAAAATTAAATTAAATTCCTGCCACCTCAGAACAGGCTCAGCCTAGTGAGGTGGTATATACAAAAAAAAATATATGTATATGTAGGTATATTGTATATATTGTAATGTTATTCTTGGTTAATAAATAATTTTAAAAAAAATTAAAAAATCTACTGTGCGACCAACTTTTAGCACGAAAGTTTCAGTTAACAAGGAATAGCGTTTGCATAATAGTAACGACTGTAGAACGTGAAATTATCCGACCATTATGACTGTATTGAAAGCTCTCATCAATGCATAGGCAGAATATGCTGGTGTAATCAATGCACGAAGTTTGTCTTTTCGTGGTTCCATACATTATTATCTGACGAGAGGTACCACAAAAAGGCAAACTTAGTGCATTGATTACACCAGCATATTCTGCGTATGCATTGATGAGTACTCCGCCTACAAATTTGAATGGAAACAAAGGTTCCATTTATCCCAATCGCCCTGCGTTCTGTCTCGTTGATGCTCGCTTGACATCGTAGATCTCTATTTTATTTGAATTTCATGAACACAGTTTTGTTTTGGACATTTAAGAGCCCATTGGGCAAATATTTTGTTCACAAAACACATCAACAAGCATTTCTTGTGTTCTTCTTAATGCAATGTCTTTCCACCATCCAAAGGAAAACATATTGGAACGAATCTGAGTATACCTAAATGGCGGCCATTTCTCTTGCAGGGGATCTTGAGAGTTCTGCATTCCTGATTCGGAGATCCGCTCGCCAGTGGACAGCCAGCTCCACTCACCTCCTTCTCCTTTTCCGCCTATCCAGGCATTTTCCAAGGCTGTTAAAATAAAGGTTTATGGAAATGCGATTAAGTACCCGATTAATTATTCCTTTAAACCTATAGTTAAACCGTGTCGTGGCAACATTGGTCACGTGACCAATGTAGTTCCTCCAACTACCGCTGATACAGGAGCGGCATTCCAGTTACGGGACCGGGCTCGAGAGCACGTTCTAAGTTATTAATTAATCTCATTTCCATTTCTACCCGCGATGTATAGATTTGTAAATGTGTCTGACAAAGACGAAATAAATTATAAAATGTGGAGAACTCTTTTACTATCATAAATACACGCAATATCCTTCCCTGGAGTTGAGTAAGTATATCAACGACTCTAAATAAGCAACCTCCACAGGTTCATTCAAAAGTACCTATATACCTTTCTTTAAAATTAATATTATTTTAAAAACTATACTAAACAAATAACAGGTACTATGTTTTAAACTTTTTTTATTTATTTTGTATTCTTTCTATTCTTTTTATTTCTTCAATTCTCCTTTTTTTGTACAAATCTTGTTCTATATGTTCATACTCATAATAATTTGACTGTCCTAAAACGAGGATCCTCCTAGTTGGGCAGTTATATTTCATAAAGTATGTTTATAAATATATTATCTTTTACTAAATATATATTTTAAAAAATAATAAAATAATGTGCACTTTTCAGTAAGCGACCAAAAAGTAATGATTTGAGAAAATCCAGCAGGAGAGCCCAAATGGTCTCCTTCGACCAGTTCCTCCCGATCCGGCCTACCACGCAGTAAGTTGGCAGACACATCCGCCACCGAGACATAGACAAACCTCACTCCATGAACCTGGGCACCCCTGCTAAGTCACCAAACGTAGCGAACCACTTGGGGTGACCTACGGTAGAGGTGTTGATTATCGAATAAATGGTTCCATACCCGCCTCCCAAATTGAATTTGTCGTAATCAGAACGTGCACACTATAAGTTATACTTACAAGGTCTCATTTTCATCATTTTGCTTCCAATCTTCTCCAGGCATCTCACGCTATTAAATGTTGCCAAACTGAAAAAGAAAAGAAATTACGTGTTTTATAAATATGTAAACCTGTCCATGACTAAAATGTTCCCCGTAACGTGTGTAGCGAGGCAGCGAACAGCTATAAAATATCATTTTTGTTAGATTTTGCACGGTGGTACCATCGGTCAACACTGGCCGCTGGGTGCGTGATAACGCATTTTGTTTTGCAAAACCATTCCGGTTCTAGTGTTCGCCCTCTCCACCTGCTTTGCCTCAAAGCAAGAATAATATTAAACTTGTACAAATTATTGTAACATAAAGTTTCTGTTGTAAATACATTGTGACTCGCGTGAATATCAAGAGTTATTATTTAAACACCTCCGCACATATTTAAACACGCATCCAGTCTCACAGACGTGGGCAAGCTCTGTAAGCTACCAGATTTGCATGTACACAATATATTCACCAAACTGGTGACCCGACAGCCCAAATTGCCGCCCCACACTCTATTTCCCAAACGTGCATCAATCTCAATGAATAAGGGCTATTGTATAAGTACGCTATAAAAAAACATCGATGAGTTATTTCTCACCTCATCCCATAGGAGTTACAGATTCCAACCGCCTCTTCCCACACAGTCTTCCCTGTGAAGATCTTGTACATCGTTGTTTCACATTGTACTTCTATTATCTCTGCAACACCAGGAGAAATATCATGCGGGTCTGCAGCTGAAAATAATATAAGTAATTGGATATTGGTCGCATTCAAATTTTTCGGCAAGGTTTTCAAATTGGGAAGCGGTTATGGGGAGTACCACGCTGGAAACCGTTTATCGTATAACCAACACTTTTTTGGTTTGGTGACTTAGCAAGGGTACCCGGTTTCGTGGGTGAGGTTTTTCCAGGTCTTGGCGATGGATGCACCTGTCCACCAACTGCGTGGCGCGCAGGATCGGGAGATGTCGGTTGAGGGAGACCCTTCGACCTTTCCAGCTGCACTCTCTTGATCCATTGCCTTGCACCACAGTAGGATTCATACGTCGGTCACTCCTGGACACACTGATCTCCAGATCCCTTACCCCCCCCCCCCCCCTAATAACTTTCTCCTTCCCAGAACTTATTTTCCTTAAAAATACTCTCCTCACAACATCCCTAAATATGCACCTTGTAAGTATGTCTCCTGTGTGGAGTATAAATGTGAGAAAATAATCGATTTTTCTCCAAGAAAAATGGTTTTTTTGGGGGATTTTAATTTTCTGAAAAATCGATTGTTTATAAATCGATTTTTCTCTAACAAAAATTGATTTTATTAGGAGATTTCAATTTGCAAAACAATCGATTTTTCATGCTAAGAAAAAAAATCGATTATTTCATAATCGATTATTTATGTAAAATTCACATCCCTAGTGTGGAGCTACTGTGTGCATAATAAATTTTTTTTTAAATAATTAAAAATATGTATATTAAAATAAACAAAAAAGTCACGATGAACATCTCCGGTACCTTTTTCACAGGCAAAGCCTCTCTTGGCATTACAATAGAGATCCACGAAGATGGGCTCGTCATGGTGGCCTCGTTGCATTGCCACACAGTCTGCTCCTTGTTCTGACGTTGAGGCATCAGTTCTGTTTAGCCACTGAAGTAAAAGCGATATTTAATAACTAACCCAAAAAATTTCAAGTGCAAGAATCTTTCAGATGCAGAAAAAAATTATCGAGAAAATCAATTTCATCATTATTTATTTGTTATTGACTCCATGGGTTTGAATTGGACTTCAAAATAGTTGTTGAGGTTCAACATGCCCCAGTACAGTCCCATTCAGAGTTAATTCTGTTCGCAGTAATTGTACCCTTAAAAATTGAAAACAACGACTTGCAAAACCTGATCCAGGAAAAATATCTTGGGTTGTGCATTGATCAGCATTTGACATTTAAACAACACATACAAGGTATTAAAGATAAAATCATCCCCTTAATTAGCGTACTTAGCCGGCTATCATATCTGCTGCCAAATAAATTAAAAATAGGTTTATATTATAGTCTCGTACAATCACATTTAAATTATTTGATTGAAATCTGGGGAAACGCATGTGAAACACACATAAATGAATTACAGGTAATACAAAACAAGGTAATCAAAAAACTATTTAATTACAAGCCCAGAACATCCACCACAAAATTAAATGTGGAAACAAAACTATTAACATTAAGAAAACTATATGAATACAATACATGTCTCCTTATATACAAAATACAAAATAATCTGGTACACACAAACACAGAATTCATTAAAACGTCCCAAATACATAAACACTTTACACGACAACGCGATAACATACATTTAAATACCATCCACACTAACTATGGTAAACAATCCATTGGTAACGAGGGGGGCAACTTATATAATTGCCTTATATAATCATTTGGGAAAATGACATCAAAAACGAAAAGAAGCTGGGTAAATTTAAAAAACAATTATTTATATTTATTCTTGATAAACAAAATAATGAAATAGATTAGCGCTGTATTGAAATATTTATTTTATCTTAATGTGTACAATTATTTCTAGTTAAATGTGTGAAAATGTAATTTTCTTTTAACTGGAAAAAAAAAAAAAAAAACAGTGTGGACAGAGTTTATAAGGTAAGGATAACCCGACTTACAACAGGAAAAGAACCCTGGCCCGACGGTCTCTGGGCTTGGTGGGCGTTCCACATATTGCTCTGCATCCTTGGCACAGCTTTCCGAGAAGTAATCCAGTAGTAAGAGTCAGTCTCACTGTCCTTGCGGGAGCCAATCCAGACGGATTCCATATCTATGGAAATAATTAAATGAATGCTTCTTTCCTTGTCATCTTGTTATGAATCGGTGTTAAGTCTTATTTAAAAGTTATTATTTAAAACACCGCTTCAGAACAAGCACCATTGTTAGTATTAATTTTTAATAAGGATAATTAAGAGCATTGGAGGACCCACCACATACCCGCCCTGGTATAAGTAACAGATGGTTACCCCTTCAAGGCTCTTGCAAGGACTCTAATTTTTTGGTAAAAACGACTCTACATTTGATAACGAAACTAGACCTCCAATGTCCTTGCATACGTTGTTAGCAAGCAGTATGCAAGTGCTTAGCGGGAAATACAGATACAATATGTGTTAGTACAACAAAAATAGACAAGACAATGGGACAGGTTGGTGAAGGTCCACGAGGTGGCAAGCGCTTGGTGATTGCATCCAGCGTATCCTACAAGCACCTGTTTGGGAGGAAGACACAGTAGATAAGTAATAAGGGCATGGCAAACGGTTGGGAGTCCTCTCCAATCGATTGGCAGTCCCAGTAAGAATGCGCATGACGTTCGAGAGCAAGTTAATTAGTTATTAATTAAGAGCAAGGGGCTGGAAAGACAGAGCGCCGGGAGTTTATGGTTTTTTCCGGTTCGGGTTTCACTCTGGAATTCTTTCACGGACTGAGACGGCCATAGCACAGTCAATCAGATTAATGTATTTAATCCCTGACGGGTGAACGGATTGGAAGTTATCAACAGTATTCCCTCGATGACGCGGGTTTTAATTCGTATTTACAAAAGCCAAGTCGGGTGTGCGTGTTTATTAAAAACGACAGTATAAAGGTCTGCGTGTGTTCGGTAAAATTATAATGATTTACTTATAAGTATCGACGCGATCACGCGCTTGACTGAAATCTGCGGGTTCCGCTAATGAGGTATAGTTTTTTTTTTTACATTAACTCCACACAGGAGGCCCTGAGGAAAATAATTTCCCTCAGGGCCTATGTCATCTGGGATGCTGCGTGGAGGGTCTTTTTGAGGAGAGGAAGGAATGAACATTGGTCTTGAAGAGACCCATGTTATAGGAAGAAGGCAACACAGAGGACAAATCATTCCACAGCCGAGCTGTTGAACACAAGAACGAGTCGAAGAAACGACCCGTTCTCATGTGACAAATGTCATCCGTGTACAAATGTTGGGCTCGCGTTTGGCATGTTTCCCGACTATGCACCGGTGCCGAAGGGATCAGTGATGCTAGTTCCTCGGAGCATCTTCCATTGTAATACCGGTAGAACAAGGATAGCATTCCCACCCGACGCCTGTGCTCTAAAGATTGCAATCCGTCTGTTAAGGTGGGAGAATCTATTAAACGGACCGCCCGTTTCTGAACAGATTCGAGGGTATTTTTCAGGTATTTTGGAGCTCCAGACCAGAGATGGCTACCAAATTCAACCGTGGGGCGCACTTGTGATTTGTACAGGGTTAGGTTAGGTTAGGTTAGGTTACTATTAAAGTATCTGTGTGTATCAGTTGTGTACTATTAAAGTATCTACGGGCCCTGTACAGTACGCCCAGTTTTTGGGAGGCTAACTTTACTCTGGCTTCGATGGAGTCCCCATACCTGAGCTGGTCACTTAGGGTTACACCAAGCATATCAATGGAGGGCCTGTTCGGAAGATTGCTTCCGTTGAAGGATACTAGATATTCATTTCGATCCCTTTTAGACGTAATCAGACAAGATTGGGTCTTTGAAACATTAAATTCAACGAGATTATTTTTACCCCAAGAGAAAACACTCTCGAGTTAACCGTCCATTCTTTGCTTCAAAGCCCTCCGAGCCGTTGGTGTTTGTGAGCCCTTTTGGGGCTTGTCAAACAAAAAGCTATCATGGACTGTACTGTCATCCGCGTAACAGTGAATTGGTGCACATGACAAAAGGTCGTTGATGTGCAACAAAAACAAAGTCGGAGACAGAACCGATCCCTGTGGGACGCCAGCATTTATCGAGTGTGAGGAAGAGATGAAACCATCGACTACCGTCTGAATCGACCTCTCCCTCAAAAAGTCGGCAATCCACATACACAAGGATGCGGGAAGTCCGTAAGAAGGCAGTTTGTAGACAAGTCCTCGGTGCCAAACCCGGTCAAAGGCCTTGGAGAGACTTTGGTGAGACCGTTTGGGTCTCACCAAAACGTTCCAGGCACCGCCCCCAAACATGCGTCACATTCGCTAGAAGATCACCGCACGAGCAGTTCCGCCGGAATCCGTATTGACGGTCGTTAATAATTTTGTTCTTCTCGAGGTATGTCGTTCATCACACGTTCACACGTTCCATCACCTTAGACAGAACTGATGTGATTGCTATGGGGCGGTAGTTGGCCGGGTTGGAGCGGTCACCCTTCTTTGGAATAGTCTTTTAGAGGAGCTATACAAGCCATATTTATCTTATGCGATTCGTAAAATTAAATCACGCGCCCCGGACTGCACCTACTCAAGCCATCTGCCCGTTGCGCTCTGCCATGGTCATCGATGGATTCGTTCCATGAACTCCGATCGGCCACCTTGTTGGAGACGCTGGACCCGTCTCCAGGACACACTATTCCCGGACCGAAGCCCTGATGGTACCAGCTGGGTCTGTCAGGACGTGACCAGATCACCGCCGGCTTGATAGAAGTTCCCCACTCACACACCGTTATTCCGTATTTAGCCAGTTTAGATAGATTTATAACCAATTTCTGATCCCTGGGGGTAGGTATAACCCAAAGATATTTAAATATATACTACCCTGATTAGGTCGTAGTCCGCCGACAGTTGCGCGGACATTCTAGCATATCTCTTTTGTATTTGAATATCTTTAGTATAACCTGTAATCCAAGTGTGCTCATGCTCTGGAGACGGTATCGTGCTCTACCCCATCACGAATATTACTCGAGGAGGACCAAGTATTGGCGCGCAGTCTTAACTGCAAATTTCTTGATGGTATTCTTCTCTTAGAATATCCTATCACACAGCAGCCCGGCATAGCAATCTCAATAAAATTAGTCGCTTATTTCCACGGAGTTTACTTATTGTGGTAAACATATTAACGGAACTTAAGATTTTTTTTATGTGAATAGCGCACAAGAGTCCCAACTGTTTCCGTCTGGAAACAGTGAAGGCTGAAGATGATTTGCATTTTGGTTTTCCTTCTCTAAAGAAATGCACTAACTTGAATCGTTTCCCGTGAATATTACAAGTTTTCTTCATCTAATAAATAAAGTAATCAATTAACTGTATGAACGGTGTTCGAAACTCTTAGTACAAGCAAGAAATTTGTCAATTTACATCACATACATAACCCAAGAAAACTTTTTGATCTGAGCCTTTGGATTTTTTTTTTGCAACTAAATTGTTAAAATACTTTTGGAACCAGGTCTACGTTCGACGCATTTTAAAATACATTAAACAGCGGATATTCTTCTTCTTAAGTCGGTTCTTCATTGCTGAGGATCGTGACCTCTACTCCAATATCCATGGTGGACAAGGCTACTCCACTTCTCGTGGTTTTGCGTGAAGAGCTGCGAACACCGACATCCCGGACGCCAGTGATTCTTGGTCACTCCAGCGCATTGTTTACCTTCCTCTGCTTTTCCTGCCTTCCACTTTGCCAGTCACCATGTGTTTCTTCAAGTTGGAGTCCTCAGTTTGCCAAGCAACGCTTCCAAAGTATCTTAAAATACGTTTTAGGCAGAGAGTTGAAAGCGTATTATAAATGCATAGCTTTCGAAAATGGATAAATTTGTGCATCTAACTGTCCTTGAAATCCTGAACATTTTTGAACAAATTTCTCTAGTTCGTGAAAGGTGCCATCCTTGTCTTCTATGATCCACGTCTTTGGCTTAAAATCCCTTGTGAGTAATGTAGCCTTTTTGATGAATTCCTTGGTCTTTAATGTGTACGCGAGATTTTTATTTATTTTTTTTACTTTTTTTATTTTTTTTTGTCTGAATTTAAAAAAAAAAATGTTCTGCAGTCATGATCTCAACCTTGGATTACAAATGCGAAAGGTCAGATGCTACGTGTTTTCGATATTATTTTATGGAATGGAAGCATGGACGCTTACTGAAGAACTAATTAGGCGACTTGAGGCATTCGAGATGTGGATCTATAGAAGAATACTTAAAATAATCTGGATGGACAGGGTTACAAATGAAGATGTTATGGTTCGGATGAATAAAGAAAATGAAGTAATTAAAACTATAAAAATCCTAAAACTTCAATATCTTGGACATGTGATGAGACATCCAGAGAAGTATGAGATTCTGCATCTCATAATGCAGGGTGTAGGGGCGTGTAAATAGCCCCAGACACGAGGGAATACTACCCTATTTAACTAATGGAAGATGAACTCTTCCCTATGTGACACAAAACAGATTATACAACAATTCCAAAATCCTCAGTGAAAACAAAACAAATACTCACTCAGCGAATGCAGCTCTCCACACGATGTCCAGCACAAAACGACACTGGTTTCCTTCAAAATATTGATTTTTTCCAAGGAGGTATTGCACAATCTCAACATGTGTTTATCACAGGAGGTAGGTAGTTCACACAATGAATATAAATTTGCAAATTAATAATACGTGCCAAAATCTTAGGTACAACAATAATTCAATTATGGTTGAATTATTTGATCATGACTGACATCTATTGGCTTCCACCAACACTCACGTCGTAAGTAATTGCTTGCCCCACAGAGGTCAGAAAATGCATGAATATACTGAATTTCAATGTCACATAGGTAAATTCAATATAATACAACCACCATAGATGGCGCCCCCCATGGTCCCATAGCATAAATTATTAATTTAAATGATACCAATGCCCAAATGTATTTAAATATATTTTATGGCGCGTATCCACAGGGAAAGATTGCCGGAAGACGGGGCCCTGGAAGAAGGAGAACCTCATGGCAGAAAAACCTGGGACAGTGGTTTGGCCAGTCTACCGTGGAGCTGTTCCGGGCCGCAGGGAACAAAGACCGCATAGCCAACATGAAAGCCAACGTCCGTTGAACGGACAGGGCACAAGAATAAGAAGAAGATTTTTTGTGAAAGTTTGCAAATAAATGAATATTCTGATTTCTCGAGTTGAGTGATCATACTTTTTCTTTACATTTCTTCAACTTCGGACTCGAATTACTTGAAATAGAGAAAGTTCAAAACAAAAAACTTATTCCACAAAATTGACTCCAAATGTAATTCACCAGTTTCCTGTTTGTATTACGAGTTTCCGGCTACCGTGTCTAAATATACTGTCTAATAAATAAATTATAATTCACTTCAAAATATTAATTATTCGTCTTTCCTACTTCTTAACCACGATTCACTGGCTAACACTCTAAGAGGGTGAGTCAAAAATTTTATTTAAAAAGCTAATTGTTAACAATTCTTATAGAAAAATTTATTGTGATAATTCTTACAGTAGTCAGTTTCTGCCAAAGCCTCCGCCAAATATAAAGCCTTCTCGAAGTCGTCCAAGACAGCTAGGGTTGAATTCCAACTCCTAAAAGTTAATATAGATTAAGGATCTAGACACAAAGTATCTACCTAATAGTAGGCGATAATATTTGCCTCCAGACTAGACAAGGGTCAGTTCTGCATTTTGCCGGAGGCCTCCAAGACGTGCTTCCTTTTAAAAGTACTAGAGTTCTTGGAGTAGGTTCCGGGAGCCACTCCCGACCCGCGAATGGCTCGGACCGAGACGTACGGGTTTGACCGGAGCCGGAGTTCGCAAAATAACTCAAACGCGGGACATGCTCCCGACTCGCGAGTGGCTCGGACCGAGAAGCACGGGTTCTCCGGAGCCGGAGCCTCAAAAGAACTCGAATACGGGACCTTCCTCCGACTCGCTAGTGGCTCGGACCGAGACGCACGGGTTCAACCGGAGTCGGCGAATGCAATGTACAACAGAAATTATAATAAAAATAGAAACAAAAATAAAAGTTAATATATATTTTTTTAATTTATTTTTTACAACCATAAAGGTACTTAAATTAACTTGATAATATATATTTCAAATTATGAACTGGAGATATTTACCTTTACGAGAGTTAAAAACTCGTCTGTAGAGGGGAAAAAATAAAAATTAAATAAATAACTAAAAATTATAACTTAACATTCAGTGTGAAGAAAAAAAAAACAAAAAAAAAGTTATACATATAAAAGTGAAAAGAATTTTTGTATATAATAATATAAAGTTAAATAATCAAAATAAATTATTTAAAATCAAATAAAAAAGTACTAGATACACTAAAAAGTAATAGGATAAGAAAAATAAGATGTCAATTGATTAGCTAAATTATTTATGATAGAATAGTATATTTTATTTTAAAATTTTGTTATAATCCAGCTCTAACCTCAGCTCTGTCGCTAGTTAATTGAACCATATTATTTCAGTGTAAGTGTAAGTGTTGTGCAAAGCCGGTATACATTAATGGAGTACATAAGCGACCCATTAAGTTTTGTCTACTGCTTTCAACACGTAACATGGCATGGTGTGAGTTCTTTGTAATATCTTTATATATCTGAAGGAGTGTATTTTTAATATACGAATTTTTTAACGCTGGAACTTGAAAATCTTGGAAAAGTGGTGAGGTTTAATAATCTGGTGGTTTTTTAATTATAATTTTGATTATTAGCCTTTGAGTAATCTCCAGCGGTAAAATTGAGGTTTTATATTGCTCCCCCCCCCCATGCAACGATACGATATTGAATTATTGAATGGGCTAGAGCATAATATATAGTTTTAAGGATTTTTAAATTAAGTATGTTTCTTAAATGTATAAAGATGTAAATGAGTTTTCTTAATCTATTTATAATATAATGTGAGTTTTCCACTTAAGGTTACTCTCTATTATTATACCTAAATATTTTATTTCATTTCTATTTGCTATGCATAAACATTCATTATTTTGGCAAGTTAATATTTTTGATGCGCATTTGTTTGAATGAATTTTAATGTTTTAGGTGCCAGGAGTTTTTTTTAAACTAAAAATTATATAATAGGTTTTTAAATGTTCAATGTTAATAGGTTCTTGTCAAACCATTTTAAGTGTTGATATCATTGTTCGCAGCTATCTCAAGTCCATTTAATGAAATCGCTTGAAATATAATTGCAGAATCATACGCATATGAAATAAGTTTCCCAGTTATTGGTAATTTGAAGACATTATTTACACATAAAATGAATAGAAGAGGGCCTAAAATGGTGCCTTGTGGTATTCCAAAGTCGCTTGTGTTCGGTTCACTAAAGATGTTGTTTAATTTTACATATTTTGGTTTCTAGAGTTCAGGAATATCTATCTACCTATCCACATTTTAGTGTTATCTGTAATTCCAATTTTGTTTAGTTTGTGCAGTAATTTTTTATGGATTATGCTGTCGAAAGCTTTCTTTAGGTCTATGAATATTGCAAGAGATTTTTTGCCTTTGTCTAGTGCGTGATGTATTTTTGTTGTTAAATCTATGATTGCGTCCTGTGTGCTTATTTTTGCGCGAAATCCAAATTGTTGGTCACTCAATATATTATTAGTTTTAATAAATGTTAATTGTTGCTTTTTAGCTACCTTTTCAAAAAAAAATGATATTACCGATAATTAATTTATTTGTTTTTTATTTAAGTACATAAAACAGGCATTATGCCCAAAAATTTATTTACGTGGATGATTTAAATAACAGAAATTATAACAAAAATAGTATCAATAATAATTAGCTAATTGTAAATATGTAAAAGTGAATGACAAACAATAATGAGTAAAAGGTAGAATACAAGGCATGTTGTCACAGGTGACAATTTATTATTGGCACCTGTGCTAATGGGACAATGATTTAGTAGGTCCTTAATATGTCCCTTCTTTGAATAAAGGGCTTCATCACAATATCAGCTTTATACGATTGATGATAAAATATATTTTTTGAAGTGTTTAAATGGGTTATTAAATGTCAATTTCATTATTAGAGCAGTGTATAGTGTTATAATATCTTAATGTTCGTGGTAAAGGGGAGAAATATCCTGTATTTGTGTGGTAGGTAGATATATAGAAAATATCTTGCATCCTCCTTGTTGAATTTCTTGACGGTGTGTTGATGTTAAATTGGGGTAAAATGTTTGGAGTATCAACTGATGCATGTATAATTTTGTGCAGAAGCAATAAATCAGAAAGTTTTCGTCTTCCTGTCAGAAAGTGTAGTTTGTAGTATAGAATTCGGTCATTATACCTTCCAAATTGATCAGATAAACCTTCGCGATAAGTAATAACACGGGTTAATTTTCTTTGTATGGATTCGATTCTATAATTGTAAATCTCATAATTGGGAGATCAAATAGTGGATCCGTATTCGAGAATACTTCGCACAATTGATTTATATAATGTTAAAGTTAATTCTGCACTTTTAAAGCAATATGTGATTCTAAGCGGTAATCCTAATATTTGTTACACATTTTTTGAAATTGTAACTACATGTTTATTGAAGCTAAGTGACGAGTCTAATATCACGCCTAGGTCTTTAATTGAAGTTACGTTTAATAAAGCGACATTGTTAATGTGATATGTGTTTGAAAATTTATTTATGTTCTTTGTGTAGAAAATTACAGCATATTTGTTTTTATTAAAATACAAATCATTTAGTGTGCACCATTCGTGTAGTGATGAAAGGCCTTTTTGCAAATCGATGCAATCTTCCAATGATGTGATTTTTTGTACAGCTTGAGGTCGTTGGCAAATAAGTTGGAAAATTTTATTTTTGATACTATGTCATTGATAAAAATTAAAAATAGCAGGGGTCCAAGATGAGAGCCCTGTGGAATTCCTGATGTTATAGTAAAAAGATCCGCGGAGTATCTTCCTACCACTACTTGTAGTTTTCTTTCAGTAATGTAACTCTCAAACCATTTCACAGTATTCCCACTAGTGCCAAACTTTCCCAGCTTCTTGATAAGCAGTGATTGATTTAACTGGTCAAATGCTTTGCAAAAATCTGTGTAGATAGCATCTACTTGTAAATGAAGGTTTCTGGTTGTGGAACGCCGGGGGAAGAATCCGTGTTGCTCAATGATAATGTATTTACTTACGTGAGCTAGTAGACAGTCATATATTATTGACTCAAATAACTTTCCTATGCAGTCAAGTTTAGAGATGGGTCTGTAAATTTTTATATCACTCTTACAACCTTTCTTAAAGATGGGAGTTAAAAAAGCCGTTTTCCATTTGACTGGAAAAATACCATCTTGTAGTGATTTGTTGAAAAGCAGGATGAGGGGTCTGGCAAGGAAATCTCTGCATGTTTTGAAAAAATCAGGACATGATCCCTTATTAGTTCTCAAATTCTCACATTTAATTAAAACCGTTGTAGGCAAAATATTGATCATACCGAGGCTTTCGTTACAAAAGTTTTCAGTGAATTGTGGAAAGTAGTTTGCATTGGGTGGTTTGTAAACCGATTGGAAATGCCTATAAAAGAGCTCGCAGATAACTTGACCTTGGGTAGTCTTTTGTCATTTAAGTGCATCTCTTTTGGTATGTCGGTTGTGTTTTATACTTGCTTTTTGCGAATTTCTAGAAATCTTTTGGGTTAGCTTTTATTTGATCAAGTCTAAGTGGTAACAAACTTTAATTCGATTTTTAGTTCTGGTTCTAATTAATTTGTATGATAAATAATCTAGTTCATTGCCATATTTTTTTTAATTTTTTGTGAAATTTTTTTTTTCTTTTATCAAACGAATGAGATCTTGTGAAACGAAGGAAGTGTTTTTATTCGTTCTAATGGGAACATGAGAAGAGATAATCTGGTACAGTGTACTGTAAAACTGATCGACAGATTGATCTATTTTGCCCTGATTGACGAATTCCAAATCAATTTCACAAAGCAAGGCATTGATTGAATCATAGTCGGCTTTATAAAAGATTGGTCTTGAGATGTTGCAGGTTTCTAGATTTGGTAAGAAATTGAAAAGAAATTTTATTTCTAGAGCAGGGTGATACGGATCTTCTTTGCTTAGTGGAAATGAAGAGTGAGTTACTGATATGTCTTGTTTGTCCGACAAATTGAGGTCCAATATTTTGGATTGGTGATTAGCCACTTCGTTAAATTGTTTAAGATTACAGAATGACAGTGTATTGATGATGTCAGAGGTGATTGTGTTTGTGTTCGTGGTGAAAGGTAATAGATTATTTATTTCATCAGGAATCCAATGAATGTTAGCTTATTGAAATCGCCAAATATTAAAATATGTTGGTTTGGTGTTGTTAGGTAAACATTCCGAAGATTGCTTAAAAATGAGCTTACAATGGATTTTTCTTCAGATGTTGGTAGATATACTGTGAAAATATTTAGCTTGACACTCCTGTTCTTAAGATTTATATTGAGTTGGATTCACAAGTCCTCTGATTGACATTCCCAGTGCACCATCCTCTTCGCCTCCAGTTTTTTGATACAACAACCATGACTCCTCCTCCGTCTTTTTTGTCTTGTGTATTCAATCCCTCCGAAATACTTCGTTACGGCTATCCACTAATTCCTGGTCATAGATAAATTCCTTCAGCCTTGTCTCCGTTAGACTTACTAAATCGTAGTCGTTGGTAAGGATGATTTCGTATATTTCATAAATTTTTGTCCTCATTCCCCTGATATTCATATAAAGGCATTTAATCATAATAGATTTTAAATTTATTATAAATGTTATCGTGTTACCAAAATTATCAATCAATTATCCTTTCAGAAGTTTGTTGATTTAAATCGGGCTGTTTATTCAGTAATTCCAGCGTTAGCTGATCTTCATGGGAAATCACTATAATCTTAGAGGTGAAAGACTTCCTGAGGAAGCATCGCCCGTTTCTTGTCCACGCAAAAGCGAACTGATGATCTTTTGCGATTTTTTTCGTAAGCCAAAGTATATTCTTTTCGTGTGTTGTAAGGTGTTCACTGGTGAAAATAGGCTCCTTTTTTGAGTTGAGAACTTCTTCAAATGGGTGGTGTTTAGTTTGTCTTCTTTGAGTTTATATTTCATGTTGAATGTTTTGACGGCCGCCGTCCCGTTTTAGTTGTTAATTTAATTTCTGTAGAAATTGTTAACTTCAAGATCAGCGCGGTCTAGTTTGACAGTTGCTCCAATTTCATCTATGATTTCCAGTAGATTTTCATTATTTTTTTCTGGGATTCCTCGAATTTCGATGTTGCATGACTTATTTGAATGTTCAATACCATTTAATTTTTTCTGAACTTCTCGTAGGGCACTCTTGATAACAAAAATATCGTTTTCATTTTTTTCAAATTTTTTCATTATTTTATCCATTATTATTTTGGCGGGTATAAGATAAGCCGCCATAGCTCAATTGGGAGAGCAGCTGACCGGCAATCAGAAGGGCACGGGTTCAAGTCCCGTTGGCGTCATGTATTTTTTCTCGGAAGATTTTTTCAATGTGGATGAGTGTTTCAGGCTGATAATTATTGCTTATAATAATTGTTACCCTTTGTGCTATGCATAAAAATCTTGTCTTAAACGTTAGTTTAACAATTAAAAATAATAATTAATATTTGACAAGTTTAAGTATTTCCCCAATAAATGAAGACATAATTTGTCTCGAAGCCACCTAGCGACGGATTTAACACTAACAGTGTCTCTGTCGCAAAAATAAAGTTGGTTGTTTTCAGGTGGAAAAAATATAATAAGCAGTAATTGTTGAATGAAACACTAGTATATATTGAATCATTTGGCGGGTATAAGATAAGCCGCCATAGCTCAATTGGGAGAGCAGCTGACCGGCAATCAGAAGGGCACGGGTTCAAGTCCCGTTGGCGTCATGTATTTTTTCTCGGGAGATTTTTTCAATGTGGATGAGTGTTTCAGGCTGATAATTATTGCTTATAATAATTATTATAATACTGATATAGGTCGGTAGTTATTGATATTTTTAGATTTAAAATGATGATCCTGATTTAAAAGTCGGTGTAATAATAGTTTTTTTGTATATATAGTTTTATAATAGTTTTTTACTATAGATGGAAAGATTCCTTTTTTAAGACTAATGTTTATGGTATGCGTTATAGGTTTTTTCAAGAAGTTAAGATTTTTTTCACAATTTCAACGGTGATCCCATCATAACCTGGTGTTGACTCAGTTTTTAGGTTATTTATTATATCAATAATTTCTTGTTCAGTTATTGTTTCGAATTTTCAAATCGTTTTATTTGATGAAGCTATTGCATTTCCTAATGTGGAGGTGATATTATCTAGGTCATTAGTTATTTTGTTTGCGAGATTTTTTCTGACATTAGAAAAAATAATTATTGAAAGCATTCGCACATTGTTTTGGGTTATCAGAAACTTGCATCATATTATTGTTAATATGTAATTTTAAAATGTCTCTTTTACCGATAATTTCGAATTCTTCAAATGCAGTAACAATGTTTTTTTAACATTGTTACTGCATTTGAAGAATTTGAAATTATCGGTTCAATTTGGGAGGCGGAATTGGGTACCGCCGCCCCGGGAACCTTTATTGGATAACCAACACCTCTGCCATAGGTCACCCCAAGTGGTTCGATACGTTTGGTGATTTAGCAGGGGTGCCCGGGTTCATGGGGTGAGGTTTGTCTAGGCATTGGAGGCGGATGACCAGGACACACTGAACTCCAGATTCCTACCCACCCCTTAAACCCTTTTCCTTCTCAGAACTCTCCTCTCCTTCCTTTCCCCCAAAACCCCCCACACAGCATCCCTAAAGATGACATAGGCCCTGAGGGAAATTATTTTCGTCAGGGCCTCCTGTGTGGAGCTCATGTAAAAAAAAAAAAAAATGCTTTTTGCAATACATCTGAAACATTGTGTCACTACCGAACCAGCTCAATAGAACGACTCCGGATCCAATATAATGATGCTTGCAGAATTATATTTGGATACAGAAGATACAGCAGCGCATCTTCAATGTTTCCGGAGCTAAGACTACACGGATTCGCCGGTCTGATGAGACACCGGGTCACTGGAGCCAGGATGCGGCTAATGGCTTCCGATAACACAGTGGTGATCGCAGCCTTCCAGCACCAAGCGCCGCTGGGCCCGAGCTCACTCCAGACCACGTCCTACAGCATAATTGATTATTTATTTTATTTCTATTATCGCTTATGTTTTTTATTTATTCATTTTTCTTTTCTTTTTACTTTATCTGTTGTGTGAATATGTAGAACTTTATGGGACGTGTGGGATCGCAATATCCTCCCCACATCCTGGAATAAAAATCGAAACCGGTCATTACTTTGGATTTGTCCCTGAGGTCCTGGGAAGACCCAAACTCATAGAGCACGCCTGATTACGGAGTCAATTGAAATTCACAAAAATCCTATAAATATTAATAGAGACGACGGAGCTAAGCTCAATAGTTCTTGGTATCCGGTAATTGACGGTTACATCAAGGCTAAACGCAAAAAAAACATGTTGAAGTATATTGTAGCGCCAGCTCGTAGAGGAGTGGAGCTGGCGACACGGTATCGCTCCTAAGTAGATAAGTACAAACATCACCCCTAACTATTACACATCTGCCCTGATGATGGACACTGCAACGCTGTCCGAAACGTTGGCTAATGAAGGAGGTAGCGTAACACGGCATAATACCCCAAAAACTAATAACAAAAATTATTATTATTTATTTTAATTTTTTAAACCCTATGAGTAAAATCTCAAATTATAATATTTAATTAAAGGTGCCAATATCTTTTCTGATTTTTCTGTCTCAGATTTTCGATTGAGTTTCGCTAACTATTATTATTATTAATTGTTTTCCAAATTGTTTTACTACTGTTTCCTGAATTTAATACCTTTTGTTTATAAAATTATTTATTTTCTGCATTTTTAAAGTGTGAATTAATAGAATTATTTTGTGGGAATTTTGTTGATAGTTTAAATAGTTTTTCTTTTTCTCTAATAGATACCACCAGACCGTGGGTGATCCATGGTTTAATTTTATGGAATTTTTTTATTTTTTTGGTTTTTCATAGTTTGAGGCTTTTATATGTTTTTGTAAGGTTTCGTGGAATTGTAATGCACTTGTATTCACATCTTCTATGCTAAGTATAGATACCCATGTTTCAAGAGACAGTTTTTCGTGTAGTGTTTGTTGGTTTATCGATATTTTACGTAAGTTGTATTCATTATTATTATTATTATTTATGTTTTTTTCTATGTTATAGTTAAGTATACATGTATGATGGTCCGTTATGCTGTTTCTCCATATAATTGTTTGAAGATTTTCAGTGTGGTTGGAATTACACCATATATGATCAATGCATATATTTGATCATTAAATTCTCTAGTAAATTTATTTATACAGGGTTTTATATTTAAAGTGATCATCATGTTGATATAATTATCCTTTTCAATTGTATGATTATTTTCTGCAATGATTATATTAACATCACCGATTGGAAAATATTTTGTAAATTTATTATTTACTAGCAGACTCGGTCACACGTTGTTGTGGCTAACGAAACACAACGCCATTACCCAACCTTTATAAAATCCACACCACCCGCTTGCCAGCTGCCCGCTGCCCGCTGCATGAATTTAATATTTGAATTTCTTGGCCTTTCACTAATATAATAAGCATGTTTTATACATATAAACCTTCCGCTTGTATCACTCTATCTATTGGTGAAAACCGCATGAAAATCCGTTGCGTAGTTTAAAAGATCTATGCGCACATACCTTTTGAGCGACTTCATTTTATACTATGTAATGATGATGATGATGATAATAATATTATTCAATTCTGCTATAAAGGTGGATATTACAGCCGAGTGTGTCCTGTATATTGAAATTATTTGTATAGGTACTTTATTATTAATGTTTTTACAGAGAACATCTGTATATACCGCCTTCGTATATATTACAATACCACTATTTTTGTTAATATAATGTGATCTCTGAAAGTAGTTGTAATTGGGAGAGTTAGGATGATTGAGTTAGTGTTTAAATGTGCTTCAGTCAATATGATTATGTCCGGATATTTATTTAATAAATTTAGGTTAACTAGAAAATTTCAAAAAATTTCTTTATAGATCGTATGTTTAGATGCATTACGGTAAAGGAGTTTGGAGTCATGTGTTACATTCATTTGCGTTTTCACAAATTGAATTTTCAACGTAATTTTTTTTTCTAGGTGTTGAATAATTTAGTCATAAATTTTTATTTTTATGAAAAGGATTAATTATTATACGAAACGAAACAATGTATTTTAAAAATATTTTGATATTGGTAACTGTATTGTATATAGTTTTTAAATGGTTGTGAGAAGTTTTTTTTAAACATATTTATGGATTTGAAGAATTTTAAGGAGATCGTTATTTCTAAAATATTTTAAGAGTTTTTTGTTAATGGAAATAAATTGATTTGTATATTATTAGGAAATAGTTTATAGAATCTTATACAAACTACTGAAAGTATATAAAAGTTTTTATAGTATAATCTTACTAGTAAATTAATTTTATGACATAGTCAATATTCTATCTTTCTATAGCAATTTTAAATACCGTTAACATTTATGGGAAGGCCCAAATGCTCTATTAAAATCACAATAGGCCACTTGCATTGAATTCATAACGACTTGGAAAAAATCGTGTGGATAGATCTTTTTATTAAGATTGCGAAAATGTTAGTAAATTTTTTTAGAAATGTACTTTTTTTATTTTTAAATAAATAAATCCATTATTGGGCTCGTGACGTCACTACATGAAAATGTCCCGTCTCCGAAAATATTCCTATTAATTTTGTAAAATTCCACACTGATTTATCTTTTTAATATGGCATCACTTTGATTTCAGGCGAATTTTTTAATTAGTTCACTAGATTTATTGTTTGTTCTCTGCAAACTTATCACTTGCTTTGACTTTTTGACAGAAGAGAACCCCGTACATTTCAGAAGTTCTGAAGAGAACCCCGTACATTTTAGAAGTTGGTACGTATTTTAGAGGTATAATGGTTATGGTGTTGATTTTAACAAAATCAAATTTTATTATATTTTTATTATTATTATAATTTACAAGTACAAGTATATTTCATTGGATTTACTAATATATACGTTGTACATTATAATGATTTATGATCAATAGGATGGATCAAGAAAAAATATATTTATGAGATGTAATATTTTTGGTATGCCTCGTTATTATCCTGTGCCATTCGTGTGGAAAACGTTATTTTTTTTAAATGATTTTCGGCTATGTAATTATCGTTTTTTTGCACCTATAAAATTATGACCCGTCTTTCCGGTTAGAAATTTTCAAAAAATCCCCAGGGTTTCAAAAATACGATAAAAAAAAAAATAAAAAATAAAAAAAACAGAATGTCTTAGAATATTTGTCTAAACCGGATTTTTTTTTTATAAATGTGATGCAAGTGGCCTGTTGATTTCATACACTATATTTTACCCCTTTGCTGTGTTGTATTCGAAACTGCTTATGAATTACGGCTTCAGATGCACTTATAATTTGTAATGAACTGTAAATACTTTAAACGTGACGAAACGAAAAGGTGCTGAAATTGGTGCTGAGGTGATTGTATATGTAGGAAAGAACAAGGTATGGATAACATGTATAACAAGGCATATATATAAATATACACATCCCATATATAGTTACATCCTATTTTTCCTTCCATACCTGGTTAATTACTTCCATACCTTGTTCTGTGAATATATTTTTTGTTTAATTACATTCTATTTTTTCTTTTTAAGTCTTTTATCTGTATTATTCTTTCCTTTTATAACTGATTATATAAAAAGCTTCTATTGTAATTTATATTCACGTATGTAGCAAAAATATTAATAAATAAAAAATAATAATAATAATAAAAATCTAAATTTCTTTATGAAATTTTGAGGTTGTAAAATCATAACACAATAATGTTTATAAGGTAATCTGCTTATACATACATATATGCATATATGATAATAAAATTGTTGATTACAATAATTCTAACATAATAAGTACCACAAACGAATTATTGTAGAAACTATCATGCAATTTAAAAATAAAATGTGCATTTGACTCACCAAAGTTTAGTCCAACTTTAATATACCGTATTGGTTAAATTTGTACAAACATTTATTAGACCACCTAAATTAAACAATTTTATTTTTATTTTAACTTTATGAGTAAAACATTAAATTGTAATATTTAATTAAATGAAGACAAAATAAGCGAAACTCAATCGAAAATCTGGAAACAGAAAAATCAGAAAAATATATTGACACCTCTGGGACAACCCAGGACCTCTTGCTTTCCGGGCAAACGCGCTAACCCTGCGCCAGATGTCGATATCAAATTCGGTCATTTTTAACTGTATCATACATACTTCGACTAAGAAACACCCACATTATCTTCATTTTCTTAACGCATGTATTATTGGCTACTGAGCAAGAGGTCCTGAGTTCAAGTCCCAGAGGTGTCAATATATTTTTCTGATTTTTCTGTTTCCAGATTTTCGATTGAGTTTCGCTTATATTGTCTTCATTTAATTAAATAAACAATTGTACTTAAACCAAAATGATCTCCGGAATAAAATGCAGTTGGCCCAAGTGATAAGGAAGCATTTTTCTAATTTCTAATGGTTAGTTTGATGGCGTGACAAAATTTTTTTAGTAGTAATACAGGTTTTTGCATTTTTGCAATTAGCTACGATACAATAATATTAGTGACCGACGTTAATATTTTACCAATTACTCTTCAATATTAAAAGCGGTTAATATTAAGAATAAAAAATGTCTCGACTTCCATGCAAAATACAAATATCGTGACTGGTTATCACTTGCGATCTGGGGACAACTAAAGAATACAGAACATAAGGCTCGGTGGTAATGGATACTTGATAAACATCTGATTATTCATGTTTAGAATTTAAATTCGATAGAAGAAATCTCGTGCCTCGAGAAGAAAACAAGTTTAAAAAAACAGTAGAAATTGGTTGATTGTTAGACGGAAAGCATACATACTGGCAAATGAATTTCGCTTCATTCCATGGTGTTTTGGTAGAACTGAGGGTGAATTCCCTCCCCTCGTGAATGAAGGTTGTTGTGTAAGCTGACGTTGCTATCGGAGCTGTAAATTATATTAACAATCTTAATTTGTAGCATTTACTTATCGGCAGATTGGTAAAAATCTACCCAAATTAAATTTATTTTAAACGTTACGATTTGTTTCTTTGAACGAATACTTGGTTATGGAATTTTCTGCGGATTGATAGTTAATTTCTTCACAATTTTAAGCAATGCTTTTTTTTAATAGTCTTATTACCTTGAAGTTGTTTTCACATGTAAACTATATTCCACAGGTATTGTATTCTGAAATGTTCTTCAGTCTGGGTGATTTTTGAAAAATAATTTTACCACCAAACAATAAAAATGTAACAACCTGCACTATTTGCCTAATAATCATAGAAATCAAACACTACTATCGTTTATGTTTATTATTAATCTTAAAATACATATATCAAACCGTTATTTAACAGAAAATGTATTATGCACGGAAAATAGTGTTATTCCCAGCATGGGAAATCCCAATGCGAAAGCATCAAAACTAGTTAAACTTGTATATAATTCAAATTATATTAAAAAATTAAATAAATATTGAAACTTATCCGCAGTCTATATCTACCTATCTTCAAAAAGACTCCACCATTTTCCAAAAGCATTCTTGATTAATTTTGTCATTTTCTTTCAAACAACAGATTATTTATTTTTTGTTTATTCCTCTTGGTATCTAAAACCGGTTGCACACTAAAGTATTACAATGTAGTACAGTAGGTATAATAAATAATTAGTAGTAATAATTATAAATAGTAGAACTAAGTGTAGAACAGAGAATAATAATAATAATAATAATAATTGGATAATTTATAAAGCGCCGTTTTTGTGAAAAATCACTTCAAGGGCGCTGTACAATTTATTAGAAATGCTTAGGTTCTAACTAATTTTACTATTTACAAATGGATACAAAAACATACTTACCTGGCAGGTCACTTCCAAAAAACATACTTTAATTAGAAAGTTTATGCTTGGAGAAGATACGGCTTTGCACGCGGAAGACATTACAGTTAACACACTGGACATTGCATGATTTTACATTATTTGCTACCCTCATCACTGTTAGTATTACATTTATGAATAGATTAGTCGCAAAAGTAGAGTTGGTAGTTATTTTAAAATACTGGAGAATTTAGGACTATTGAAGATAAGTGGCAAAAGTATTGTTGATATTTTTTTAAAAATACTGGAGAATTTAGGACTATTGGAGATTAGTGGCAAAAGTATTGTTGATATTTATTTTAAAATACTGGAGAATTTAGGACTATTGGAGATTAGTGGCAAAAGTATTGTTGATATTTATTTTAAAATACTGGAGAATTTAGGACTATTGGAGATTAGTGGCAAAAGTATTGTTGATATTTATTTTAAAATACTGGAGAATTTAGGACTATTGGAGATTAGTGGCAAAAGTATTGTTGATATTTATTTTAAAATACTGGAGAATTAAGGACTATTGGAGATTAGTGGCAAAAGTATTGTTGATATTTATTTTAAAATACTGGAGAATTTAGGACTATTGGAGATTAGTGGCAAAAGTATTGTTGATATTTATTTTAAAATACTGGAGAATTTAGGACTATTGGAGATTAGTGGCAAAAGTATTGTTGATATTTATTTTAAAATACTGGAGAATTTAGAACTCTTTAGGGCTGGAGAATGTTCATAAAATGACCTTCACAAACGCTTACATTTTTTAAAGTTTTTTTTTTTCTACGTTTTTACAGGTTAGTTATTTACGGTGTCGCGAGCATTGAATGTGAAGGTGAAAGATTTTGAGTTTATGGATACGACTGTCTGAAAAGGTGAGTTTTAAGTCTAGCTCTAAATTCCGCCGCGTCTGTGATCATTCTTAATTCATGTGGCAGTCCATTCCAGGCTTTAGGTCCTGACACTCCGAAAGCGCGTTCACCGCTAATATCAAATAAAGGCGACATTGGTGTTATATAAGATATTTAGCCTGATAGTTTACTTTTGCGCAGCTTTTTGTATCATTCAAGGATTTAAAGGCGATTATAATCTATCTGAGAGACTTCTTGGCTGACGCAGAATAATTTTTTAGTGTAAAATTAACTTACAGGCATATTCCGAGTCCAATTCTTCTCGATCCATTAATTCCATCCCACTGTTCAAAGCTGATACAATTGTTAAAATAAACAACTTTTTGAAAATCTCTGAACCACCATTTTTTAAAGGGACCTCCATTGCCAGTGATTTCAATAACCACACCAAACTACTAATTTTACTTTAAGTCTTTTTATAGTCACCAAAATATTGTTTAGTATTTAATATTCCCTAATCATTGTTTATAAAGTTAAACAATTCATTCTTCAGAATAAAAACATCATGTTTTTTGTATATTTTTAATGATTTCAATTGAATTTTGCATTGTTATGACGCTTAATAATACTCTATTATAATAATGTTTTGAATCCTAATTGCTTTTTTAACGACTTTTTAATAGTTATGTACATAATCCGTTTTTACAATGGTTCATTATTTGAATGAATGATTTTCTTGCTCATTTGATGGTTAATACAACCATAGAAAATTCAACGTATTGTCTCCGTAGACACGGGCAGTGAGTTAATAATACAACGCCAACGCAATATGAATACATTAAAGCTTACTCCAAACAGACGATTAGTCAAAATGATATTGAAAATCCTAAAAAAGCGTTGCAACAGAATTTTAGAAAGCCATTTGTTTTTTCTTGATTCTCTACACATCGTAAAACTTTGATCGAACAAACTTGGTGATAAAAGCATACCGACGTATCATTTTTTAACAATTCCAAAACATATTATATTGAAAAACATTTTTATTTATTTTTTGGTGCCATGAAAATATGTGAAAACAATAAAAAAATCTATGTATGAGGTAAAAGCATAAAAATAATTCAATGAGAATTTTATACGATTAGGTTTTTGTGGGTATTATTGTCAACCCGTTTGTGTAAAATTAATTTAGAAAAAAGTCAAGTGTACAACAACTCTCTTCGGATATACTTTGTACATTGTATCATTACATTGTTGGAAAGGTTTGTCTTTCTTGCAATGCACTTCATTCAAAAGAGGACTGCATGCTCAGAAGAAGGGAAATGATTATTGTTTTATTTTATTATATTTAGGAAATAAACAGTTTAGAGCCATTCTATTTCCCTCTTCATAACTCTTCCCCAAGTTCTCCACCACAGGGGGTGCCATAGTCCTACTGCGCCTACTGCATGGTGTCATAAAAAAACGCACAAACCTACGTACGTAGGTATGTCCCTACGAGGTATAAGCACACAGGTTCAAATGAACGTAATTTGGTGGTCACAATGCAGAATATAAAGAAAATCCCGCCGCGATACCAACTCCCTGCTCTCCGTGTTGCAGAATTTTGATTGCCACAATTAAACTGACATAATCTCGTTACACTAAACAAAAGTTACAGCCGCATTCGCGCCATGGGGCAAAACCTCGTAAGTCGTGTCCGATAGCGTTGCGCTTCCAAAGTATTGGCATTTTTGCGCGACAACTCATCCCCTATGGCCACCACCCCTTTTCGATGTTTTACTCCAATTTCCAGTTCCATTACCCGCGTCCCCGCTGGCCCTCGCTACCCCGCTGTACTTTCGCGTCAAAACTTATAAAATTTTAGTATACGTCAAATGCTTGGTGTGTTGTCCATTACTGGAATGTCGAAAGTCATTAGTCGAGTATTTTCCAATCGAGTTCGGATGGATTTTCAACCCTTTTGGCACACATAATAAAATTCATTCATTTCCTTGTCATAGTCATAACTCTAGATGAATTCTTGGAACAAGTTGATGAGTTTGAGTATTAGGGAAGTATTTTCGCGAGAGATGGGAAGGCTGACTAGTTTCTTAATAGAAGGAAAATGCAGGAAATATAATTAATGGAGGACTAAATGCAGAAGTCGTCAATAAAAAATTGTCAAACGAAACAATGCTAACAGTTAGCTTCTGTTCATCAATTATGGAACGTTTAAAGACAGGACGCCAGTGAACATAATAATGCAGTATAAATTAGATCCCCTTTTTTTGTAGGTGTTTTTTATATATATTTTTTTTATATATGAATACCGCACAAGAGTCCCCAACTGCTCCCGCCTGGAGCCAGTGAGACTATGGCATGACATATGGCGTATTTTGTGAGGCTGAAGGTAGTGGGGAGGGGAAGGAGATGGGGAAGAGGAAGGTGAAGAAGTATCTGGCTATTCAGATCCGGTCACCAAACACGGCTAAAGCCATTTCAACCAACGTTTCAATTCTGAATGGAGTCTTACACCAGCGCGATACTGGGAGTACCTTCCACTTTGAACGTGCCGCAAACATAATACGTATTATTTTTAATTAATTTATTGTGAAATGCCATAAATTAATCAAATAAAATTTATTTGCACACGCCGGGTTCGACCCCGCGACCTCGGGATTGTGAGGCGAGAGTCTTACCTCGGGACCACGGAGGTCGTCAGGTGTATGTGGGATCTAGGATCTATGAAGGGTCTGTAAGGCCATAAACAACAGTATTACAATTGAGCGGTTCAAGAAACAAGACCAATGCTTTCGAAATAATAAACGTAGGGAAATTTACTTGGTTTAAGCATAAAGTTGGCAGTTGGGATGGGAAAATATTTATATATTTTTATATACACGAATAGAATAAGCTCAAATGGATCAAAAAAGCTGTTGGAGAATTGGATACATGACGCGTTCAAATACGTTAGTCGGGTCGTACGCGTTGTGAGATGTTTCATCCTATCTGAAAACCCCTTCGAGTAAATTTAGTGACAGTTTATTTAGTGAAAGAGTGTTATTCAAATTAATTAACAAACTTTTTTCTAACCGATGTAAATAGTATTTTTTTAATTATCTCCTCCCAATTTAATGTGATATGACTTGGATACGACCAATCCACTGTTATTTTAAATGTTTCTTTTTTCAACTGTGAAGCAGTCAGTAGTGTATTAAAATACGAAGTTTAACAAAATCACGGTGCGCGGTTTGAATCTGGCCGTGGCACGTGACATTTTGAATTACCTTTCAATAAGTTTAAATGCAACTCATTCCGGCTAGTGTCACCGGTGACATTGTAATGCATTATTTGCGATTGACAGCTTTAAATTACTGTGGTTTTGGAGTTTCACATGAATTTCGTGATAAGTACGAAATGTTAAAGAAAACGAAATACGTTTTTTTATGATGGCATTGGTCATATCACATAAAGATCTAAAAATCGCAATTGAACTCATGCAGATTGACTTTAATCAACTTTGTAAACGGTCACATGAAGCAGGACTATTAATAAATGCTAAAAAAAAAAACAAAGTATTGCATGTAAGATCACCTAATGCCAAATTTCAATTTAATCCTAACATTATTTCTCATAATTTTAATTACATCCATAAAAATATTCCAACTAATTGTAAATGTGAAAGCTTAGAATTAGTTACGGAATATGTGTATCTTGGTGTTAGAGTAGATTGTTTTTTTTTTTAAACGGGACAAACATATTTAAAAAACCTGTAAAAGACGCAGATCAATTGCTGGTAGATTGCGCACATTAATTTTTTTCCTATCAATTGAAACACTAAAAATAATGTATATGTCACTGGCAGAATCTATAAGCTATGGATTAACAATATGGAGAAATACTACTATAACCAATCTGAAACAAGTCCAAGTTGTACAAAACGCAATTGTAAAATTATTAGTCGTCCCTAATATTTTCAAATAGAGACATAATACACCGTTGCCGTTTCAGAGTGCCATAATTTTACCTGTTAAGGCAACACTACGGCACAAAATTATAATTCAGCATATATTTACCCCGCAGCATACAGAGAAATTAGAACATAAATACAGCACTAGATTCACGCGCAACGATGGGTTAATAGCTCCGAAATTTAATAAATAAGAACGGACAGAGAACGTTTGATTACAACACACCGAAAATATTTAATTCATTACCTGACACTGTAAAGCAATATCATTCTATGAATAAGGTTTTTGGAACGGCCTATCTACCACCACTTTCTGACCCTCAAACATACAGAAACCACTATGAAGACATCGAAACAATTTCTCAAAATATTCTCACCCGAAAATTGTTATCCTTGGAGATTATAATTTACCAAACCTAACATGGAAAGCAAACAACTCTGGTTTCATCACAAACGAAAGTGAAAACGATCGTGCACGTGAAGTTTTGGACATGGTTAACTTTCTAAACTTTCAACAATATAAATTTATATATAATAATAACAATCGCTTATTAGACTAAGCTTTATCAAACTATCCTAAAATATCTGTAGAACTCTCAAATGATCCACTCCTACCAATAGATAATCACCATCCTCCCCTATACATTAAATTAAATATTAAATGCGATAATGAAAGAATACCTGTACAAAGAGTCCTAAACTTAAAACGAACCGACTTCAACTCAATTAACAGCCATCTTTCAAATACAGACTGGTCTTTTTTATCCGATGAAAACGTTGATGAATCTTTAGACCAACTTTATTTAAACATTTCTAATACTATTGAATCCTATGTACCTTTTTATACACCGTGAAGCTATACCTACCCAGTTTGGTTCTCATCAGAGCTTACTGCATGTCTTCAGCAAAAAAAGAGTCAACACAAAAAATTCAAACATAGCAAATCCAGAAGTGATTATACAATCTTTAGAGAAACCAGGAAAAAATGTAAAGATCTTTCTAAAAAATGTTACAAAAAGTATATAACCTCTATCGAGGACACTGCCTTTAAATCCAAAAATCTTTGGAAATTTCTTAAAAAAATAAACAATGAAAACACAGATTACCCGCCAATAATGCAAATGAACGGAACCAGTGCAAACAATACACAGGATATTGTAAACCTTTTTTCGGATTTCTTCAAAAATGTATATGATGAAGAAACCCCAGATGACAAAATACCTGAGTACAAATTTAGCAAGACTACACACTTAACACCATATCACACAAATACTTTCCTTAGACACTGACAAATCCGCTGGCCCAGACAACATTCCACCAATATTCCTCAAAAAATGCTCTAATATATTATCTAAATGGCGTAACTTGCTTAAAATTACTCTCCCGCTATGACATCACTCAGTCGTATACGATTAAACCATATGTAGTAGAAACCATAACCAGTGAGTTGCCTACTGTTAACATTAACCGCTCCTCTTTGTCGTATCTTGACAATTTGCCCTTAGCAGACACAACATTCTGTACGCCCGGTGAGATTGATATCATCTTGGGATGTGACATGTTTGCTCGCATTCTAAAGGCAAACAAAATATCAGGTTCTCTCGGCCAGCCATTTGCTATCAAAACTACTTTGGGATATCTCATCTTGGGTACTGCCCCACCGATGATTGAAAACCCAAGTATAAACACCACGCAATCATTTTGTACGTTCACGCAAAATGATGAATTTTGCCTTTCGCGTTTCTTCGAATTGCAAGACATTCCAGATGAGAAGTTTTTAACGCCTGAGGAACAAGAGTGTGAGGATATGCTTAAACTCACTACTTCTCGTGACACGGCAGGTCGTTATATCGTCGCGTTGCCGTTTTGAAACAGTCCCTCTGTTCTCGGTGAATCGTTACCCGCCGCCGAACGCAGGTTTTGGTCTCTCGAACGCCGCTTAATATCTCAACCCACAATAAAGTTAGAATATGACAAAATATTGAGCGAATACCTTCAGAAAGGTTACATTTCCCCAGTTGACAATTCTGATTTACCGCATTACGTAATCCCGCATCATATCGTAGTTCGCAATTTGGTTCGGAAACGTGCGCATCAGTGCAATACTTGCTTCAAAGTCAATCCCAAACCGCAATTCCCAATAATGGGAGATTTATCCACATGCCGCTTCCGCGAGCTGGGGCTTTTCTTCACACAGGGGTTGACTACGCGGGCCCGCTTCAAATAATCCCTTATAGACGTCGGGGGGTGCGAAGTCAAAAGGCATATATTTGCTTATTTATTTGCTTGGTGACCCGCGCAGTTCATATTGAACTCGCTTCGGATCTTTCCACCGAAGTCTTCCTCAACGCTTTCAAGCGTTTCCTTTCTCGTCGAGGTCCTGTGAGTATAATGTACTCCGATAACGGGACGAACTTTGTGGGAGCTAAATCCCATTTACGGTCTTTATTTGAACTTATAGAGTCACCCAATTACAAAAAGGAATTCTCAGACAATCTGTTGGAGAATCGAATTGAATGGAAGATGAATCCACCGCAAGCTCCTCACTTTGGTGGGATCTGGGAAAGTAACATTAAATGCCTGAAAGGTTATTTAAATAAAATAGTAGGCACCTCTCTACTGACTTATGAAGAGATGCAAAGAGTGCTTTCTCAGATTGAAGCAATTCTAAATTCACGCCCGCTATCTGTACTTAACGTTAACGACGTTTCGGCTCCATTGCCGCTAACCCCCGCGCATTTTTTAACGCTCACTCCCTTAAAATCTTTACCCGCTGCTGATTTGTCAGACGAGCCAGTCAACTTGGTACAATGCAAACATCTCGTGGGTCGTCTTGTTCAGACGTTCTAGAACCGATGGCGAATTGAGTATTTGAATACTTTGCAAGCTCGCCAGAAGTGGAATACAAATGCGAATCCGGTAACGACAGGCACTGTAGTAATGATTAAGAGTGACAACATCGCGCCACTTCAATGGCCTATTGGGGTAATAGTCAATGTCTACCCCGGGGCAGATGGGGTGATCCGCGTTGCGGAAGTTAAAACTAACTCCGGAATATACCGCAGGGCAGTCGCTAAACTCTGTCCCTTACCGTCACAATAGATTTAACAACATCTTAGAAGTTAGTTCATAATACTTTTATTCTTAAAATCAATTAGGTTAGTTTCATTGTTAAATAGGTACCAAACCTTACTTTTAGTTGCATCTACCGCAGGTTCAGTATTATTTATTGAATCCTTTCAAATCATATTTTACGTTTCGATGTGTTTTTTATTTTTTTATTTTTCTTGCTATATTGGTCGATTTGACCATTTGGTAAAAGCATTTATATAACTTACATAAATATTTTAATAACTTACATAAATATTTTAATAACGTGTTACAATTTTGTTTGCGCGTTAAAACGTATTGGCACTCTTTTGGTTTATGGAAGTGGATTCTTTCATCCCCTTCCAGGCGGATGGCATGGTTACGCCCACACACATACCTACTCATACACATACCTACATAGCCTGCATACATGCTGTCACTGCTTGGGATTGGTATTAATTATTGTTGCAAGATCCTTTTCTACCCATCCCTATTGCCTACCCGCCAATCTTACCCAGTTTGTAATAAGACTCCCACCGCGAGACAACCACTGTGCTCTGCTCCCGGTTACCGCCATTAAAATAACTCCGCTGTGTACTATAAAAATAACGAAATTCACGCCTATTGTTTTTGTGCCTGTTGGATGGAGAGAGAAATCAGATGAGGGCATTGCCAGCTTACAAATTCTTGCATCCTTTTGGTGAGTCCTTCCTTTCTATGCCACATGTATTTTTATCATTTCAGGCAGTGATAGTAACACAAAATCAAGGTCCTTCGCCAGTCATTTTTACACAAACTCATAAATCCATTCTCACAACATAAAATACCATTCAACTGATATATATGAAAAAATGTTGAATCTGTAGATATAAGATGTGAATTATAACTTTTAAAATGTATATGTAACTAAACTATAAGCACCTGTTGACAAACCAATTCAATTGGCTTAGCGGGACTTGTTTTTTTATGTAATTAACTATTCTTTCAATAAAATAAAATTAAAAAATATATATACCCAATTGTAGAATGAATTATAACCTTTGAAGTAGAAAAATTATTTTGAAATTAAAATTATTGCATTGGATAAATTATACAGCGATTTAATTTTTATTTGTTTCTTCCTCAAAGATAAAATAAAATATTTTACTGTGCTCATTGACGTAAGTACATTATTTGTAAGATTTTTTTTAAGAAAAATTTTCCCTTACATCATAATCATAGTCTAAATTAAAGTTTTATCTGTAAGGTTAGTGGCATCAATTTTGATCGGCCGCTTTCTGCTGAACACTCGAGGAAAGAGAGAAAAAATCTTCTTCATTATCGGTTTCATTCCACAAGTCAATCCGTGTCATAGCAATTGACTTATTCTGATTCCACATTTTCTCTCAATTTTTTATTTCGTGCTAAGTAGAAGGAAACATTTTTTTTTTGGATTTCTTGATTTTACTAAAAAGGTTCCCTTTCGTGCTCCGTATGAAGTAAGTATATTATATGTAGTTTATGGTCAGTTTAGCTGTTGTAACATATCTGCCAGTAGGTACTGGCGACTTTTTCTTAATTTAATTCGATTTTAAATTTTATCTTGGTGTGGTTGGTCAAACTGTCAACCGGAGATAGGGGTAAAAACTGAAATGGTGGGAAGGCAACAATCATGGCGGCGGGTGTCAGTTTGCGTTTTTGACCGGGAGGTCAATTTTTTTGGCCTTGAAGGCCGAGTTTGATTTTTATTAGGTTCTAGAAGCCTTAAATATTTTTATTTTGGATCACGAGTTAGTGATACCGTGTAATGGCGAATGAGCGAGTGATTTCGCGTCGTGCTATCGGCAGATGCCTGGAGATTTTCTTGGCGCGTACTTGGTTTTTGGCTGATGAAGCCGTGAAATTTTAACAATCTGCCGGCCGATAATAGTCACGCTGCCTGAGAGGTGGCTTTACCGTGTTCTGGGCACGCTAGGCTGATGGAGCTTCTTTCCTGTTGATGAAGGAAGACCGTTTGGACACGCGGAGGGCCTGTCGAGATTCTTGCTTTTGGCCCCCTGGTTCGGAGCCTGGAGCCTCTTTCCTGTTGATGAAGGAAGACCCTTTAAACACGCGGGTGGCCTGTCGAGATTCCTGCTTTTTGGCCCCCTGATTCGGAGCCCCGAAGCCTCGCCTCTGGTGGCCATTCTAGCCGCGACGACACTCCGTAACGACGTACCTTTAATTAACGGTCTAAACAAAGATATTGAAATAAAAGTATTTGAATATCTGTATTTGAATATCTTTGGGTCTTAACAATTTCTCTCTCTTTCCGTATCGCAACATATTTGAATAATGCAAGTATTTATATTTTATACAACTATTTGTTTGCCAATTTCAAGTAATAAATTAAGTTGTTCTTATATCTCTAACTATTTTTTTACTTAAACATTCGATTTGGACCTCAGCCTTTTCCCCACTATCTTGAGATGGTAGTCGATTGCTCTGATTTTTGGTTTTTGACAAGAATATATGTTACACTGTCTATAGGCCATTTGGGTCGCATGGTATCGTTGTAAGAGATGTGCTGAAAGAACCCGAAGGCGGTACCACTCTGTCAATATATCGCGGGTGCCCGTCAAATAAAAGATAGCTTCCCAGTTGCGATGACGTGTGTCCTCTTAAATTATATATTTAATGTACGAAAAAACCATGGTCATTGTGATTTCAAAGAACCTTTGAGTCTTTTAATCTACTCAGAATGGTTCTGGAGATACTGGCCAGGTACTAATAAAATATAATGTCTCTGGAGAGATATTTATTCTCTTCGGAGATACTTTACGGTAAGTTATAAAACCTGGTTTCCTGGTACTCATTTAGCCAAGCAATAGAGCTGAGGTATTATTCACCCGTCATTTGAGTCATATTTTGACAAACAACATCATAATAATATAACGCAGTAAAATAATAATCCCTTATTTCCAGTTTCCCATTTGCGCCGTCAGTAGCGCTCGCGGAGATACTAATAATTGACTCATTATCGCTGCCACAAATACGAATAGAGCCACTGCAGCCGCCCTGATATATGGCAATTACACACTTCAGCCACTCTACTAAAATATTATAGGCCAATTTGCATCACAATGTCCACTATAATGTAATGCTACAATAGCTATCATACAAAGTATTATGTCCCTTTTTCAATTTCAAACATTTTCTTGAGTTTGAGATTCTAATAATTAATTATTCTGTTCAGTGGAAAACTATGTCTATATTTAATTATATTCTTTTTCGCAAAACTGTCTAAATGTATTTTAATCCTAACTAATATTATTAATGAGAAAGTGTTTGTCTGTTTGTCCTTGTTTCACGTCGCAACGAAGTGACTGATCGAAATGATTTTTTTGCATATTGATAGTTGAAAGACTGAGTAGTGCCATAGGCTACTTTTCATCCCGAAAGAATGATTCAATCCCATAGAGAAATTCTTTGTACGGTCGCTAACACCACGCGCGCGAGGCTGTGGGTAAAAGCAAATCAACAATAAAGACAAATCTCTCATTGCCTAAAAATAATCATAATTTTGATGTTCGTTTTTAAACAAATAAGTCAGATAGGTGATGCAAGAAAAATCCACAACTAATTTGTTCATCAATGAATTTTATGTATTGTTTTCGAACATTTACAGAGTATTAAAATCTTATAGTTGACAATAGGCCACTTTCATCACATTTTTTAAAAAAAATTTCCGGTTTAGGCAAATATTCTAAGACATTCTGTATATATATATATTTTTAATCGTATTTTTGAAACACTGGCGATTTTTTGAAAATTTAAATCCGAAAAATCAGACCATTTTTTATAAACCGGAAAGACGGGACATAATTTTATAGGTGCGAAAAAACGATAATTACATAGCCGAAAATCATTTTAAAAAAAGAACGTTTTCATCACGAATAACACAGGAGAATAACGAGGCATACCAAAAATATAAAATCTCATAAATATTTTTTTCCTTGATCCATCTTATTGATCATAAATCATTATAATGTTCAACGTCTTTATTACTAAATCAAATGTTAATATACTTGTACTTGTAAATTATAATAATCATAAGAATATTATAAAATTTGATTTTGTTAAAATCCGCACCATTATCATTATACCTCTAAAACTCGTACGGACAACGTAAATTGTTCGGGGTTCTCGTCATAACATCTGTCAAAAAATCAAACCAAATGATATGTTCGCAGAGAACAAACAATAAATCTAGTGAACGTTAAATGTAAAATTCAAAAATTCACCTAAAATCAAAGTGATGCCATATAAAAAAAAAATCAGTGTGGAATTTTATAAAAATGATAGGAACATTTTCGGCGACGGGACATTTTCATGTAGTGACGTCACAAGCCCAAATAATGGATTTATTTATTTAAAAATAAAAAAAAAGTGCATTTCTAAAAAATTTTACTAACATTTTCGTAATCTTAGTAAAAAAATCTATCCACACGATTTTTTCCAAGTCGTTATGAAGCCCATGCAAGTGGCCTATTATCAATCCATTTAAAGTTGTTCACAGAATACAAGGTTCATGATTTATCTTTCTCTGAAATAAAAAATGAAATACAAGAGTTACTGACTCTGCTATTAGACACGTACTTCGCACATATTATATGCATATCAAATCCCGCCAAACAGGCTGGTCATATACCCTAAAATTAGTTTGCAAAATTACGATCGGAATAAAATTGAACACCCTGACCAGCGCTGGTTCGTGATTAGGGCTGGGGGGGGAAGGGTGGGTTAGGGGAGGGCGGGTGCGTGTACGTTGACCGCCGTAACAGTGGGCGGCTTAAGAGCAATGATGGAGGGCGGATTGATGGTCGTTTGGGTGGATTGTTTCCATATCGACGGGCGGCAGAGGCCATTTCCAGCCGGACATAATCATTTACTGTTTATTGAAGGATTTGCCGGTTCGATTTTGCGATACGCGCGCCGCAGAGGGTCCGGTTATGTTTTGTGTGGCTTGTCACGATTGGGAGACGTTAAGAGAGCCGGGGATATCGCCGGACCTAAATTGTCACACGGGTCGGCCCCAAACATTGTGTATTATCTGCGGATCGGCCCCAAAATATCACCGCCGTTTCTAGAACGAATGATCATCATCGTCAGATTTGTGGAACAATGGGGAAATCAACCCCCTGAGCCTTATGAGAAATATCTTCAGAAAAATCTTACTTAAATTTTTTTTCACAGTCAATTTAGAAAAACACACATAATCTTAATGATAACTTTTCCTGCTATCTAAACCCCTTTTGTTTCATAGAAATTCATGTATGAAAAAGTCACTCTATGACCATTTAGCGATTTTTAATTTTTTTTTTATTCGAAAAATCCCTGTTAAACGCCGATTCTATGTAGATGCGCTAGAGCTTTTTATCTATAATAAAAATAATATATCTTTATTGAACAAAAATTTAAAGATTTATAACTACAAAAAAAAGTATATAATAGTTTAAAAGTTGCATAAGTACAAAAGTTAATAATGGAAAACATTATACATGTAAAAAGTAGGTACTTAAAGAATAGAGATTTATAATTATAAACGTAGGTTTCTCGTAATCTGCCTCACTAGGCTAGCCTGTGTTGAGGCAGTAATTTTACGTCAATTTATAATTCTGTGAACATACCTACACCTATATTAGAATATAATCGCACAATAGATTGGTTGCATTAATAATAACAATAACATTGGTACAATAATAACAGCATTGGTTCATTACTAATTTCGAATTTGGGTGAGTGCACCCGTAAATGCCCTATCATTATTTTTTATCCAAATTTTTATGTTTTTTTTTAAATTTTTTTGTGAATCACATTTTTTTATACTAATTGGAAGAATGTTGTAAAGTCTTGTTGCAAGGTATCTGAAGCTTCGTTGACCAAAAGTAGTATGAGTTATGGGAATTTGTAGTAATTCTTTGTTATTGTTTCGAATACATCGAGTATTTAATCTTTTTTCATAGTATTTATGTATATTTGTATATAGATGAGTCAGGATTGTTTTTGCGTATATCTGCCGAACATCAAACACATTCATAAAGATTAAGTTCGAGTCTGTAATTAGAGGTAGTCTAAGAATTAATTTTATAATAGTTTTCTGTGCCTTTATGATTGGGTCTAGTGCTGATGCAGTACCGCATCCCCATGCTATGATACCATACTCAATAATAGATTGACAGACGGCAAAATAAATCATTTTTAAGTGTTGTAAGTTGAGAAAATTGTAATAAGCTGACAAGCTTAATAACATGATAGTAGTTGCCCTCTTCTGCTAATCAAAATTTGTTCAAAAGCCGAAGCGGACATAGTATCGGCATTTAACTGGGATCTTTCAAATGTCAATGAAACAAAATGACGCGGAATGGCTATTTGACGAAAATGTTACATTTAAATTTCTGTGAAACATCCTGTCCAAGTGTTTTACTTTTGGAATATTCGAACCAAATCAGCAAACACCTGCCTACGAGGTTGTCTTCGACCCAACAATCTTATAACCGTCAATATGGAGGACTAGCTTTGAGACTAATGCTTCACTCGTGCGCTGCATGACCTCTGGCTCCGGCCGGCAGTAAGTAACGCCGCCGCCCGTGTGTGCAGTACAGCGTACACTCGTACAGCACAGTGTACAGTCTGCCGAGTGTGGAGTACCGCGTGTTATACCACCCTCCCGCAGTGCCATCCGTAGCACCGTAGCGCCGTAGCAGCCGTAGTACGACTACGAGAACGGGCAGTACTGGAACAGGAGCTGTGGTAACGGGCCAGTAATGGTGGAAGCGGTAGTGACTGTGTCGGCCGCTTGTTTTCTGAAATACGGGCTCATTTTAGCCGATGACAGTAATGGCGGCGATATTTCGCCAGTTATCATCGCGGCAGGGGCGGCATTAGGCAGGGCCGCGGCGGGTCATTACTCGCCGCGATTTCCGCAGTGACGGCTTCAATATTGGATATGTGGCGTGATTTGCGAGTCCCACTGCCGCTATACACTCGCCACTCCCCACTCGCCACATTCCACTCGCCACTTCGGGATACATTTTTACAGCTGTTTCGACATTCATTTGGCAGGCGTGCTGGGAACAAACTACACTCATGGTGAAATACTGACATTGTTTGAGTTTGAAGGTTAAAACCACTAGAAGCGAAGTCTGACTTTGTATTTTTTTTTTTTTTTACATTAACTCCACACAGGAGGCCCTGAGGAAAATAATTTCCCTTAGGGCCTATGTCATCTGGGATGCTGTGTGGAGGGTCTTTTTGAGGAGAGGAAGGAATGAACATTGGTCTTGAAGAGACCCATGTTGTAGGAAGGAGGAAACACAGAGGCCGGCAAATCATTCCACAGCCGAGCTGTTGAACATAAGAACGAGTCGAAGAAACGACCCGTTCTCATGTGACAAATGTCAACTGTGTACAAATGTTGGGCACGCGTTTGGCGTGTTTCCCGACTATGCACCGGTGCCGAAGGGATCAATGATGCTAGTTCCTCGGAGCATCTTCCATTGTAATACCGGTAGAACAAGGATAGCATTCCCACCCGACGCCTGTGCTCTAAAGATTGCAATCCGTCTGTTAAGATGGGAGAATCTATCAAACGGACCGCCCGTTTCTGCACAGAGTCGAGGGTATTTTTCAGATATTTTGGAGCTCCAGACCAGAGGTGGCTGCCAAATTCAACCGTGGGGCGCACTTGCGATTTGTACAAGGTTAGCAGTTGTGTACTTTTAAAGTATCTGCGGGCCCTGTACAGTACGCCCATTTTTTGGGAGGCTGTATTTGACGGAGTATGACAAATTATTTTTCAATTGGACCCAGGGCAATACTGACATATAATACTAATGCCAATACGGGCGTAAATTCTACAAAAAAAATATTTGCGAAAACCGCGTTTGATTAATTTGTGATCTTTGTTCATTTATCAACCTATTTAGTAATTACATGAGAATAAAATAACATTTTTTTAGATTAGCTCCACACAGAAGGCCCTGAGGAAAATATTTTCTCTCTGGTTCTCTGTCAACTTCGGGGAAGCTGTTTGGAGGATCTTTTTAAGGAAAGGAGGGAGAGAATTATCTGGGAAGGAAAAAGATATGATTATATCTGGGGATCAGTGTGTCCAGGAGTGAAGGATGAATGCGTCCCTTCAACTGTAAGCCAAGGCAACCGGTCGTGAGAGTCCGGCTGAAAAGTTCAAAAGGCCTCCTTCAACCAAGGTCACTCTCGATCCGGCTCATGAGAAGACGGGCTGAAAATGGTTAAATGCATCCGCCTCCAAGACCTAGACAAACCTCACCACATGAACAGGGCACCCCTGCTAAGTCACCAAACGTAGCGAACCTCTCGGGGTGAACTACGGCAGAGTGTTCGACATCCTAGAGATGGTACCTGGGGGTTGGCGGTACCATATCTGCCTCCCAAATTGATAATAAAATGAAATGTATTTTTAAAAAGATATAAGAGAGATAAGCAGTAAGTACTTAAAAAATCGCAAATACGAATAGACGTAAAACAAAGAGTGCAATAATTAGAACTCAAAATTCCCTAGAAATCCATTGATATAATGCAAAGTCAAAAATAATCATAGCGCATGCAAAAACTCACACGAAAATATCTCGCATTAACATTTCTAACGTGTATCACAGCACATAACTTGTATGGGTAAGTAGTTTAATGATCTGGTCGAGACAGTTAAATCTTACATTCCTCGCAGTTTCACGGCGCTGAATCAACGTGTGATGCAATTTGATAGCGGTGCATGGCGGCCATTAAAGTCACGTGATGAACGATGGGTCAATTATTAATTTCGTGGCACTCCTTCAGGAACTTTTCAGGTCCGAACTGGAAAGAGCCACTGCGGAAATATTTTGCATTGACCATATTAATTGACGGCTTTAAAGCAGTTGACCATTGACATAGTCAACTGCTTTAAAGACGTCAAAGTATTGCTTTTCGCTGATGAAATTAAATTATATAAAGAGATAACTATCCTTAATCACTGTGAAATTCTTCAATCCAATATAGACATGCCAAAAATTTGGTGCTCAGGAAACAATCTATATTTAAATGTAGAAAAATGCAAAACTTTGACCTTTTCCAGAAAAAAAACATCACTGTTTTTCGACTATTCAATAAATAAAATAAATTTAGAAAGAGTATCGGAAATGCGGGATCTTGGCATAATAATAGATGAGAAACTAGACTTCACTGTTCACATTCAACAAACTGCAAATAAGGGTATGAAAACATTAAAATTTGTATTAAGAACAATTAAAAACTTTGAATCGTTACAAATCATTAAACTACTGTATACATCCCTTGTTAGAAGCCTAATAGAATATAACTCCAACATCCCTTTAGAGTACATAAATTACCCGTTTAAATATTCCAACATTAGAAAACAGACCAAAAATAAACGACCTAACCTTTTTATTAAAATTATTAAACTCTAAATTCGACAGTTGTGAACTCCTGCAATTAATTAATCTTCATGTACCTACACGAACAACTAGACAAACATTGACATTTTAAATACCAGAAGAAATCAGAAGCATCAATGATAAAACCCGAATACTGCTCTCTGTCAAGAGACATTTTAAAAATATTCTTAAGAAAAAAACTACTGTCAACTAATCTTACAAATATCTTAGTTCTCCATAACATTCTTTCTTTTAAAAAAAAAAACACACCATTATCAAATAAATACTGCAGCTCACATATATTTATGTACAATTAATTATTTAAGTAATAACTTATACCTAACCAATAACTAATTAATAGCATTTATGTACACTCCCCTTCCATACACAAGCAAACGCTTTTAATGGAAGGGTAGTAAAAAAAACCTGTAAAAAAATATTTTGTTGTAAAATTGTAATTATAATAAATGTTTCAATAAATAATAAAAATAAATATACGTACATCTCATTCGAACTATGATTGACATTCTCCAATACAACGTTTGCATAGTCTTGGTAACAAATACTACAATATGGATTTATTTGACAATAATTTGAACTTAGCAAATTTCAAACGCCATATATCTGCCAACTATTTATTTCTACCTATCCCATAAACTAATGTGAACAACAATTTTAAACATTACCTACTTTGTGTCAACTCCTATATTTTATGGACTATATTTTGATTCTTATATTTTATGTTACCTGTATTTTGTTAACGCTTATATTTTATGTAACTTAATTTTTTTTATATGTTTTTTTACGCTTATATTTTATGTAACCTATATTTTGTTTTTAACACATATTATGTTTCTTGTATTTTGTAAACCCATTATTTTCACTGTAGTTCAAAAAAATGTTACTGCATTCTATGTAAAAGCCCTATGGGCGTTTAAATAAATAAATAAATAAATAAATAAAATAAATAAATTATTACAACAAAGATTTTGTTATATGAAAGAGAGAGTTCGAAAACAATGTGCAATATAGTTCTCCACAAAACGGTTATGCACTAATATATTATGGAGAATATTACAAAATTTTAAAAAAGTGCATGGGGGCAGTTTTACTATGTTGTTTCGTATGTCAAAAGATAGTTGCTGAGCTCTCGATGAGTGACATTGAAGATGTCGATGCTCAATGCAGAATCGTTAAGCAGTTGAGTAGCTCTAATGGCGCTTTCTGATAGGCAGAAGTTCTCGCTTTCGGAGCATAAAAAAGTGCATGGGATCTCCCACGAGTATACGCATTAGGGACATATAGGTTGACCTCCTTCAACATAGGCGGATTTAGTATGGTACCGAAGATTAATACGCCGCATCCACGCTCAAAAATAAAATGGAAGATATGTAATTACGAATGTTAGAGGAGCGCGCTAATATTTAAAGCTGTAAAATCGATGCGAAAATTGCGAAAACGTTTAATAAAACACGATAATAGAGCAAAAATCTCTTGGAAGGTATGTTAAGTATCATTTAAAGAAACATTGTGAATTTTTTTCACAACTATAACTTGTGAAATAACTGAAACAAACGTGTTTATAATAATTTTTGGAGCATACTTTGCGATTTTTTTCTATCGAGGGAATTTTATATAATTTGCGTTTCGGCGTAGAACGTGTCTAGATATTATCTTCAAAAATAACATATATTTTTTAAGAGCTTAAAAACTTCAAATGTTTAAGGGAGATGCATAAGAAATCGATAGAAATTCGGGTAGCGGCGCCTTAACTTCAAAAAATGTTTACCTTAAATGAAGGTAACTACATTAATGGAGGACTGAACGCCGTTGGCGCCAACAAAAAACTGTGCATGGAAGCAAAGCTAGCCATCTACAATGGTGTATTGCAGTGAGGCATGGAACTGGCAGAGAATGGATGAAAGTAGACTGATTGCTATAGAAATGAGATCTCTGAGGCTTATGTGTGGTAACACCATGTATGATCGTGTGAGAAGCGTGGAGATCCGCAAAGAATGCAAGGCGTTATGAGTGAGATTAAGAAAGGGACGCTCAGATGGTTTGGGCATGAAGAGTTAATAAACGAGGATAGGAGTGATAGGAGAATTTATGACGCAAATATGAATGGCAGAAAAAGTCGGGGCGCCCGAGGAAGACAAGGCACGAATGCTTGAATACTTGAGTCGGGCCATTTCAAAAGTCAGAATAATAGAAGGGCATGTATGAGGCAAGGAGTGTGTGCCAAGACAGAGTTGTTTGGCGGTCTTTCCCTCGTTAGTTAGTTAAGATTTTGTTCAATTTCTGGGAGGCTTTACTTCCCGGGTTCGGTTATTTTTAACGATAAAACTAATATTTTAATTAATAATTATGACATTATTTGTTTTTCCGAAACATGGCTGAACTCAACAGTATTTAGTGAAGAACTGTTTGATGACAGATATGTAATATTTAGAAGAGATCGTGAGTCAACCAAATCTGTATCTAAAGAAGGTGGCGGAGTTCTAGCCGCCGTTTCTAAAAAACTTCTTGTGCCAAGAAAAACTGAGTGGGAGAGTGAAAATGAAGATTTGTGGATTATGATCAAGTCCAATTCTCATTCCAACTCGCTCATTTATATTTGCGTCCTTTATATTCCTCCTTGTGTAACTGTTGACAAGTATCGCAATCAGATCGAAAAATTACAAGAACTGAATTTAAAGAATTCAAAATCAAATTCACAGTTTATTTTTATTGGTGATTTTAATTTGTCTGAAATTAAATGGTTACCCGACACTTCATTTAAAAATGTACTTTCACCTTCTAATTATAAAAGTCAGAAGGCGCATAGTCTTGTAAACCTTTCTTCAATTTGTAATTTGAGTCAATTCAATTATGTTTTAAATATAAATGAAAATGTGTTAGACCTTGTTTTATCTGATAAAATTAATATATGTATATCTACATATAGCACAAGGCTTAACTAAATTGGATAATTATCACCCCTCATTTTAAATCATGGTAAAACAAAATAAAAATCATTTCTTAGAAACTAATAAAAATGATTCAAAGTACAACTTCAGAAGGGGAAACTATGATGAATGTCGGCAGGATCTATTAGCTGTTAGTTGTATAACTCTTTTTAAAAATAAAAATGTGAATAGTATGGTTGTCTTGTTTTATGAAAAACTGTGGGAAATCATTGACAAAATTTAAAAAAAAATATGTTCTTAAATCAAAAAACCAATACCCTACCTGGTTTAATCAGCAATTGATTGATCTTCTTAAGAAAAAAATAAATTAGACTTAAGGCAAAAAAACATGGCAACGTTTCAGATTATAGAGAATTCTCTTTTTTACGGAAAATGGCCAAAAAAGTGCAAATTGAATGTTATAAATCATACATCAACTCTTTCGAAAGTGGTCTGCAAGATAACATAAAGGTATTCTGGTCTTGCTTAAAATCATTACGAAAAACCAATAGTATTCCTAAAGTAATGCATCTTGATGATATTTCTGCAAACGATGGAGAACACATAGCAAACATGTTCTCCAAATATTTTGCATCTGTTTATACTTATTCGGAATTACCTGATAATGATTCAATGTTAAATATTACTGAACACCACCAAAGCAATCTCGGTAAAATTCATATTAGTGCAGTTGAAATAAAATGTTTTTTTAGTAAAATAGATTCCAATAAGGGTTCCGGCTCCGATGGTATTCCACCTTTCTTTGTCAGATGCTGTGCTGATTCATTATGTTTACCACTTTTTATTATTTTCAACGAATCTTTAACCTCTGGAACTTTTCCTGACTTGTGGAAAAAAGCCCATGTGGTACCAGTATTCAAATCAGGTGACCAACCTTTAATAAAAAATTATAGACCATTTAGTATACTATCATGTTTTGCAAAATTTTTTGAATCTCTGATGTATAAAAATATTTTTTCTCACTTTAAGCCCCTTCTCTGCACTAGGCAACATGGGTTCGTTCCTCATAGATCTATTACTTCAAATTTTTTGGAATTCTGTGATTATGTGTGTAACTCTTTTAATGAAAGATTACAAGTAGAAGCTATTTATACCGATTTCCAAAAAGCTTTTGATAAAGTTAACCACTCTATCTTACTTAAAAAGCTTGATCAAATAGGAATACATGGAGACCTATTTCGCTGGGTGAAATCATATTTATGTAACAGAACGCAACTAGTATTTATTAATGGATACAAATCATCCCCTATAAATGTAACTTCTGGTGTACCACAGGGGTCAAATCTGGGTCCTCTTCTTTTTCTAATATTCATAAATGACCTTGGTTCAAAATTAAACTGTGATTATGCTTTTTTCGCCGATGATCTTAAAATTTTTCGTAAAATTAAATCTGTTTCTGATCATCAACTGCTTCAAAATGACCTCGACACACTCAATAACTGGTGTACTGTCAATAATATGCACTTAAATGTTGAAAAATGTTACACTTTAAATTTGATTTGAAACTCGATGAAACAGAAACGAGCGACACTAAAAAGAGACAACACATATATCTATAGGATTTAGCCTGCAAGAGAATGAGATAGACTAATCGGTGTCCTCTTTGTGCAGTGCTTCGTAGAATAAAATGTTAGACAATTTTTAAACTTGGTTACAATATTATAATAAATAAACCCTACAATTACCCTACTCCTAATACTCTGCATTCGTCTCATTCTTTCGAAGAGTTTTCTGAATGTTTCACTTCTACCGCGTGTGAACTGCAAGCGTGATTTTTTTTCTTTAAAGGCAAACCCAATGAAATTATATTTTGGTGTCAATATCTGTTCGTCTAAATTTCCGATTCGGCTCTATCCTTCATTGCTGGTCATAAATATAGTGTCGCATGTTTTGCACTCGCTAACAATATTTCAGAATCGGGTGGCGCACAACAGTTAGGTTATTGCGTCTCTAAATCATATTTACGGGAGTCATTATCATTCGTTATGCACCGAGGGTATGATCTCCGGATAAGTCATGCAGGCTGCAATAAACACGTTCCGCTATCAGCTAGCAACTACCACTACCGGCTACCAGCTAGCAACTAGCTACTAGCGGGAAAGGAGGCTGGATGAATGCTGAACGCGCCGCGCCGCTGTATGACCGTGGTCAGGTCGTTTCAGGCCAATAGAAATCATCTGTCGCCCTTCTGCGCTCCGGGCATACGGGACTAATTTAAAGGCTTGATTTATTTCACAAATTTTCAATTATGTGTTTCTTTGTACCGATAGGCATTAAATAAACTATGTAAAACATAGAAATTAGTAAATATCTATGCTAACATTTAAAAAAAAAACTCTGATATTGCCAAGATATATTTTCTTCTGTATTTTATTTTTGCTTGACATAAACAATTTCATTATGCCTTGTACATCGTCATCACAAGTAAGTTTGATTGAACAGATAGGTTGAAAAAAAAATACAAAAGTGTTTGAATTATTTCATAATTCCCTGTTGCGACCGATGCATTTTTGAAGTGAAAACTTCTTTAGCACCTTTTTGATTTGAATCTCGATGAAACGAAAAAGCGACACTAAAAAGAGACAAATGGGTGATTCCATTATCGCGGGTGCAACATTTAGACGCATATAAAGCTTCTTAATAATAAAACAAAAAACATTTTTAATAAAATTATTATTGGAAGAGCTACATTTTAACATGTTTACTTTTTATTAGTTTATAAGAATTTTATTGAAATATTTAAATAGTCAGGAGGGAGGTTCAAAGTGCGATCGCGGGTGCAACCAATTTGGCCCACCCTTTCCAGATCATAAGACAAAAACCCAAAAGTCTGTTATTTGTGATACATTTGTTATTTTATGCCTTGATATTTCGTAAGGCGTACTAATCAACTAAAAAAATAAACAAATATGTATAAAATAAAAACAATCAATGAATTGTTAGCTTTTTAAGCAATCGCGGGTGCAACATCAAATTATCGCGGATGCAACTCGTCTAGTTTAAGTGTATATAAACATCAATAAACCCTGATAGAGGAACGAAATAAGAAAACCAACAATGCTTATTACTTATTACTAATCAGTACACTTCTTGGTCATTTATGTAAATTATTTCTTTTCTGTTACGTCAAAATTCGCCGAAAATTCAATGAACATATTACATCCATCAATCCTTTTCAAAAACAAAAAATTATTTTTTTTTTTTATTTTGTAGAATTCCTTTTTATTTTTTGTAATTTGTAAGAGGTTCCAAATTGTTATCATCCCAATCACTTTCTGTTTCAGTGGTGGTTTTCGGAGATTTCAAAACCAAGATGCATTTGAGACGAGACAGCGAGGTTCGCGCCACGGAAATGCTATCGCCGTCTTCAGATTGAAAGAAATGTTTTGATTGAATGCCTGATTTATTTTTCAGCCCTTCTTATTTATCGTCATCTTTTTTTAACTTCTTTTTTTTAATATAAAGAAGATGTTTCAGAGAGACTGCGTGCCAAATCATAGAATTTCTATTAAAAAAACTGAATATAATATCAACACACCTATTTAAAAAAAATCACTAGTAATACACAGCATATATTATTATTGAAGGCATAAAAAACAATAAAATATATGATAAATCACACAACAAGGGTAGTTGTCAAAGAGTTACACCAATTTGAGTCAACGTTTATTTCAATTCAGCTAATTTCGTACTCTTAAAAACGTTTTATTCAATTGATTTCTTCTTACTTTTACAAAGTTTCAAAACGTTAGCACTTTATTTCTGTGAAAAACACAACCTTTTATATCTTTTGTATCGCGGGTGCAACAAGCTAACAGTGACTTCTTGTAGTCAATGATGCTTAAAAAATAACAACAAGTACTTACATCTTTCAGCACATAAGAATAAATTAATATTGTCACTACACGTTTAGCAGTAAAATATAACTTCAAACTATCGGTAACAGCTGTTCCGCGCCAGTGTTGCACGGTGTGATTTTGCAGTCTATATACCGATTCTTAGAATGATAATGTTTCCAAGCGCGCCAAAAATTTCAATATGAAGTAAAACCCTTTTTTTTATTATTAAATATTTACCTTCTTCTTTGCACTGATATCAAAAAAAGTAATAAATACTGCAATTTAAAAATTACTGTCGAAAATCGTCTATAGCGGAATCGTCCAAATATATTCATCTATAGGATTTAGCCTGCGAGAGAACGAGATAGAATAATCTGTCTCCTCTTTGTGCGGTGCTTCGTAGCCTCCCCGCTCTTGTCTTTTTTTTACATGAGCTCCACACAGGAAGCCCTGAGGAAAATAATTTCCATTAGGGCCTATGTCATCTTTGGAGATGCTGTGTGGAGTGTTTTTTTTGAGGAAAGGAAGGAGATGAGATTTCTGCGAAGAAAAGGGTTTAAGGGGTGGGTAGGAATCTGGGGTTCAATGTGTCCTGGTCATCTACCTCCTAGACCTAGACAAACCTCACCCCATGAACCCGGGCACCTCTGCTAAATCACCAAACGTAGCGAACCACTTGGGGTGACCTATGGCAGATTGTCTACTTTGGTTTTCTGAAGGTTTCGCTTCTACCGCGTGTGAGCACATTAGTATTTTATTTTCAGTGTCTTTTCTGTTTCATGTTTGGTTTAAATTTATTTATATTATCTTCTTCTTCAATGACAAAATGCTTCATAATAATTCATTTTTACAAAAATTAAGCGTTAGCATTAAAACTACCGAATTGAATGTCTTTAAATAATTTTGTCATAATATAGAAAGGAATTCCCTAATACATCATTTCTTGACCTATTTTTCGAAAAAGTGTTGCATAGTAGACTAATGTAATGTATAAAAAAATAAAATATAAATATAGAATTTCCTATAAAACTTAAAGGAAAGATATACCAGACTATCGTAAGACCCGCAATAATGTATGGTTCCGAATGCTGGACTATGTACAACTCCTACTCTAGGCAACTCGAAACAGCAGAAATGCGACTGCTTAGATGGTCGGCAGGAGTATCACTAAAAGATAAGATCAAAAGTTCACGCATTCATGGTAGCCTGGGTGTCACAGACATAAATAGTAAGCTGGAAGAACGACAGTTGAGATGGTATGGACACATAAGACGGAGACCATCAGACCACACAGTGAGGCAGGCAATGTCTATGGAGCTTCATCGACAGTCATCCAGAGGAAGACCGAAGAACTCCTGGGTGACTCAATGCTCCAAAATTCTACAGAGAAATGGCCTGGATGAAGGCGATACCCAGAACAGAAGAAATTACAACCTGAGAACGAGAAGAGCCGACCCCAACAGACTACCTAGGCAAAGAGAAGTAGAGTAATGTAATGTATAAATATCCGATCCATAGGATCATCTTTATTTTATTACCGTAATCTTGTTGAAGTCTTGATGCTTAACACATTGGATTCGATTGGATACTCTGGTTGGTACAGAAATGGATGACGGGTGTTATTTTTTTTATTATTAGCATTGTAGCAGAATTTTGTCTGACGTTTCGTATGATTTTTTTTCCTAAAAAACAAGATTATAACGTAATATTATTTTTTGCCTTATCTCAATGACCCGCTCAAGGAGGAGAGATACTGTGATATCTTGTAGTGCGGTTATTGTAGGTAGTAAATAACATACGATAATGTTACTATGTTTATTCTTGAAGAGATTAATCTGGAGAGAGCGCACAACAGCTCGTACATGCCTTTTATACATCTTCATACTCGCTGTCTCGCTCTCATGCCGTCACACTCACACACATACATCACAGATACGTAAATACGAATGTTAGAGTGACGCGCTAATATTAAAAACGATAAAAAAAGGAACGCGAAAAAAGGGAACTCCAGTGAAAAATATAATACATATAAGACATAGACCAATAAACGCTGATTCTTAATAATATAAGTTTTATTTGATAATATTAAACGCAGAGTTTTTAAAAAATTATTAAAAATTCCTTTTTTAATCGGGTCGTAAAAACACGCCGTCAAGTTGGCATTATTAAAATTTTGGTGGTGACGTCACTGTTCGACGTGTCGTGACGTCATTGTATGGGAATGTATGATATGACACAAGCCATCGTATTAATTTATTCATTTATTTACATACTGTTTATAGAGATTTAGTTGTTGTGTTTATTGAAACATTATTTAGGCCTAAAAAATTTTATAAAAAAATAAAGATATCTTTTATTAGTTTATCTCTATTATTGAAAATATTCAAATATTCTACTGCATAAAAAAACAAAAATGCTACTACAGTAATTTTTCAGGAGTGATGACGTCACACTATTCACCATACATACGGTGGTTTTCGGAGGGTCTTGAAAAATTAAAACTTCGGCTATTATTTTAACTGTTAAAAATAACTAAAAATAAAAACAAAAATGCAGTTATTTAAGTTAGAAGGTCATTATTCTTTATAAAAATAATAAAAAATTGGACTGGAATTCTCTATTGTGAAAATGTTTAATAAAAGACGACTCGTTTAAAATAGAGCAAAAATCTCGCGGAAATGTCTAAAATAGCATTTAAAGAAACACTGCGATTTTTTTCATACGTATAACTTCTAACTGAAACAAACGAGTTCATAATAATTTTCGGAGCATACTTTGCGATTTTTTTCTATCGAGGGAATTTCCGTTTGGGGAATTTATAGGTATATACAATATACATTATCTTCAAGAATAACGTATATTTTTTAAGAGCCTTAAACCTTAAAGAGTTTGAGGATAATATGTAATAAATTGGTGCAAATGCGGGAAGCCGGGCCTTAAATAATGCCCATACTATTATTGTTATACCGAATTGGGGCTAGTTTAAATAACTTTAATGCGTTCCTGAAATGTGTATTTTTAATGAGAGGAGGCATTATTTCACGGTAATTCGCAAACATTACTGCTAATTTGTTTAATATCAATTATAAAATAACCAAAATACTGGCCATTCGGTTGACAGAATTTTGCCTTATGAATAATTATGAAATAAAATAATGGCTCATTTGTTTGAGAATTTATCGTACACGGCCCAAAATAGGTAATACTGCATTGGTATTATTCAAAGCTAATCGTAAATTACTTCTTTTGCAAGCCATTTATTATGTTTGCATTGAATACACTTTTGATTAACGCTTTCCTGTGAAATATTACGTAAATTAGGTTGCGCGGACAATTTTTATAGTGACAATAAAGCAATAATTAACAAATGTTGTTTCAACTACAAAAATGTCGTAAATTTAAAGTTGATGGGTTAAAAATATGCGATAAAATAACTGGATGGTGTTTAAAAAAAAATCAATAACAGGGTGCTACTCAAAACACCCACGAGAAGATATCTGTTTATTTCATGGAGGTACAGTTAGTGCTAAAATCGTTCCAGGAAAGCGTGACCTTTTTATTGTGACATGATGTTTTATTTGTCATACCTATTATTATGGATGGAACTGGAATCCAACAGAATTTATCCTGAGATAAAATAAAATTCCTGAGAGTACCTTTTTTTTATTGCTTATATAATTTATTAAATTTAAGTGACAAACAGCTTATACATAAAATACGGTTATTAAGTTAACTGAAGTCAAGCCGAAAAAAGTCTCTTATGTTAAAGTTCGAGATGTGAGACTTTGCTAACATAATCTAATCACACTCAATTTGGGAGGTGAGTATGGGTATGGGGATAACTAACACCCCTGCCGTAGGTCACCCCAATAATTGCCCGGGTTCATGGGGTGAAATTGGTCTAGGTTGTTGCGGTGGATGCGTTTTCCCACCTATTGCGTGGCGGGCCGGATCGGGAGAGACTGGTTGAGGGTGACCTTTTGATCTCTCCAGCCAGACACTCTCGATTCCTTGCCTTGCACCGCAGTGAAAGGGACACACTGACCCACAGCATCTTCACATATCACATAAGCCCCAAGGGATACTGTTTTCAGGGTCTCTTGTATGGAGGTAATGTTAAAAAAATAAAAAATCACAGTATATTTTATTGGATTAATATCAGTGAAGCATTTCCCCTCAATTTTTTTTTCTTATCAAGCGACGAATAACTTTTAGAAAGAAAAAATCTAATCAATCCCTGTACTATACCGCCCATTGAAAAATGCTTTTACTTTCAAATAATTAAAATCAATATCAGGTTTTTAAAAAATGGCATTTTCAATATATATATATATACAGTTATTTATTTATACTGAGTTTTTACAGATTGTTTTAACACGCGTGAGAACAACCCAGTTATAAAACCTAATTTTTTTGTATTTCTTGGGCATCAACTAGTTACTCCTCCCCCAAAATCACCCCTCCCACTACCCCCACCTAATTAATTTTTGTACTTGTATAGAAATTTTTAAGTTAGTTTTAAGTTTGGTCGTGAATGACACGGATGTGTCGAAACCAGTCGCAAAAAATTTAAAATTAAGGTATTAAATGTACATTTAAAATTAAAATTCTTTAAAACAAAAATATAAAAACTCAGTTAATTAAACAAATAGGTTAAAAATTACATGTAATCAATCAGTCAAATATATAAATACTTTTTACTTATATAGCTTAGCATCTTGCTTCTTGGTGATACATGGAATTTTGATTTCTTTATTATTTATCGATGAGCTCATTTGCCATAAGTTATAATTTGTTATTATAGATTAGGTACCTATACATTGTTAGCATAGTCTTTGAAAAAAATATACTGGGTTGATTTTTCCCAAAATCAGCTCTTCAAAAATTAATCAAATATTTTATTATCATATCTCGATGAACACATTAGAACCAAAATTATTTTAGATTATTTTAGCAACAAAAGTCTAGGAGACTGCGTGTGCGATACGAGCCTAACAACCCTAATCCTCGCAACTAAACAGTCGTATATTTTATTTAATATAATATTCCCTTGAATTTTGTTTCATTCTGCATAATTCTTGACCCGTGTAGAACAATTGGCGCCCCGGGGGTACGGGAAGGAGTTAGGGGGGAGGGGTTGGGGTGAGCGTCCAGTGTCGTAGCTTTTGGGGGGCGGCATTACCGTAATTTATGCGGGCCGCACGGTATTTAGCCGCACCTGCCGCCCCTGCACCGTCCATCATAGGGAGCCACTGCATGGACCAAGATCCCAACACCCCTGGCGATGGCCCATTAGCAGTACGCCAGTGGATTTTTTTAACTATTCGTTTGTGTGAAATATTTCTTGCGATAATTCACGCTGTTTCTGGCCAGTGTTTTATGTGGCTAGAATGTCGGTCCGCGCGCCACTGGATTCAATGACTTTTTGAAACAATTTAAAATTTACTTGGTTGGCAACACTTTTTAAACTGGATGGGGGAAAATTTGTCATTTGGAAATGTAAACATAAATATTTCAGGAAAAAAACAATTATTTCAACCCACTAAAACGGTACCTTATTTGCAGCCGTCACAAATTAACTTCCTTTTTTCCTTTCTTTATACATACGATTGCTATGGGATTTTTTGTACAAAATTTTATTTCCCCGTTCGAACGATTCAGATTTTTTCAAATATCTCAAAATTTTTACTAGTTTTTTAAAAGCTTTTTTCGACAGTACAGTTATGGATCTACTTTTTGATACTTAAATAATTTTAACAATCAACTAACATCATAGTAGGCACCTATTTCGACTTCGTCAATAGTTTACGTCAAAAAATACCATATCGAAATACTTTTTTCTGTTCGCGTGAATGGAATCCGAACTCTTGTTGCCTTGTTGCATAAACCAACACACTTTAGACCCGTCTTTCTCAAAGTTGGCTTAGAGGCTTTCAGGGGGGCTCAAATAAAATTATAGAGCTAGAGGGGCGACGGCATATAAATTCTATCTATAAAAATCTGACGGAATCTAGACACCACGTGAGATGCGTTTTACTACTTTGAGTCCCATATTGATAATTAAATTCGAATGCTTTAAGTCCCGTATTGATAATTCAATTAGTTTACGCATGTACTAATTTGGATGCAGCTTTATATTTTATTTCAAATAAAATTTTAAAATTTTTAAGCAACCCCAGAGACAAAAAAGAGTTGATGATCTTGAAACGCCTGAACAGATTTTCATAAAATGTAGCTAAAAACCATCTCGATCACGTCAGCTTTCAGACAACAAAAAACGCATCATAATCGGTCCATTCGTTTAGGAGCCACGATGCCACAGACAGACACACAGACAGACACACAGACATACAAGTCAAACTCAAAACACCGCTCCACCGGGGTTAAAAAATACTTCTAAATAGATTAAGTATGACTTTTATTTTGTCTCTTTACTCTAAGAAATAACATTCTTTTATCTCAGAAATAGGATATGGATCATTCCCTACCCATCCTATTTCCTATCTCCATATAAAAATGCATGTTTAAAAATTATATTTGTAAAAACTGTTTTTAAAGATACGCAACAGATGGAATTGTAAAAAGGTAAGTTTTAAAATATGGAGGGCACTAGATTTTTTTTAAATCTCAAAGGTGGTTGAAATAAATTTGAGAACCTGTGCTTTCGACTATTTGGATGTCGTCAAGAATGTACCTGGACTATATTTTTGGAAAACGGACTTTGAGGAAGAAGATTTTCGATACATTTAAAATTCTGTCACTTATAATATTAAGTCCACTCTCGCTGAAAGCTTGCAAATTAATGAATTCTTTCAGAAAGTAAACAAGATTTAAAGCCGCCGTCACTTTCAATATTATTAATTGTGATTTTTAATGAAATTTCTTACACCCCATTACGGCTTAATATTTTAACGCACTTTTAAATTTCTGAATGTTGTGTCGCGAAAGTTTTTGCATTATTGGAAAATTTACAAAATAGGGAAAATATCATTTTGATATGAACATCTTTGGACGGAATGAGACGATTTAAAATAGTATTTCTGATTGTTACAGGGATTCCTGATTCATACTTACGCAACATTTTCAAGAAAGGGTAATAATTAATTGAAAGTTCAAATTTGATTTAACGTTTTCACGATCAAAAGTATTATAGTGATTAGTTTATGAGTTATTACGACTCCAGATACTAATATCTACAGCCTGTATGTCGGACGAATATCTACAGCTCATATGTTGGACTAATATCAATGAACTTCAGAGTGAGGACTAATATCCACAGAGCTAAGGTCGGACGAATAGTGGTGACTAATAGGTTCACGACGAGTTCATCGAAAACGAATTCATCGAAAATCAATTCATCGAAAATCAATTCATCGAAAGCAAATTCATCGAAAACAAGTTCATCGAAAACCAATTCATCGAATGATCAATTTATCGAATCGCCAATTCATCGAAAAAATATATTTTGTTGATATTTGAGAGAAATGCCGAACGGACCGAGAAGTTAAAAAAGCATTGGTCAACCTAAACTAACCTAACCTAACCTAACCTAACCTATTTAACCAATTTTTTTATCATCACTCTTAATGACCTTTCTGAGAGGTTTATGAGTTGGTTTCATTATAAGTTGTCTGGTCACCGTTCCTTAGATATCCCTTTTTTGCAGTATCAGACAATCGGAAATCGAAGATAACCTATAAATTTTACATTGTCACTACGAAACTGACAGTTGCTTAACTCAGTTAAACACACCTTTTTGGGTATTTAATTTTGACAGCTCTAATATCTACAAAAAAAATGTTTTTCGATGAATTGGCGATTCGATGAATTGATCATTCGATGAATTGATTTACGATGAATTGATTTTCGATGAACTCGTTTTCGATGAATTTGCTTTCGATGAATTGATTTTCGATGAACTCGTTTTCGATGAATTGATTTTCGATGAACTCGTCGGTTACCGACTAATATCTATGGAGCGTAGGTTTGACTAATATCTACAGAGGACATCTGAGCAAGAGGTTGTATGGAAAAGCATAAATTACTTCAATTACGTAATTACTAATTACGTAAAGGCTTAAACGTTTAAAGTGCGTACATGAAGTTTTTGCATAATATTACGTATTTTGCTGTTTACGAGGACAATAATTTATTGAATAAACATGGAGCTCATAATACAAAGATATTTATTTATTTCGAAATACACGGCACCACAACCTAACCTAACCTAACCTTACCTAACTGACTTAGAAATGGTCATGGTAACAGACTAAATAATTTAGAAGCACTCGAAATAAAGATAGCTGTTAAAACAAAAACCGAAATCCTTAATAATCGGCTAAATGGGTCCAGTAGTCCGATATTAGGGATTTTTACATACATACATACATAAATTAAGTTTTTTAAACTGCATACTAGGGTGGTCACAAGGTATAAGGTGAAAAAATATTTTCGTCCTAATGCCGGGGGGACCCCCCTAATATTTGCTATTTGTCTAGAAAATAAGATTTGGAAAGTTTTAGCTCAATTGGATAATGTTAACCCGTGCCTCATCGAGATTGAATTTGAAAAAACGATTTTTTTGCAAAAAAAATCGCCGTTTTTTCCTCATAAAATGAAAACTATTTGTCCTAGAAATTTGATTCTTATTTCATTTAATAGGAAATGTTGCTATCTTCAAGTTTTATTCTAATCACTTTTTTTTAAAACGTTTATATTTGAAGATATCTATTATTTTCCAAGACCGGACATGATCTGAATCCTCAAAGTCTTTTCATTTGTTATAAAAGAACTATTGCCAAGGACCCTTTCTTCAGAGAATTCCTACCTGGAGTGTCATAAAACACACCCCTCCATTTGTGTTCCTTGTCTGGGGTTCCTGGGGTTTTCCCACTCTTTCGAAAGTGTGAGGGAGAGGTAAGAGGGCTTTAGTTAACGTTTGCTTTTCAAACAGTGAACAAATGAACATTCTGAATATTATTGAACAACGTTCTTCTAGTGAGTTTTTTCTTGTGAGGTTTGTGGGACTATGTCTTTTGCAGCATTAACGAGCCATGCTCGTGCAAGTTCGAGTTCAAGGCAGAAAGAAATGGTGTATTTAATTGGCCACATGTCTCATCAAATCACTGGCAGTAAATTACCATCTAATTGTCAAGTATTACGCAGCTTATTTTATAATAGAATAGAGCAAGTGAAATTGAACACCAGAGAAGCTGCAAGAATTACAATACAGGAAGTTGGAGTTTTTTGGGAGAAAGCTAAGATACCAACCAGACACTTTAAAGATTGTGTTGTAAAGCTTGAAAAACTGTACGAAGAGTGGAGAAAACTACAAAAAAACGCGAAGAGATCTAAAATCACAGCTCAAAATAAATAAAAAGTAGAAGCTTTCAAGTCCTTGATGACCTTTTTGATATTGCTCATCAGGATGCATTAAAAAACACTGTTGAAGAAGACAAGCAGTTTTTGTTAATCCAGTTTTTTATTTTTAAAAGGTTTCAAACTGGATGGTCGAAAGTAGACAATACAAAATACAAAACTGCTATTGAAGATAAAAATAATATTAGACATAAAATAGGGAATTCATTTGAAATATCATTTTTTCTTACAGAACAATTAAAAAACCAACAGCCAAGGGATGATTACAAAGAATTAATTCAACTTTCGTTTATTGTGTTAGGACGCACTCCCCCAAAAGATACTTTTTTTAAAGTACCTGGTGCCATTCATTACGCTAGATGGATGACAAAGGCCATTTATTGTGTCAAAATGTATCTTTTCAGGGATCAATTTACATTAACAAATTTAGAAAAAAAGCTATCACTGACATTTGTTTATTTTTAATAAACATTTATGTAAAAGCGTGGTTTAACGTCCCCAAACCCACTTTGGCCCCCAACAGAGACCTACAATTTTTAAAATCTCTTGTAAAATATAGAGAAATCGATAAAGAACTTGCAGACAAGGCACTGTCTAAAATGATAAATCATCTGTGGTACCTCAATTCTGAGCAAGTCGCATTTTGTTTCTTTGATGAAAATTTAGAAAAAAGTGTCAAAACAAGCATCGCTGTAAAAAGTCTACAAGTAATTCCAATTGAAGAAAAAACATGTGATGCTAGGGATGTGAAAGCAAAATTCATCTCCATCAAGTGGATAATTTATTGGAAAAAGATATTAATTTTTTTGTTTCTCATCAAACTCTAAATTTTTTCAAAAGATTTGAAAGTGAAACAGAATTTTTAAATACAGATCCTGATATATGGTGTGAAAATGCACATCATTTAAAAGCAAAAAAAAATAGTGAACGGTTTCAAGGTTGTCAATGACACAGCTGAAAGAGGGGTAAAATTAATCCAAGACTTCAATTCCTGCTTGACAAAAGACGAAGAACAATGACAGTTTCTGTTACAAGATGTATCGGAATGTCGAAAATTTTTCCTGACTCTTCAAAAGCCACGTTAACTAAGCCGTTACCACCTTAATCTGACAATTAATTGTAAATGTAAATAATAATAATAATATTTTCTTTCTTTTATAATGCTTTCTTTTTTATATTTTAAATAATAAAATTGTGAACATTATTTCTTCTTGTTTTTTATACCTTTTTGCTTTTCTTTTCTCATAAATCCATCATTTTTAATTTGGATTTTGCTGTATTTACTTTGAAAACAGTTTTAACTACACCCTTTTTTATGTACCAATTGAGAAAATAAATAAAGCAAAATCTGGACAGCATACGTAATTAAATCTTGCAATATTGTTAGGTATTTTATTAAAAAAAAAACATTTTTATAGAAAGTTAAAACTTCAACCTTGATGAGGCACGGGTTAATCTTATCCAATTGAGCTGAAACTTCACAAATCTCATTTCTTAGCCAATTGGCAACTTTTAGGGGGGTCCCCCAAAAAAAATTCCAACATTGATTTCTTGTGACCACCCTACTGCATACGCAATATTACATTATTCCAATATGCTATACATAATTGCAAATCCAACCTCTGCTAGTGCTGTAGATATTCGTCCACACTTTGGTTC